>JAJMDB010000017.1:0-161827 GCA_030573315.1 Osmozyma mogii
TTTTTTTTTTTTTTTTTTTTTTTTTTTTTTTTTTTTTTTTTTTTTTTCCATGAGGATTACAATCAAAATACGTCTGTAAGAGTGTTTTGCGTTATCCCTCGCTATTGAAGTGTTATCACCCTGCATATCACTAAAGGACTGTGTCTCCTGCATATTGTCTGAACTTTCGAATATGGTAAATTAAAATTGGCAGATATTCGACTGGGATTTTTGCTAGTTATGTTGGAGAATCATGACTTGCTTACTTATTCGGAACCTTCAATATCTGTACCGTTAAGTAGTTTTATTGAGACACCAGGAAGCTGAATGGCAATCCTACAATATACTCTTGTGGTGAATTTTGCAACTAAGCAAAGCTGGAGTCTCTTGTATGTCTTGTCTCTTGCTTTTCTAATAGAAACCAAAAAAAAAAAAAAAAAAAAAAAAAAAAAAAAAAAAAAAAAAAAAAAAAAAAAAAAAAAAAAAAAAAAAGAAGAAGAAGAAATAAATCGAGGGTGCCAGGCTTGTGTCCATTGGCTTTGAAGATCAATTTTTTATTCGGTAGCTCAGCAAGATGTGGCACATCTTATCTTTAGAGTTCACGCATAGAATGGAAAATGTTCTCTTCAGTTACGGGTCATTTTTGTGTAACTACTTTTTTATTGCTGCGGTTTTTACGCATGAGCTCATGCGAAATTGCATTAGCCGAACAAAATCTGGGCCTCAGCCACAAAAAGCTAAGTGGTCCACCCTACATAACTTTACACGCTACTTCATTAATTTACGTTTTGATTATCAGATACATTATGCAATTTATCAGCGTCTCTTCTTTGACACTGACAGTTCATTTAAATCCTCTGGCTCATCCCTTTTTTGAACAGACCTCACCTCGAGCTGTTTAATCCTGTCATCCATGATACTCAATGAATCCTGAAGAGAATTCGTGTATGTTACGAGATCGTTATATCTCCTCAAGGACACATACTTTTCGGGAATACGGGTCAGAGCTTTTTGAGAGACACCTTTCCTCCCATCACTATGATATGCTTCAGGTTGCGTAGGCTGTCTAAATTGAGAAGTGCGACTCAAAGGGCTCTCAATGGAACCCATAGAAGACCACCTTGGAGGGCCGTCAATAGGCTTCACGTTACGGCCTTCAGTGTATGGCACAACCATCTGCACGGGTGGCTGCTCTGGATGTGGAGTTGTTTGTTGCCTATCCTGATAGGGAACATAGTAAAAAGGTTGGTTATAGCGGGGATCAGACATATGTCTTTGAGGATTGTAGCGATTAGCGGGTAACTCCACAGCTGGAGTATACTGCGGGGGGAAGCTTGGTTCTGTTTCAACAACAGGTGGCCGACCAGGCGGAGGTGACGAAGGCTTGCATTGTGCCTTTCTACCCCTGATATCCTTTGGATAATAGTCATCATGCTTCTTGTAGCTGCCTCCCGGAAGAAATTCTCTATCAGAAGACGAACTCCACAGCACTGGGTGCACTGGCTGTTCACTTGCTGGAGCAGGTCTTTCATCCTCATGATGGTGATGATGATGAAAGTGATGATGATAATGCTGAGGATTGCTGTGAGGATGAGGTGGCGCAGCAGGTGAGTACAGCGGTTGGATAGGTTGTTGTACCTCCTTCCCAAATGGAGCACCCACATGATGGTGATGATACACAGAGCTTGACAGCTTCTCAGGTTCTTGTCTCTTTCCTTCCGTGGTTGTTGTCGTAGTTGTGGTAGTAGTTGTAGTATTAAAGGGATACCTCGCGATAGGATTTGGAACATTACCTTGCTGGTGTTGATGTGCTCTCCATCTGTTGATATCATAATTTGAATGCTTGATGGAGTCAGAAAGACTTCCCAGAGAGTCACTTGAAAAGCTGGGTGCTCCGACAGTGTAGTTCTTGAGATTATGCTGGGTTTTCATGCCCCCTGCATTATCCGAACTTGACTTCTCTTCATTCGGAGTTGTATCACTAGATATAACCTTTTTTGATGAAGACATTTTCGGTGGTACAACGGACGAAGCCGCTGAGGAGGATGATTGCCCACTAAGCTTGAGAGAATCACTCGAGGTGCCGGACCCAGAGCTTTGATTCGAGAGCGTCGGTGTTAGACTATCTTCGCTCTTTCCAGTTGAATGAATCAGATGCTTCCCTGTGCATGCATTGGGAGAGTTGAGATGACGTGTGAGAGCATCAGTGCGAGCAAATCTGCGATTGCAATGCTCACAATGAAATGGTTTCTCTCCTGTATGAAGCTTTTCATGTCTTTTTAAATCATGGATTCTCCTGAAGGACAAATTACAGATATAGCACGTATGGGGCTTGGAGCACAGGTGAATTAATTCGTGGCTCACCATGTTGTGCTTCCTGGTAAATCCCTGGTTGCAGGTTTTGCAAAAAAACCTCTTTTGAAGCTTGGGTTTCCCAGAAGACTCACCGATGGAAGAAGCAGGCTCTGTCTTTATTTGAGGATCATTGGGCTCCGGATCTTCTTCGTCATCTTCATCATTATCAAACTCACCTTCAATACTAATGGTCGATGCTTTCGCATGGTTCTCTGTCAGATCCTCTACTGAATTCCCAGAGTTAGACTTATCCGAATCTGAAGTTTCATTAGAAGCATCATTAGACAGCTCTTTATCCTGATCTTGGGTTTTACGGTAGATGGGAATCGAAGAATTCTTCATCTCAGAGTCACTTGAGCCCAGAGAATCAGGTTTCTTGGAAGCATCCGACTTCTGCTTGTGCTCGGAGTTTTCTAAATTTCGAATATTTAGCCTCGAGGACAATGGCGGCATTTTATCAGAAACTCGAGAAGTGCTTATAGGAGTGATATCATCGAGACCTGTGAACGCAATTTTCAGGTGTGAGTCTTGTTCTTGAGCTTTCGTCCTGGAACTCGAAGCACTAGTTATCTTTGGAGTGTTTATTGAAGATAACACTGCCTTGACGTCTGGGTCAAATCAAACAACCCGGATGCAAAGTTAGATGAAATGTTTGTCAGCCTCACAAAAGAATAGGATGACGAAAAGAAGTTATGGGTCTCGCGGGGTGAAATTTATTTCTAGGGATGAAAATTTTCTTTATTAAGCACGGGTAACTTGTAGAGATTCTATTCAGATGAAGAACTTGTGAATAAGATAAATCAATTAGTCAAAAATGCAAAAGGTCAGAAAACAGGATGGGGTGAGGTATTTAAGAGAGGACCTAATGCATGGCAAAAAAGAAACAGCGGGACCAAATAACATTTCATGCATGTAAATTGTGTGTATCAAATGGTCTGGTGGCTCCGACTGCACACCAGACAATTCTCAACTTCTGAGGGGCCGGTACCTAGACCACAAAACTGCCACCATGCATATATGCGGAACTCCGTTTTTGGTCTCTGACAGAGCATGCGGTTGCCACAATCCGCCTCAGAACAAGAAAAATTAGCAGCCGTGAGCAGGTACTTCTTCCTAGAGACTAGGCTTTTCCGGAAATGCGAATTTTTAGAAGAATTGTACTGTGATCTTCTAGCAGCTCGTGTTCGTTTGGAAAAGTACAAGAAATACCTTTTAACCAATTGGTGTGGACAATCTTTTGTTGTATCTAGCTTAGGCCAGCAAAGAAATCATTTTGGAACGTTTTTTTTTTTTTTTTTTTTTTTTTTTTTTTTTTTTTTTTTTTTTTTTTTTTTTTTTACTATTGTTCTTTTTAAGAATCTGCACTATCAGAAGAACCTTGTCGAGCATAATTGCCCTATCAGGCTTGAGTGGCAAATGCAGCAGAGCGCACCAAGGAAAAAAAGAGATTTGTCACTCTTTCGGCTATATGCCGGACAAGCAAGCTTCAATGGCTGTTCGTTGTGTCGACACCGTGCTCCTGGACGACCTAAGAGCCGATATTTTCACAGAGTTGAAGGTTGATTCTCTTCCTTTACACTTTCTTTGTTCGATGAGGAGCGTACTTTTAGCGAGATAATATACGATATATCTCATTATTATATTTGAATATCCTGTATATAGAGGTAACATGTACTACTAGGTGCGGAAAAAACGGCACTAAAGAAGTCGGCTAATAGCAGTTGAAAGATGAACAGAAAGCGCTGTTCATACTCCGCGGTGTTTCAGTTGTTCTTAAACGTTGTTTAATTGGCCATCTTTCGTCGTCAGGCAAGGGCAAAAAGCACTACAGGCAATTCTCTCAGCATGCAAGGTATTTTTGAGCGTTCAGCTGGCAGGCGCCAATGTTGCACATGATGCGTTGTGCGCTAAGTTAACGAATGCGGACCATACTTCTACCTGAGACAAAGGAGTTTCCAAAAGCGGCGACGCATAATCGCATAGCCTCTCGTGCTCTTTATACCTACTTGTAAATTTTACTCTCACGGGTTGAAATGTTCGCCAAACAACCTTCTATAAATTAGCAGCTCCCTTCGAACCAGTTCCACCTATCATCTCGGGGGTCTGCGCGCAAGCTTCTCGGAATGCATATTATTGTTTGCTGGACCCTGGACCAATTGCCCTCACAGCAAGAAAACTGCACGGATAGAGCAAGTAAAAGCTCGATTGGAAATACCCTACGTTTAGATAAGACAGAGAAGAGCGTATTTCAGAGGCAAAAAAGATTTGCTTTACAGGGCTCGTTCCATGTACAACTTTTGGTTCTACTGAAATGGAGTGAAGCAAGAGGATAATTAAGACAAGACTATGTGCTTTTTGGGCTCTTCTCGTACACGACACATTCTCAAGTGACCGGCTTCGGGGCGAAGCTATATTAAGTCACTATGCAAAATATCTGCCTCTGTTATTGGTTGCGTGATTCGCGCCAGTCGCTGATCTTACGTTTTGTTTACAGATCCACAGACAAGCGCATAGCTTTTGGTCCAACTTTCAAAAGCATGGTCCAGCATAAAATTCCTGTATGCGTCGTCGCGCTTTTTTTTTTTTTTTTTTTTTTTTTTTTTTTTTTTTTTTTTTTTTTTTTTTTTTTTTTTTGGCATCTTGTAGTCTTTGTCCTTGGACGTTAAAGTTTTTCCGGTTTCATCTCCGAAATCAGGGGAAGGCTTGTACTATACATGCTTAATCATACTTTTTTCACCACCCTGGAGAACAAGAATTCTTTTGTATAGCTCTTGCTTTTTCCTTGTATATTGCCCATGAAGATACACCATCATATTTTAAGTGAGCTAAACGTGTGCAAGTCACTTTTATTCTGCTTCAACTACATTTAAGAGCCGATGCTGTGCAGTGCATCGGTAGCAAGGTTGCCCCGGCATTACTATGCAAATTGAGATTAACTTCGTCTGTTGATATAATTTGCCTGGTGACTCACTTGTCAAGGCGTGAATGAAGTTAAAATACCTTCATCTCATTTCACGAAGACAAACTTCTCGCATTGACTGAAGTGCGGCTCCCCGTATGTTTAAAATATTGAAGATAGATGTATTTGGAATATGCTCAAGGTTGCCCACTCAAAAGCAGTGGTGAACGTGTGCGCACAATAATTCCACACTGTAGATGTGGTGAAGTAAACTTTTCGGTGACATAACCTTCCCCGCAGAGATATTGACATGCCATGGGGGTTTAAATGTAAATATCAAGCTATGCTACGCACTGTTTTGAAGAACAGATATGTCTTCGATCCTGCTATTCTCGCTGAGAAAGTCAAAAAAAAAAAAAAAAAAAAAAAAATCGATGCGATTGTTCTCAACAGCATGTATTACTTTCCAGCTGGTACGAAAATTTCGTAACATTTCATAACTGCCATCCACAAAGCAAGCGCAAAATTCCAAGATCATTTTTTTCGCTTTTCTTCACGGATAGAAATAATTTTGGTTTCTAGGAATGCTTAGCGTCTCTAATTCTTATTATTATCGGAGTATCAAATATCCATTTTTTCCGCCACTCAAATTTATTGGAGTGGCAAATTGAAGTGCGAATCAATTTCTAGTCTGCGTGTTTAACAATCGAGATTGATGCCTGGATACTTGAGTGCTCGAAAATTTAAGCATTTACTCCGTCTGTAGGGAAGCCAACGGAAGGTCTTGAATTCCAGTTTCTACAGACTGCTTTTTTTCTTCCGAGTATTTCGTGTCCTTTTTCCAAATGGGCTGGTTTACTATTGTAAGTTTGTTCTCCACACTACATCAATCACAACAACAACAACAAAAGAGCCGTTAGTCATTCCACTCGTTTATCTTATTCTCTCCGGTTTTCGCACGGGGGTTCTGCAGGGTCTGCATGGGTCTGGGTTTATTAATTGGTCGTGTATATATCATTGGTCGTGTATATATCATTTGTCGTTACCCCCGCAACTATCTACCCTGTCAGTGTTTTGACTGATAAAGAAGCCCGCTCGGTAGACGTTTTACGCCTTCGTGTCCTGCTTGCGGACTTAAGCTTCTCCGCGAACTCTGAAAGAGAGAGTAAAAAATCATGTTGTAGACCAAAATTGTATTAGAGTATGTTAGAAGGTTGTCCTGATTGAGGCCCCGTACCAACCGATACTTCTGCTTTTTTTTTTTTTTTTTTTTTTTTTTTTTTTTTTTGGAAAAAAAGTCGTACGTGTTCTCCGTACCCGCCTCAGTAATGGTCGTCCACAGTCAATTAGCCCGCACTTTTTTGTTCCCGCACGTCCTTCGGCCCCCTGATGTATCGGACATTCTACGTGAATCATTCAGAAAAAAGAGCTGTTGTTTTTGTCGTAATCAAAAAAACTCGTTCTTTTTTTTTAACTCCGAAGAACAATCTACTTTGCACAATATTGTTTCAATTTTTTGGTAGGGCCAATAGTTTCTTTCCCGTCAAAAGTGTCTAAATAATCTCGCTCACTTGTTCCCCACATAATAGTACGGTCGCACGTTGCTATCTCACATTGATTAGTTAAAGCGGCTAAGAAGTCTATGTGTACTTTGCTCATCACAAACTCTTGAACAAGACTCAAATTTGTGATCGATTAATACACCTTTTTCTTCGCTCATAAAAAAAGAATAACTCCGCTGGACGAAATTACCTTTGAGGTTCCCAGTCTTGCTTTTTAACAATTCAAGAAACAATAAAGGTTACCAAAAACAGCTACAACAGTCAGTGGTCTGTAATTTCATCCTCATTTAAAGATGATTACGAACAGGAAAAGACCAAGAGGCTTCAGTGAAACTTTCGACTCTTCTCGAAAAGCAGTTGCAACTGAAGGAATGCAAAATTGCTCTGCAACCCAATCAAAGGCATTTGAAAACATATCACCTCAGTCGTCCTCCAGGTTCGACGAATCCCCACTCCATACTGCGTTACAGTCTTCCGATAATGCCCTAATGAATGATGAACTGGATAATAAATTTGGCAAAGATATATTTGTGGAAAATGAGCTTGACAATTCGCTCAAGCCTAGTGACGAAATTGACAATGAAATTAACGAAGAGGATGATGATTTTTTTGATATAAACGACGATGTTGTCTTCTTAGAAGAGCGCAAAATCAATCCTTCCTTTGCTGGCCGAAGGCAACACAGAAATAATCTGGATTCTATGCTTCTTCTAGATCTGGATGTTCGTGATGCTTACAATCTATTCAACGTCAACAACAGCAATCGTGATCAGCGGCAATTTGAGATTTTGCCACATTTTAACGCTGGGGGCAAGAAGCAAAGGACTAACTCCTTGCCTCAATTACCACAAGCCAAATGCATATACGAAAAAGTGCCGAAGAACTATATTCTTCAACATCCAAAAGTGGGAAATGTCAAGACTACAGTTATTTCGCATAAGCTCAATATGCCACCTTGTGACGATGAAGATGGACATTTTATCGTGAGAGAAAATGAGACATTTGCCAATAGATTCACTATATTGAAGCTAGTTGGACAGGGCACATTCGGCAAAGTCATTGCTTGTTATGATAAGCTCAATCGAGACACAGTCGCGATTAAGGTTATCCGAAATATTCCTAAGTACAGAGATGCTGCTAAAATAGAACTCAGGATACTTACTACGCTCAAGAAATTTGACAATGAAAATCGAAATCACTGCATTCATTTAAGGGAGTGCATTGATTATCGAGGGCACATTTGCATCGTGACTGATTTACTAAAGATATCACTTTACGATTTTCTTGAGCGAAATAAATTCATACCCTATCCTGGGTCACATATCCAAGCGATTTCAAAGCAACTCATCAGGTCGGTGACTTATTTTCATGACTTGAACTTGATACATACAGATTTAAAACCAGAGAACATTTTGCTTCATGACGACACTTTTCAGCGCAAGTTGCTCAGAAGCTCTACTATAATAGAAGGTTATATGAACCTCAACGGTGGTGGTGACAAACATAAGACTGACCGTGTGCCTAAATACCTGAAGATTTTGAATGATCCATTGATTCAAATAATTGATTTTGGATCAGCTATTTTCGATGATGAATATCATTCATCAATAGTATCTACACGGCACTACAGAGCACCAGAAATTGTCCTTGGAGTGGGCTGGTCTTTTCCTTGTGACATTTGGTCTGTTGCTTGTATCCTTGTTGAATTAGTTATAGGTGAACCTGTTTTCAGGACGCATGATAACTTGGAGCATTTAGCTATGATCGAGAAAATCGTGGGTAATAAAATTGATAAGAAGATGGTGAGCTATTCCAAGCAAAAAGAAAATGAATGTGGGCTTAAATATTTCACCAACGAATACCTGCGCCCCTACTCTGATGATATCAGTGAAGATGAAGGTGATGATGATGTCATCATAGACGACGAATCCACGGAAGATAACTCATTATCTCTCATATTTCCATCTGCATCGACACCTGAGAAATTCATCAAAAGTGTGAATCAGCTCTCACGAATCGACCTTTTTGTCAGTGAGAGAATAGGTCTCAATATCAATTTTGACTATTCTTTGAGAGAGAACCTTCAGAATAATTGCCACAAAATTAATTTTGGTAACTTTACTTTTTGGTGGTTTTTTATTGATTTGCTACGACAGATGTTTGTCATAAATCCGAACGAGCGAATTACGGCACAGGAGGCCTTGGATCATCCATGGTTCAACCTCGGCATTGAAGACGAGGGGACTGTTTAGTTCTTGACTTTTTGATTTATAAATATTATCTTTTTCTAATTTTTTTTTTTTTTTTTTTTTTTTTTTTTTATAAATAATTTTATAATTTTCATTTTGCAACTCCACTCATACATCTATTGAGTTGAGTTGTTTCGGCACTGCTACTTGGCTTCCTCGTGTGAATATGGTCTGATGAGCAAGATGGCTGTGTAAATCATTTACAGTTTTATTTTCATGTAAAAACATTTCTAGATCATTTTACTTGAGAAAAAATATTTTCTTTTTCCTAATTGATGACATAAAACGAATTGAATGAAGTACCTATGCGATTTTATGCAAGTAATCACTTAACCGAATGTAGGTTTGAGAAAGAAAAAGAAGATTGATAAGTGAGTGTGTACATAATGAACGGCCTTTGGAGGTCTTCACCTTGCGCGCCACCAAAATTTATCTCAAGTATAGTCATTGGTCGAATCAGATCGGTGTGCCGGTGCGGCAAATTTATGTAGCTTGGACTAAATTCAAACTGTGCGAATGGGGCTAGACGGCTTTGGAGGCAAAAGGTCAGAGAACAACAACAACAAAAAAAAAAAAAAAAAAACTATTCAAGCACCATAAAGGCAAAAGATATTTATTCAGTTCTGAAGGGAAAGAAGCGTACACTTATCTGAATACTTTGAAAAGTGTACGCAAAGAGAACTAGATTCGTTACGGTAGGCACTTGGTCCGAGTACAGTTCACCTCCTGCCTCACTGCCCCATTACTGTACTAACAACAGGGCGCAGCGCGAATTTAAGGGGGACAGATTTGGGGTGCGGCGGGGCACACCGCGATTACCTGATTCGTGCGAAGAAAAAACTTGCACTATGCCGAGTAAACATATCCCGACTGTCCCTGGTGACGTTTTGCAAAAGCCCTCGGCTTTGTTGAAGGAACACGGTCAAATAATTTTATTTGCCGTGCAATGCTTTGTTTACGCAAGCAATAAAGGGTGGTATGGGCAAGAATATTGGCTTTTGAGCTCGTTTCGTGTATGTTTACTCGTCCACGCTGTAGAAAGTGGTCCAAAAAAATAATAAAAACAATTTAACGACGTTTCATGTACGAGAGACACTATGATCCCCCAGATATGCTAACGTTCATTTACCTGTGACAAAACATAAACAAAATTAAAATGAGTACCTTTTCAGAACGAGGCTCACTAAACTTCAAGTAGCCCGTAAATTGCAAAAGCCCTCCGTCAGTTTCAAAGGAACGAAGGCACCTGACGGTATCGACCGGTCAAGGATGCGATGTTAGCAGGGGACAAAAGGGGACACCTTGTACCTCGCATCACACCTGGACCGCTGTACCTAATGGATTAATGACTCTCGATTTTCATAATGTCTCTTATGCTCCAATTTATTCATGTTTTTTACGTTGTGGTGCACGGCAGTCTGGATTTTTTGTTTCGACATTTTTTTCTCGCAGTGCCACCAAACCCAGATTTGCAAGCTGTGCCTATGCAACATGCACATAGCATGCGACAATCTGGCCCAATCGGGAATTTTAAGTGCGAAAGTCTAGACCAGATCTGTAGTGTGCATTGGATAAGGTGGCTTTAGATGCTTTTGTTACTGCACATCACGCATACAAGCATAAGAAAAAGAAAGTGAAAATAATAAAAAAAGAAATGTAGCAAATCTCAGTTGACGTTATTTATTTGCCATCTCGCACCTTCTAAACAAACTTTTTCTTTTTTGTTCAACGTCGACTCAAATCGTTCTTTTATCCTTACGTTTCTCGTATTCCAACTATTTGCCTTTCCTTACGTTAACATAGTTAGCACTTTGGGAGAAATACACTAGGATATTGTTCCAACTACTGTCTTTCCTTACTAGTCGATTAAATTTGTTTACAATGAGAGGTTTTATTTTGTCCGCTCTTTTGGCAACTACCTTGGCCGCTCCATCGAACTTCCACAAGCACCACCAACATGAGAGAGACATGAAGGTTGTCACCGTTGCTAGAACCGTTGTTGCTAATGGTGCCAATGCTGTTGCTACTTCTGCTCCATCTGTTGCCTCAGAGGAGCCATCTAGTACGGCTTCCCAATCGCTCTCTACTTCCTCTCAATCATCCTCGTCCTCGTCTCCAGTTTCTTCTTCTTCGAACTCCGAGGCTCCATCTTCTGCTTCCTCTGCTCCATCTTCTTCTGCTTCTGGTGGAAACAGTGGAGGCGGCGGTATCTCTGGTGATCTCTCGTTGTTTTCCGACCCAACTGAGAAATTTGAAGACGGTGTTCATGACTGTGACTCTTTGCCAACTGGTCAGGGTGTGATTGGTCTTGACTGGGTGTCCGGTATTAACGGTGGCTTTTCTTCCATCATGAATGAAAATGGTGACACTTCTTCTACTTGTAAGGACGGTTACTACTGTTCTTATGCTTGTCAGGCAGGTATGTCCAAGACTCAATGGCCATCTGACCAGCCATCCTCTGGTATTTCTGTCGGTGGTTTGTACTGTAAGAACGGTAAGTTGTACCGTTCCAACAAGGACAAGGACTACTTGTGTGAGTGGGGAAAGAGCAACGTGAACTTTGTTTCCAAGATCAACAAGGATGTTGCCATTTGCAGAACTGACTACCCAGGTTCTGAGAATATGGTTATCCCAACCCTTTTAGAGTCTAACTCTAAGGCCCCAGTGTCTGTTGTCGACTCTGATGACTACTATGAATGGAAGGGCGGCAAGTCTTCTGCTCAATTCTATGTCAACAATGCTGGTGTTTCTGTCGAGAAGGGATGTGTCTGGGGTACCTCCGGTTCCGGCGTTGGTAACTGGGCTCCAGTTGTTTTGGGTGCAGGTACCACAAATGGAAAGACTTACTTGTCTTTGATTCCTAACCCTAACAACAAGGATGCTCCTAACTACAACATCAAAATCCAGGGTGTTAACGGTGCCTCCACCGTCGGCTCTTGTTCTTATGAAGATGGTAAGTACAAGGGTGGCAGTGGCTCTGACGGTTGTACCCTCACTGTTAGCTCTGGTGACGCAGAGTTTGTCTTCTACTAAGCTAGCTGCAATTGTCTGATTTTTGATTTCTCTCGTTACACCTATTGTTCTTGTATACCCGGGACCATAAATACAGGTCTTACATAGTAAAGTTTATGGAATTTTTTCAAAATAAATTCTATAGTAGATTGATAAGGAGGCTATGATGTTAACCATAAGCTATCGACTCACAATAGTGGAAAAGAAGGAAGCCGCCATTATTAAAATTTGTAAAAAGCTCACCGAGATTCTCGTCCGGGGTAGGCTGGAAAGAGCTCAGTATATATAAATGAACTTGAGAGAGCCGTAGCCTTCGTATTAAAAATGACAGCACAGAGGCCACAGTCTGGCAAGACGAGACAGAAAAGGTATTAGGATGGACACGTTCTGTTGAACCAATTGGTTGTAACCGTATTGAGATCTTCTGTGCGTGCACGTTCTCTAGGTTCCTTGTGATGTCATCCACCAAAGATTGCCCTGCTTGGTTTTCTAGATTGATTTCTTCTGAGTGAGAAAATTGCTCTTGATCCTCATCCGAAGTCAGCTCGTGGTCGGATGTTAGTAAAGAGGACATTCCATCCTCTAGTGGCTACCATCCCTTCGTCTCTCCTCATGCACTACTTTCGCGTGCATAGTTGCCGGAACAGCCTCACTTGAGAGAACGATCGAGCTCCTCTGAACAATACAAGAAAAAAAAAAAAAAAAAAAACTTTTTTAAAGGAACTACTAAAAAAAAAAAAAGGATCTGAAGTGTAAATTAAAAGAGTTATTTATCCATTCATTCTTCAAATTCACTATTAAAACTAGCTTCGAAAATGTCTGACGTTGACAGCGATCATTCCCTGGTTGTCTCTGATTCGTCTCTTGAGAACCCGGACATAGAGAAGATATTGCTGAGCCTTCAAAAAGCTGCTGAGGATGCAAAAGAAACAGGTGACTTCTTATCGTACTCCACTGTGTTGGACTTGTACCTCGGGGACCCAACTAGATACTCGAACGAAGAACGTGAACAGATTCTTGGTCAGCTTCTTGATATCTTATCCGATGATCATAAACTAGTTGCTGAAATCGGTTGGGATCTACCAGCTATTATCCTTCCATTCATTGACTCTGATTACGATTTTAAAGGCCCTATTCGACAGGCACCTGGTGTGTACAAAGTGTTGAAGATATTTGAGGAATTGGCTCTTCATGGCAATGCAAAAGAATTGTTCCTTAAAAGTAATGAACTTTTGAGTACAATGAAGAGAACCGAAAGCCCAAATATTACTCCATTGCATCTGCAGAAGTTCTATGGTCTTAAGTTTTACGCACTTGCTCAGCTAATTGACAGCTGTCTCGGATCCATCCCAACACTCTATCCTTCTCGTTTCTTGGCGATGTCCGTAACCAGTTTCATCAATGCGATCTACATAAATCCTATTACAGATCCAGAGTCAGCTGCGTTCCTCTGGAAACGCGCTTACACCTTCGCCAGAAACTATACTCGTCCTCCTTTCCCGAAAGAAATAGATCTCCTGGATGAGGATCTCAAAAAGCTCAATGATGATGAGGACTACTTGCAGAGGAAATTGCTAACGGCATTTGTTTCTGGAGCTGTTAGCATGGCTTGCAGGACTTTTCAGGTGGGCTATGCCAATGACTTCTTCAATCAACTCCAGACGCTTGTGCCTGGTGATACGAAACATACGAACGGCTTCTTTTTAGAAGACCAGGTGCTTGACCGTTTTCATACTCTCGCCCTCTCTTTTGATATGGATTTAACCCAAACCGTAAAGGACTTTATTTCTTCCTCGCACGATCTTGTCGACATACTGGGAATCGGTGATCAATCTGATGAAAATGTTAGCGGTATTTTGTTCGAGGGTCTAGTTGTGGACTATCAAAAGACTTTTGCTAGGTCTTTGCTTGACAATGAGTCCAAGTCTGTTTCTGATGCTATCTTTGGCCATCTTATGCTATTTGTCCACTCAATCGGACCTCAGAGGAACATGAAGAAGATTGACTTTAATGTTCATGATGCGCTAGCTATCACACTTAGAACAATTGTTCCTGGTATGGTTCACCCATCTTTTGTTCACCGTGGTCTTGCTGATCTTGCAGTTTTTTGGTCATGGTATGCTATTCACAAGGGTGTTATTGAAGAAAGAAACTTGAGCTTGGAGCTTTCTGCTATTCCCAGAAATTTGTTGCTGACCTATTTTCAATCGTTGCTTTTTGTCATAATTAGCAGCCAGGCATTCCCATATTTCCGATTCGTCACCCTTACCCTTTTGACTAAACTTCTCTCTCTGGCACCAGAAGATATCTCATATGGATTCTTGATTGACTCTTTGAAAGAATGCCCATACGAAAACCTTAAGACGGCACTAGTGGGTGTTTTTAAAGAACTTGTCACCAAAGATAAGGCTACCTTGGAGGATATCACTGAAGCCATGAGGCAAACTGAGCTAAAAAACCAACAGCTTAAAAGGCCATCTGCACCTTCCCTTCCTAGAAGAAATAGCAAAGGACTGTTCAAGTTCATCACATTGACTGATGCAAGAGTAAAGGAGATCTTGGACATTGTTCAGGAGACGCAGGAAAGAACGTTTGTTAAGTCTGGCGACGATATCATTCTCCACTCGGAGTCTTTGTCCACGCTTATAGCCCTTCTCAATTTTTTGATATTGCTCAAGAGACAAGACATGGTTTCGCATGATGTTATCGATGCCATAATACAAAGTTCAAAAGAAAAGATCAGCAAGATTGAAAAACAGTTGAGTGGTGACCTGAACGCTACATCTATCCTTAATTCTATTAGCCTTTTCACGGTAACTTTGGATAGGCTTTCAGATACTTTAAAATCTTAAATATGAAATATTACTTCTTGCCTTTTGATGTCCCTTTTTTGTTCGTAGTTGTTGAGGATCGGTCTTCAACAAGCGGTCCCCAGTATACAAAAAAGCCCTCCTTCGTGGTGGTGATTTCCTCTTCCCATTGTAATTCCTCGTCATCAATGAAGGGATCTTCATAGTCATATTTACCCACTTTTCGATTCATTCGTGTTTCGTGCTTGCGGGCCCTTTGTTCCTCTGTCAATTCTTCTGCTTTCTTTTGTGGGGGGGCACCTTTATCTTCAACCACTTGTAAGTCATCATCTTCATCCTCATCAGCTCCATCATCTTCATCCTCGAGCATCTCATCCATCAAATCAATCGCGGATTTGGCATTTGGATGGATAACATTCCAGCCATATTTATCTTCAGCTAGCTTGAGTACATTCACAACAACTTCAGCCTGCCCAGGCTTCGGATCTCTAGGGTCTAGTAGAGGAATATTCAATGCTATTACTGGCATCTCTGCTTGTTGTTTTTCTTTCTTGTCCTCTGCTGGGCCATCCTTAGGCTGCAGTTTTCCATCAGAAGTCTCCTCTGGTGATGTAGGACTTTCTTTTCTAACATCAACGATGGAGGGCTTCTCCAAAAGCGGCTGCTGTTTTGTGGATTTTGCCTTATCTGTGGTTGCTGTGGGGTGTATGGGTCCTTTGTCAGGTTTCAGTTCTATCAAAGAGCTAATATCAGGAGTCCGCTTCTTAGGCTTAGAGCTCAGTTTCTTAGGTGCTGATGCAGGTGTGGTCTCTTGTTTGCCTTCATTTTTATTTGTCTTTTTCAGAGTTTCCGGCTTTGCTTTTTTTGATGGTCCTTCACTTTTTACTTGAGTTTTTCTTTTCTTCTCTTGCAGCGAAAGAGACGCTGACTCGTCTTCTGCGTTTATGATGGATGTAATGGAGGTCTTGCTTGGGTTGAGCTTGATAGCTTGAGGCCAAGGTGCTAACGGCTGTATTGGTGTTCCGCTGCCGCTATTTTCGTTATTCTCTCCGTTCCCTAGTTTAAAGCTAGTCTGGAAGTTTTTGATACGATCCAGGATACCAGTTTTACCAGTTGTCATTTGAAGCGGTTGATAGGCCACCGATGTTGCCTTTTTAAAAGATGCGGGAAGCATTGGCAGGTTTGCTCTCTTATCTTTGTCATCAACAATGACAACTTCTGAACCAGAGGGGCTATCGTCGACTTCATCTATGATTATTGGAGACTGTGCTGAATTTGGTGACATATCAACACTTGTTTGGAACTGAGAAACGAGATTTTGGAGCGGTCTTGCTGGTTGTGATCTTTGTTGATTTTGAGGACTTGTTTCCTGTTTTGCTTTAAAACTTTCGGAATTTGGGTCCTCCAAATTATTTCTAGAATCTCTCGAATTCAGCTCGTTTGGGATAGATGCAGATTGACTCATCACTTTTGTGTTTGGTGTCTTGTCATTAGATGTACTTTGTTGATTATCTGTTATACCTTCAAGGAGCAGTGCTATAGGAACGTTTCGCTGACTCATAATAAAGGATGTCTCAGTTTCTTTATGAACGGAAAGTTTGTGATTCAAAGCGAGCACTCATTGTCTGTGGCGAAGCGAAGCATTTAGTAAAGGAACAGAAATAAAAATAAAATACACAAAAAAGATAAAGAAAAATTCAATTTTTTTATAGATTTAATAATATTAGTGCAAAGAATGAATATCAAAGGGAAAAAAAAAAAAAAAAAAAAAAATTGACATGATAAAAGTAGTTTGTTCAGCTCATGCTCTATCGAGCTGTATAACGTTAGTATGAAGGCCTAATTTCCTCAACACAAGACACGTATCGCTTCCGTAGCCCTCTAAAGAATCCATTGTTAAGTTCCCGTTCCAATAGTCGGCGTAGACCTTGCACATTGGTAGACCTAAACCGAGCTTGTGTTTATGACGTCTTCTGGTCAAGTTTTCTAAAGTTGACTTCTTCACTTGTGTGGAGGGGTGAGTTGTATCGGACATGGATGTCTCATCTAGAGGATCTGGTGGCTCTATTATAGAGGATCCTGCTGGAGTAACGTTGAGGTTGGAGTACATTTGCAATCCGGGTATTGAATGAAAGTTGGCCAAACTTTGTCTCGCCAATTCAGGAGACTTCCCAAATGACCATATCGACTTTAACTTCTTCTGGTTGACACCCCCACCCTTATCGGAGATTCGAAACATTATCTCATTTTTTAAATCAACTATAGTAACTTTAATACTAGGAAGTTTTCTCCCAACCTTGCCGTGGTAATTTATAGTTGCCTCGATTGAGTTTCTTAGAATTTCCCCAAAGAGATAGTGCAAATGTGGCAACATAAACGCAATTGTTGTGTTCACGTCACCTTCTATCACAATATCAGGCATTAAATGTTTTTCTGGGAAAAAATCGACCATAGAATCTTTAACCATGTTAGCTGTTATTTGCAAGTGCTCCTGAGCGTTGCATTGATGAAATATTTCCCCAATGTAATCCGCTGGTTTCCTTTGATATGGCTCTTTCTTGTATATCTCAGATAAAGACAAATGCTCTTCCACGATCACTCGTCTACTGATTCTTGATCTAAGCATCGAGCTCATAAATGCATCAAGTTCATCTTGCGGTAGACTCTTAAGTATGGAAACCTCAAGAGCGCCCATCATTAAGTGTGATAAATTAAAAACATGCTGATCCAAAAGCACACTCACCTTATTACAAAATTCTTCGTTCTCTGAAATGGTGGTGATTTTAGGAATCTTTCTAAATGCATTGAACAGGTGATAATAACTCTCGTAGATTTGAGCAAGATGGAAATCGTTTACCACACCAAAAGGCAAAGTCTGAAGATCTCTTATTCTCAAAGCTAACCGAATTGGAAGCTCTATACGAACAAAATTGGCTGAAGCTAAGATCTTCTGCTTAGTGATAGTTTTTCCGTAACCTGCTAATTGCCTGAGAGAGACTGGGTGAGGTTTCTGTTGGGAGTATTTCATCAACACTTCATTTTGATAGAAGTGCTGAGGAGTCAAAATTCTTGAGTATGATGGAAATGATCCTAAATCATTGAGATGTTGCGCTATTTTCTTTTTGTTTACTAACGAAAGAAAATCATCATCGATATATGAATAAGAAGAAATAGGAGACTGAGCTGATACAGTGGATTTCAAACGGCCTGCTGCTTTTAAAGCGCCTCCCCTTCTAAACATTCTCGCAATGATAAAGGGCAAGGGCAAATGCATCAAGGAATGCATCCATACTGCATATTATTAATGGAGTTCTTAAGTGCTCTCATACAAAATGGTTCTTCGGATCACCTGTCAGCTTTATGGCTTTTTAATTCTACAGTAATTTTAGTTCAGTAAAGTATTATCACCATGGGTAAATACGATTGAAGAAATGAGCTGTTACAGCTTAATATATATATATATATTTTTTTTTTTTTTTTTTTTATTACATTTCGTAAAAGAAAGGAAGTCCTCCATGTTTTTAATTTTGAACGCAAAGTCTCAATCAGCCAGAAATTTGCAATTGAGAGATAAGAAATAAAAGTCCAACCAAAAAAAAAAAATTCAATTCTATTAAGAACCCAAAACTTTAATTAGGTTGTCTTCTCCTGTCTATATTTTGGACTGGGCAATACTTTAGATTTCAACTAAATATTGTTGTCATTTACTCACCTGTAGTTATGGCAGGAAACGATGCAGGAGTGTTTACGGTTGCCGTTAAGCCAGCCACCCTTACTCTTGCATCCATAGTGATCTCTGCGTATCACCATGCAACCCCCTTTCCGTGATCTGTAAAAGCCTCGGGTTTTCTCCTATCGTCAAAAATATACAGAGTCAGTTCCCACTTCACTTAACAACGATGAACGTATCTCGCAACGCTTATTTTACTTCGGAGTATCTTGATAAGAGGAACGCTCGGTCCCCGCGAATTTCGAGGACACCCTCGGATCAAGATCGAATGTCATCTTCTCCCGATAAGGAACAGCTACTGTCAAGGGTATCTTCACCGAAGCTTGACAGCCCAGACCATCTTGATGAGGTTCTTACTCCAGCACAATTGAATTATCTTCACAAACCCAAGCCAAAAGCTGACTACAGCGCATACTATTCCAAGAGAGCACCCCAAAAACCTCGTCACTCCCAACATCGATACTATCTCAATGATGACGACGATGAAGATGATTCAGCATCATTTCGAACCGAAGACCTAGATTCTATAATTGAATATCAGCAAAGAAAACCCCTAGAATTTAATGGGTATTACATTGATCAACAAAAAAAGTACAACGCAGCTCGAGATCTCAAACCAAAAATGTTTACTCATAAAACTTTCATGGATGTTTTCGAGAAAGACCAGGATGACAGAATAAATCCTGCTGATATTGTATTCAGTGAATCTGAAAAGTCAAAATCGCTGAGGCAAAGAATAACATTCAATGAGACGATGAAAAAGTTTCGGAAAAAAATCGACAATAACAAAAAAGATTTGTTCTCTAATTATAATTCTAGTCATGAAAACCGAGATTTAAACGATCAGAATAAGGATGAGCTTTTTGTTAACTCCGTGAGTGACGAATCAGACACGGATACACCAGCTTTTACTGATCAACCTTCGAACAGAAGACTACGAAAAGCAATGAAAAAGAAATGGCAGAATGCGAAAAGAAAAGTTGGTGATGATTATTACGAAAATTACCAGAGGGCTTTGGCTGTCAAACAGATGAAGCAATTAAAGAAGAACAATTCAGGTTCTGGAGGTATAGTGGATTATGGGGTATCTGCGGCCCAAGGACTGGACTTGATGTCTCACACTACCATAGGAGACAGCACAGATCGCTTATCTGCATCTGCCACAAAAACAACAAATTCTTCATACGAAGGTTTCCACCCATTGTGGGCCTACATTTTGTCCTGGCTTGTTTATGAACGGAGTGAAGAGGACAAAGCTCGGCAAGGAAAAATTGTCGAGCTTAATGATCACGAGAACAACTTTCTGACCAGCTCGCTGGAGAATGAATCGACAAGTAAAAAAAAGTCCGCATTTAAGAACTACAAAGCACTTGTGCGGAACTGGAACACACCAGCTTCGGCTTTTTTTGATGGCAAGTCAGTCTTACTGCAAAATGAAACACTAGTGGGCGATGAACTTTCGAGGTCGGGTGACTCGTCGTACCCGGATTACTTGGAGATAAGCGATGATGATATGGGAGATGAAATTGTATACAACTCTCAATTAAAGCATTTAAATCTGCCTCCTACGTCGGCTGATGCAATGCTAGTCAAGAATGAGTGGTCTAGTGGCAAAATTCATGAAGGTGGACCCCAGAAAATAATTTCCAACCTCAATGCGCTCCTTAAAACAATCAAGGTTATGAAAATAATCTTTGCACCAATTGACATAATTGCAGAGAATTTTCCCTCTACACAAACATTTGTTATATTGACCGAATTGGCGATCTTTATTTGGATTCTCTATGAGCTCTCACTCCTTATTGACGCCTTGTGCTTAGCTGTCCGGGCTGTATGTGCACCGATGATCGCAGTGGGACGGTTCATGAATAAAATTATGTAATTTTAAGTACTGAGATGATGCCTTTTACGGTAAAGCTAATGTATTTTTTTGTATTAAATCTCATAATTAGTGAAGCCTCGGGTGCAAGACCAAAGGCGCGAAACTGACTTGAGATCAAAAGTATGCTTTCTATCGGTTCAAAGAGATGGGCCCAAAGACCCACTGTTCCCGGAGGAATTTTCAGGCATCTTTCCGTGTCTAGTACAAGACTATCTTCAGAAAAACTCCCTGAAAACTCGCATGAAAAAAAGCTTCTGCCTGAAGTAGCGAGAGCAGAGGCTGCCAAGCTGGCCATCCAATCCATGAAGGACCTTGGTTCGCTATTCTCCTCATCAAGCGATGATTCTACACAACCAATAGACACAAAACCAGTTTTTGAGAATTATAAACTCTTTGGCACTTTGAGTCTTCTTCACCAAGGGCAAGTGCTCAAGGAATTGCAGGCCAAGTTTGACAGTAACTGGAACAAACTCACCTTGAATGAGAAACAAATGGGGTACTACATAGCATATGGCAATTGGGGTGCTAGAGAAAAGTTTTCAAATTGGAACACACAGGAGCCTCCTTTAGATCTACCATTTCATCTCCCATCTCAGATTAGAACGACTATGCCATTACCAAAAGACAAAGTTCACGAACTAGAGCCTGTCATTTTAGCTGAAACCCCCATCAGAAAGGAAGAGTTCGACACGAGTAAGATGGATCCCATGACGAAGACTTTTATCTATATCACCATTTTTATCACCATGCTTGCATTTGCCAGAGACAAAAAAATAGGTGAAGAAGGAAAGCCAAAAGAGGTTATAATAGAAGATCAATACCTCAAGCTTAAACAAGAGGAGCAAAAACAACTTGAAAATGAGCAGAATAAAGAGTCTAAAGAACCACTGAGAAATCGCAAATGGTATTATTTGTGGTTAAAGTGAGTGTACACTCAATATTGAGGGCCGTGGACCAACTTTCATTGAAAGCAAGTATATAAAAAATAGTATAATTTATTTATGCACAGTTTAGTTCTCGTCGAACTCATCTTCATCATCTTCATCATCATCGTCCTCATTCCAACTTTGTTCCACCGTCTCCCTCACACGCTTCACGTATTGTGACCGATGATCTTTGTATAAATTAGCAGCCTCTACATTTGCAGGCGAAGAAATGTTTGGGTCGTTAAGCAAGGATTGGATGGACGTTAAAATACTGGAGACATCGTACGTTGGGGACCACCGGTTTTGCAATATATCTAGACATAACTCGCCGCTGGCATATACGTTTGGATGAAACATCTCACTTATAAACTTTACAACCGGTGGTTTGTTAGGATATTGCTCGTCAAATTGTAGAACAAGACGGAAAGTACCATCTTCAAACGGCGTCTCTGCGGGACCGATGATAACTGCATTCCAACTCATCACATTGTCGGGAAGCGGTGAGGCCGAAACTCCTGATGGCGCATCTGACTGCATTCTCTTGAAGTCTCGCATTAATCTTCTTTTGGCGGGCGTGGACATTTTGATTTCTAGCTTCTTATTCTTTGATGGGTATTACAGAGTTATAGTTATGGATTCCTGCGGCATCAACGTAATCAAGTAAATAATGTGCAGGCTTTAAACACACTTAGCCCGGTGGCGAGTATGGAGGCAAATTCTGACAAATAATCGATTACAGCAGCAAATATATATGAAATGTGAAAATGTAGAGGTTTTGCTATTATTTATTGCTTCTTAAAGGGGTCGTGTATTGCAGTACATAACTAGAAAGGAAGCGAGTTTACTCATGGTAGATTTCACCAACCATGTGCTTAACATCATCGATGATATTCGATGAGTCCTGCTTAACCTTGTTGAATAACTCTTCGATCTTATTGACATCAATCTTAGAGTCATCTGTAGACTTTTCCAGAGCTACAGAACCACTCCAGAAGTCGGTTAAATTGTGACCAGCACCGTTGAAAGCCAACAAGTTAGGAGTTCCATCATCAGGAATATCAGACAACTTACTCTTGGATGCGTAGCTCACCAAGTTCTTCTTCAATTGAGCAGGAGTGACACCCTTTTCAGAAGTGAAGAACTCCAGGTCAGCTCCAGGCTGCAAGGAGACAAAATAGGTCAACAAACCAGCAATATGAGGAGAGGCCATAGAAGTACCACTCAAAGTTGCAGTCGAGGTGTCAGATCCAATGTAGGTGGACAAGATGTTGAGGCCTGGTGCAAAGATGTCGACCGTCTCACCATAATTGGAAAAGTATGCCCGACTATCGGAAATTGTGGAAGCTCCGACAGTTATAGCCAATTCAGCTGATGCTGGTGAGGTATTTGCTGCATCTTGGTTTTCATTACCAGCAGCAACAGCAAAATGAATTCCAGACTTCACTGCAGCGTTGACAGCCAAATCCAAAGCTGGGGATTTTCCTCCACCCAAGGACATGTTAGCAGTCGAACCTTTAAAGCCCTTCTTGCCTTCCTTGGCAGCTTTCTGGTGAGCCTTAGCAGCAAATTCAACACCTCTCACAACGTCAGACATTGAACCCGAGCCGTTGGATCTCAAAACCTTAACAGCAACAAGATTGGCAGACTTAGCAACACCGTAGTCCTTGGATCCAATGGTTCCAGCACAATGTGTTCCGTGTCCATTTCCATCGGCATCTTCATCACCAGCAGGGATGGTTGCACCCCACTTTGCTCTACCCTCAAACTGAGTGTGGTCCACAAAGACACCGGTATCAACAATGTAGGAGGTGACACCTTCACCACCAGCACTATCATGGAGGTACTGGTTGAAGGAGCCTAAGGAGAGGGGTGCTCTATGAGAAATTCTAGCCAAGCCCCATGGTGCACCCTTTTGAACTTCAAACTCATTGGCGTGAACAACTGAGTCCTTCTCAACGTGGGCAACGTTAGGGTCACGACGAATTAAGTCAATGACAGAATCTAAGAAATACCCGGTGTAGCCAGACACAAAGGTACCAATATCAAAGGCATCAGAAATTCCACCCTCAACCTTAGCATCTTTGATAGTTGCAAAGAATGCATCGGATGGGTCAGCTTTACCCACTTCCTGTGCGTGGATATCGGCAACCCACTGTCTATGGAAATCCGCAGCCGAAGGGTCGACACCTTCTTTGAAGATGATAATGTACTTGTGAGGCAAGATTTCACGTATACCTTCATTAGAGAACAATGGAGCCTGCTCATCTGAGGGATTCAATTTAAAATCCTTCGTGTCAACTTTGTCCAACAATTTACCGCCCTGATGAGCAACCTCATCCTGAAGGGTAGCTAAGTCAGATCCTTTGAAAACATCAATGACATCGCCGATGTTTGGAATCACCAAGGCGTTCACACCAAGAGTGGCCAAGATGGAAAGCGCCACAGAACGGGAGAGCAACATGGCGCAACGAGTTCTAGTATGGGATCAATGAAGTTGTTGTAAAAGAACGCTGAGGATCAAACGTAACAATCAATAGATAATATAGTTTAACAATTTACTTTACCTGCAAGTTGAATTGATGCTTTGCAGAGAAAGAACAGTTGATAAAAAAAAAAAGATAAGGAGGACTGTGGCGATAAGAGGAGCTTTAAATGGGGGCGGGAGTGACATATATGCAGGGATGGACCACACGTCGCAAAGCATGGAGCCCGCAGTAGATAGGTATTATCAATGTGCAACAGGTCTAGCCAAGAACAACCAAGATTCTAAAAGAATGGTTGACTCTTGTCTACAGTATCTACAGCAATCATATATCTACTTGAATTCCACTTCAATATTATAGCCACTCAGATTTTATTAGATTATGTTACATTCGTTGTAAAATCCCTATGCGTATGCTGATAAGACCCACCCGAAATGCGGATTTTGCTTTGCGCGCCAATAGCGGTGCTGAGTGTGTGCATGCCCGTCACACCCACTCCACAAACTGACGTCAGGTTGAAAGGCGATCATCAGCGCGATTACAATCCATTCTGTGATAGCCACACTCGCACTGACTCTTCATCCTTCTGAGACGCTACAGCTCGTAATACCATATTTTGGGAGTGTCTTCCTTCGTCGAGAATTCTTTGAACGAGCCCTTTCCTTTTCTGAATGCTCTCATTAATGCAAAACCAAAAAGCGTTTGGAGGATGGGGAACAGTCTTAGCTGATATTGGAAGCGAGGGCTTAACTATGCGAGAGAGGAGGTCCTGATGTATGTGTGCCAATGTATCCTTTATCAGTGCGCCCCTCTTACTCGGATTTCCAGAAACACATTCCGTGTTGTCGCACCAGGCATTGCCACAACCTCGAGTCAATTGAATCATGTACTTTCTTTCAATTCGATTCTGCAACTTGGAATTTGTGGGATCATAAACTGTTGCGTACAAAGGACCGTAGCACGAGTCGCAGAGATTTAAATCGTTATCGGGTGTTCCATTAATCAAATTGACACACACTTCATTTGAGCATTTGTTCACCTTTTCTGTATTCAATTCTACCTTGTCCATCAAGTGAATCTTCGAGTGACTAATGAGATCTTTGCGTTTCAAAACTTTGCCACACTCAAAGCATTCCGTAGTCTTGTTGCCGCATTGATTCTCGTGATGTGTCAAGTTGGCAAAACGATCTTGATAGTCAGACTCTTCTTGCGGTAGTATCAAGTGACAAAACATGCACTCATGAAGTCTAGCTGGACAGAACCGAGATTTGTGCTGCTCCACTAGATCTATAAGGGTACTGTACTCTGTTTGGTCTTCGCATGCAGGGCACGTATATGGCCCTTCATGATAAAGTTTGTTATGCTTAAGCTTGAAAAGTGAGCTATCACCGTAAACTATAGGGTCACATATATCGCAATGCCAATGTGAAGAGGGAACCTGTTGAAGGAAGACCTCGCCACAAGAACAGCGAACATTATTGCGACGACAGAAGGCCTCATGTAAAATAACATTGTTCTTTGCTATTTGCTTATGACAATTTGAACATTTGACTGTAGATTCCAATTCCGAGGTTGTCTCAATTTTCTCGTGTTCGGTCAATATTATATTGGCTTCAGCGGTATGGTCCCAAGCAAACACAGCAACATAAATGTAGCACTCATCATAATTAAGAAATTTTTGAATGTGATTGGAAATAAGGTCATCTTTGATATCGATATCGACCCGTTTTCCCTTATTTGCAGCAACAAAATCCTGCAGCATTGTTTGGTACAGAAAGTTTTCAAGTTTGACAAATTTATCTAAAGCAACAAGCATGTCTATGTTAAACGGATCGACTTCATTCTCTGCTTGAATTAAAAGTGAAAAGCTTGAAGTTTTATTTTTAAGATTTACTTTAAATAAAGTTGGAATGCTTTTCTGATTGAATGGAACGAGCTCAACTTTACTCAGCTCAACTAGTTCAGGAATGTTCTCTAGGTTCAGAAGATCTGCCATCTGGTTGAGCTGTTGTGCAGCCATGATGTCGTTCAAAGGGAGGACGTCGAGTATAGTATCGGTGTCTATGACAGTGACAAGTGTGTCGTTAGAGTCCTCTACAAATAGATCAACTACTGTACCCGCTAGATGATCGTAAATGGAAAAAGTCGAATGCTTTTTGAGAGTGGTGTAATATCTGCTCAAATTGGATTCCAAGTAATATTTCCAATTCGTGATGTGGGGATAGAACTGAGCTGGCTTTAGCTGGAGAAAAGTCGCTTTCGGAACAGATGGCTGCAATTGAATCGTGACTGGTCCTTCTCCGAGAACATCAAGGAGATTTTCCGGAACGACCAAAGTTTCTTCAGGTGCCGTAAATTCTTTTACGCCTATGTGAGTGGTGCCCAAGTCACTCTTCACCTCAAACACAAGCGGATGAGGAAATTCCGAGATCTCACCTGTCACCTGCTCAAGGATAGACTGCGGTAGTAGACATTTGTCAGAAAATCTTGCAAGCAGCTTCGAGGCGTGGACGCCAGAAATGAAGAACAGAGATGACATTGACTTGATTGTACATTGATAAGCGGAGAGCTTGAGCGCCGAATCACGTGACGTATCGCTGATGGCAAATTCGTAGAGCATTGTGACATCAAGTCACGTGAAAACGACCATCTAGATCGGAATCGGGGTTTTGGCCCAATGCATCGTAGAATTATATGGAGCAAAGGTGAAACTTAATAATTTGGAAAGCGGAACTTTATTCCATAGCTAGGAAGGTCCTCCGATATGTGTGAGGCGGAGCATTGCAGAATTACGCTCTCGGGCGTCATTCTATACAGTCCACGGACAAAGAACCAGGACAAATGTCACATCCTGGAAGAAGAACTGCAGCAAGAAGCAGAAATTCATTTTCTCACCGTACCTTATTATGCCGGAAATCGAAAGCATTTTTTCGAGATCTTTTTATAGCCAGACAGCAGAAACAAAAGTGGGAGACGCCGATCAGATAACAACGGCTTTTCCCACGTGTGTGACGGGTCCCGTAAGGCTGTCAATTTACGCGAAGAGTTATATAAAGTACTTTGTCCACCGTTTTGACAGGTTTGCGCGCAGCAAGGTCCAATTTCAACAATTTGAATAGCTGATAGATGCATGAATTCTTGCTGATGAGCGTTAAGCTATTTACGAGTGGAAATGTAAGGTGTCCATTACGGCTCCTGTCTACGAAGGACGCGACTATTGCATGAGGTCTCGCTTGCGAGGACCGAAGATAATTCCACCTAAATCCTGCTTGCAGTCGAACTTCGCATCGCTCTTATAATATTTTGTCGGTCCCCTGTGGTACTTTGCATCGAGGCTGCATTGCCGTTCTATTTATTTACTCTCTTGCTCTCTGCATTGAACTTTTCTTTTCAAGTCCGAATTTTCCGTCGCTTTATAAGCTATTCAATCTTTTGCTTTGAAAAACAAGCGTTTTAGCCTTGGACACCAAAAAGATTATCACATTCGTTTATTACCGAAACAAGTAGTTTCGGTCCGTTCCCACAATGTCCTTGAACAAAGCTTCCCTGCGTCTACTCATTGCCGGGCTTGTGGTTGTGGTTCTTGTGATTAATTTGGCTATTTTCTCCAAAGAGTCATTCTCCTACACAAATGCCGAGAGCACATTGGAAAAGCAGTTGGATCATCTTGCCTCTGATGAATACACAAATGCTATGTTGAAAGAGCTCAAGGATGCAAAGAAAGATGAACTTATGGAGAAAATCAAGCAAGAACTCGTCGATGAGTATAAACCCACGTACTTAAAGGCTCTTCAGGAAGAGATCAAAAAGAAGAATGAAGCTCTGATTACCGCAGAACTTCGGAAGGAGATTGACCAAAGATTCACAAAGGATTACTTCTCCCTTCGGAAAAGCCATTACAACGTGTTCGAAGAATTACAGAAAGACTACTACGAACAGAATAAAGATAAGGTTCGTGATGCTCTTGCTCTCTCTGCACTTACATCTGTGTTGGAGAAGACAGATGTTTCCAATGACGTCAAAGAGCAAATTGACCTGCAATTAGAAAAGACCATGTCAAAGAAAGAATACTACCGGTTCGTCATTGAGGACCTCTTGGTGGCCCAAGCACCCAAAATGGGCCCACTCACTACACACGAAAAAGGCCCCGATCTCCAAAACTGTGTCTTTAATGTAAACCCTGTTATCTACAACAAAGAAACACTCAACAGAGTCAAATTCTCAGAAGAAAGATTTAACGACTTCCAGACCCATCATGACAAGCTTGTTGACCTGCTTCGCTTATTGAGTCCACCACCAGCTCATCTTTTCCATGGTGATGGTATTGTTTTGAGTGCTGGTGGTGCCTACTTTGCTGGTGCATTTGTTTCAATCGCTCAAATTAGAGAAATGGGCTCAAAGTTACCCATCGAGTTATTGATAAACACCGAGAAAGAATATGACGAGAATCTTTGCAAGCAATTGAAGGATACGTTCAACGTCAAGTGTGTTGTGATTGAGAGAGAAATTGGTAAAGAGCTTCTTGAAAAGCTTAAGTTAACAAAGTTTCAATTGAAAATTTTAGGTCTTCTTGTCACATCCTTTGACAACGTGATTGCAATTGATGCCGACAACATGCCTATCAAGAATCCTGACATTTTACTTACATCTCCAGCTTATCTCAGAACAAAATTCTTGTTGTGGCCAGACATTTGGCAGAGAACCGTTTCCGCCAAATATTACGAAATTGCTCGTATTGACTATGGCGAGCCAGTTAGAAGACATGGCCTTAAAAATGAGGAAAGCGGGAAGGATTACTTTGACCGCAAGCCTCAAGAAGCTCATTTCCATGATTTAGATGGCCTCCCGAATGCTGTCTCTACCGAAACAGGTCAAATGGTGTTCTCAAAAAGGGAGCACTTCAGAAGTTTTTACTTGGCTCTCTATTATAACGTTTATGGCGAATCACATTATTGGAGGATGTTTTATCAAGGAAGTCCTGGTGATGGTGATCGTGATACTTTTGTACCTGCATTGCATGTTTTTAACGAACCATATCATGTCGTTGAAAGATCTTCATGGTTGGCTGGATTTAAGCAACCAGATGGGTTTTTCCAAGAAACCACTATAGTCCAATACGACCCCATTACTACTGAGAAATTTGCAACTGAATGGCGGAAATATCTTAAAGCACAATCTTTGGACTCAAGATTCCCATTTGATCAAAACACAGATTTTACAAAGGAGCTTTTGGGTAAATTCGATGATGAAGCAGGTAGCGATGGTCCTGCAAAGCCTGAGGTGATGTTTCTTCATGTCCATAGACCAAAAATCAACCCTATTCTTGAAACAGACCCTGAAGGATACTTCGATTGCTTTAAGCAAAGAAATCTTGGCTTGCCGAATGCCTATGACGAACACTTTGGTGAAGTTGACTGGGAACTTAAATTCAACATTATTTCTCAATGGGTTGCATGCAAGGGCCTTTCAAGTCCCGCATGGTGGAAGTCTGTGGGAAGAGACCAAAAAGCTGTTTGCTCTGCAATCAAAGAATATGTCGAGTTTCTTGAGAGTGACGCAGTCGATAAGACGGCTTCCGATTTCAAGAACATCAATGTTTCTATTGATTGATTTTATGTTTTACTCGATAAAACGCCCCGATAGAATTGTATATTAGAAAAAGAAAATGCATCGCTATATATAGTATTCTGTATCGCAATTCTTTAGGCCTCATCTTCTGAGTCCGAATCATCGTCTTCGTCCTCCATGTCGTCCAGTTCGTCCATGCCGTCCAGTTCATTTTCCACAGATGCGTTGATTTCTTCTAACTGCACATTGTAATTTTGGGAGCTAAGGAAAGATTTGAAATCAGACACTATAGTTGTAGGAAGACACGAAAAGATCACAGAAGAATCAGCAGCAAACAATCTAACAAAATACTTCAGCAACACGTATCTAATATCTTCTTGCGTGACTTTCTCTAGCTTTTGAAGAAAGCTTTGCACATAATTGGGTCCTCTCTTTTTGAAAACGTTATCAAGAATTCGGTTTGTAGCGGCATCGTAATTATTTGACTCTGCCTTCGCTAACTGATTAACGAGCCCAGCAACAGCATTATCAATTGCCATCTTGTCGATCGTAGTATTCGCATGCACATAATCATGAATAATTCTTTTAGTGATTGACCAAGCTTGCTGTGCATCAGCACCTCTATAAATGGTAAAAGAGAGGAACCCAGATTCAACCATTCTCTTGATATTGGCATCGTATGCAAGGCCAGATCCTCTAATACCTCTCCACAAAGGGCCTTCCATTGCACATAAGACTTCACACGCCAACGCAATTTTAGGAATATCTTCATGCGCATAGTCAGTGGGAATAGGTGTCAAGGAAATCAAATGAGTAGTCTCACTAGCTGGTGTTGTAACCAAGAATGCTTGACCTGAGCACTTGTTGCCGATTTCAGATTTAAACTGGAAGCTTCTAGGCAATTTGTCTAAATCGAACACGCTACCAGCACTGTTTTCAAATTCTTTGGCAAGTCTAGACCACGAAGAGACTGGATTAATCAAGTTTGAGCAGCCTCCAATCAAGAATATTTTCATGTTGTTATTGTTGAAAAGAGAGTTTCTTATCTCGTTGAGGTCTGACTCTATTTCCAGGAATTTACCATCATCAATTTTTTGAAGAATATCCTTGTAAAATTGCTCTGTATAGATCGAGTCTTGCGATTTTTTAAGTGACCTTTCAGTGTAAATATTTCTAAATTCTGAGGAATACATCATCAACTCGTCGTTTCTTTTTTTGTCTGGGAGAGAATTGATAAGTTTCTCAACGATAATCTTGATTCTTGATTCTTCAAAAACAGAATACTTGAGTACATTGATGAGCCAATTTATGGCCTCTTCAAACTTGCTGACCTCGAATTTAGCACTGACTGTAATCACCTCAGTGCACTGGCTTTCAAATCCATTATCAAGCTCATAGTCTAACAAAATGTTGTTCAAGCTCGAAATAACAGTCTCATAGGGGATATACTCACCATCGGATGTTTTTATTGATAAAGAGAACACATCTTCCATAACAGAAAAGTAACGTAAAAGATGAACAGGCACAGCCGTTGTTGAAAAGACCAACTGTGCAGTAACAAACTGTGACTTGTAGTCCTCAAAATGCAAGTAAAGTGGGAAATCATTTGGTGTATCATCTCTGAGAGCTTGTGCAAATGCATCATTTTCCTCATAGTACGGAGCAGCTGACTCATTTTTTCCTGCCTTATAAGACTTCACATGGATAAAGTTAATCAAAGAAGCGTCTGGCTTGCCAAACTGCGTGAGCACATCTTCTGGAATCTCGGAGTCATTCTTGCTTTGCGCTTCATCAAGTCTTGCTTGACGCTCTGCAAGACCAGTCTCGCCAAGAGTAGCTTGGAGCTCTTGATCCCTTTTTTTGTTCAACTCCTTGTGCTCCTTGTTGGCTTTGGCAGATGGCTTACCTATAATGGTAACTGGCTTGCTCTCAACAAATGTCTCTTTGATCAAGTCGCACCATTGTTTAGCTGTCCAGGTTTTCAATTCGTCTTGCTCCCTCAAACTCTTCAACCACTTACTAAGATCAGAGCCATCAGGTTTGCCGTACACAAATTCCGAGATTGCCACATTAGAAAAAGTGGAAGGAGAGTCTTCAGTCTTAGAGATGTACTTGATTCTTTGCTGCAGCACAATTTCTCTCATATAATCCAAATCAAAATTTTCTTCCTTTGTCAGCTCAAGAATAAGATCCTTGATCTTCAGGTCGACCTTGTGGAGCTCGCTCACAGAGATTCCTCCGACATAAAAATTGATGCCCAAACGAATGAAGTCATCAGTAACGACGTCGATATCTGTAGCAAGTGGATTCTCGATCTCAACAATATTTTTGTTGAAGAGAGAAATTGGCGACTCACAGAAATAAGCTCCAATCATGTCCAAGGCAAGAACCTTGATAGTCTGATCCGCAGGAGGACCAATCCAGCCGATAAGAAGCTCACCCATTGATTCATCTTCATCAGGAAATTCTACTTCCTTGACAACCATTTCTTTGAGAGGCAAGTCCAACTCTGAATCAACAAATGGTCTTCTGGAAGGCTCCGTGGGTAACGATGGAAGCGTTTCATCAAGTTTTGACATTGTGCTCAAAAGCTCATCTTCGTCAACAGAACCCGTCACAATAACGCACACATTGTCTGGGCGGTACATTTCACGATGAAACTGTCTAATTTGGTCATTAGTCAAGTGACGCAACTCAGACATAAGCCCTCCAGTCTCAGAAGAATAACCAGAATCCCTTGCGTACAAGGAGCGGTACATGTTCAAATAAAGAATGAACCAGGATTGACTCTCAATACCTTGCATCTCACTAAACACAACACCCTTCTCTTTTCCTTTACCATCAACATGATAGACTTCTGTTAGACAGGCATCATCTGTGATTGTAGGATTAAAAATATGGTCTAGGTATACAGGTAGTAATGTTCGGAAGCCTTCCCATCCTGCTGTTGTGAGAGTGTAAACTGTTCGATCAATGGCCGTCCAGGCATTTGTGTATGAAAAGAATCTTTGTCCAAGAGTATCAAGAAGGCCCTTGTAAGGATATTTCTTTGAGCCCATGAATATAAGATGCTCAAGGGTATGTGGACAGCCTGAGTCATTTGGAATCTCTGTTGCAACAGCGAAATAGCCGTTTACCATCGGAGATGGCTGGTTTATGTACGTGAGTTGCAACCCAGTCTTGGTCGATCTCCATTTTTTTATTGTTGCCGGTGCATAGTCCACATCAAATGCAGTTTGTAAAGTGAAACGTGAATTCATGTTTCGAAGGAATGAAAAGCTAGCACGGGTGCTGAAGATTTGCCGCAAAATCGATGCCCCCAAATTTTCTTTTAGGCGCACCAGCACTAGTGGTTGCGAAGCTTATGTGCATCTTACAGAAATAATCATACAAGCTGTTCTGTACGAGTCAGTATGCAAACTTACTATGCTATACAAGAGGAAAAAAAAAAAAAAAATGCCGCCTTGTTCATAATACTAAGTTTGCAGCTCTTCACCTCAAGTTTCGTATTCTGTTTTTGGTTTTTTGCCCATTTTTTGTGAAGCCTATATTCCTCTTGCATCGTCTCCGTCGCATCAAATCCATATATTTTTCAGGACGAAACCCGTGCACCCGTGTTTTGTTTAGATTCGCGAGTATCCAAACACAACAGTCTTCGCAGTTTCCCATTTGTAACACTCCATTCCATTTTCGATTTTGCATTTCTGAATCCACGGTTGTAGAGTCAATTCATGGCTCAACATGTCACTTGTTCCGAATGGTGGGTTTAACTCGCCTTTGAAGCGACATCTTCAAGATGACGACAATACGTTTCTACCGCCTCCATTGAGCGCTTATGCAATAGCACTGCTTAATGGTAGCACAGAGTCTTCCACAAATACGAAGGAGGACGTTAATGCTGAAATCACCTCTGAAAATGAGCATTCTTTGAGAGAATCTTTAAAAAACAAACTTGCGGTTCATTTTAAAGATTCCTCCCCTCGCATCGACTCCCGCCATAACAGTGGCACCCAAAACACGTCCGGTTTTAATTCCAGTTTCCATAATACCAGCTTTCACAATCTTTCGGGTCATAGTACTAGCGCCTCTAACACCAGTGGCAATACCCTAAGTCATCATAATAGTACTATTCATACCGGTCATTCCTTTGATCGCACTCAGAATGAGAATGAAGACGCCATGGCCCTGGCAAATGAAAGTATGGCAAAATCTCTGCTTCATCCCTCAGTACCGGTCATCATGAATGAAACTTCTACCTCAAGTCGAATCCACTCTGCATCCACCACTAGTCACCGAAGATCCCGATTTGCCAGGCGATTCACGCATTTGGGTCCACCAAAACGAGCCTCTGACATCAGTGTCTCTTCAGAGGTTGACTCTAATGGAGCATTTTCTACTGTACATTCCGATTCTAAACGCCAACATTCTGATCTGTCAAGCCCTAAGTCTAAAATCGATTTTGAAATGTCACAGTACCTGCTTGATACTCCTCAACGACCATTATCGAAGGATAGCATCAAACGAACTGTTTCGGGTGAATCTAACTTTTTCAAAAGCCTTGAGAAGCTCAAGAAAAATTCCACGAATAATGATCCATTCCCATCCCCCATGACCGAGAGAAAACTTCATCGTTCTCCCGTACTTTCCAACACACCAAAACACGACATGGAATCAAAGAATCCAATACACAAAGCATCATTTCAGGTTTTTAGTGATCAAAAGCCGTCAAACTTGTCTTTCATGAGGCCTCCATCACAACTACAGAGCGCTCGTTACCCTCTCAGCTCCGTGTCTCCAAACAAGTTCCGCACAGATGGGGATAAAGATGGTTTTCGAAAGCCTAAAATCCCAAAACTTGCCGGAATTCATCCTCAAACTCCTCCACAATCACTAAAACCTCAACACCAAATATCATCTTATCCTTCAAACCCATCGCCAGCTGTTATTCTGCACGCAGATCATTCTACTGTGAAGTCGTTTGATCCAGAGAGTAGTAACAGAGGATCCAATGATTCAAAAAGACGCAAACTCATTTATGTCAACAACTCACAGTATGAAAAGCTAGAGCTACTAGGAAGAGGCGGGTCCTCCAAGGTATACAAGGCTAGGTCGCTTTCAAATAAGCGTGTTGTTGCTATCAAAAAAGTTTCTTTTGACCAATTCGATGATGCTTGCGTACAAGGCTTTAAGGGCGAAATAGAACTTTTGAACAAGCTAAGAGACGAACCACGCGTTGTCAAGTTGTTCGAGCATGCGATATCTGATGGCTCGATCTATCTTGCCATGGAATGTGGTGAGCTTGACATGGCACATGTGTTGCAAACTAAGAATTCTAACGGGAGTGCGTTAGATCTCAACTTTGTTCGATTCCATGCTATGGAGATTTTCAAATGTGTCGAGGCTGTTCACAGAGCAGGTATAGTTCACAGTGATTTAAAACCAGCAAATTTCTTGTTTGTCAAGGGAATGTTGAAAATCATTGATTTTGGTATTGCAAATGCTGTTCCAGATCACACTGCCAACATATATAGGGAGTCCCAAATCGGAACTCCTAATTATATGGCTCCAGAGGCTCTAGTAGAAGTCAACAACACTCTTACTTTAAGCCGTGCTCAAAATGGAAATACCTGGCGAATGGGTAAGCCGTCGGACATTTGGTCATGTGGATGCATTGTTTACCAAATGATTTATGGTCGTCCTCCATATGCCTCATATGCTGGTCAGCTGAGGATTATGGCGATCATGAACCCACAGGTCAAGGTTCGCTACCCTACACATGGTCTTGGAGATGTTGCTGTGCCGTTGAGCGCAATCGAGCTCATGCAAAGGTGTCTTGCTAGAAGCCCGTTTGATAGATGGACAGTTGAGCAGTGCTTAGCATCAGACTTTCTTAAACCAAAAGCTGTTAGCAATCAGTTTATAAAGAACGTTGTGAGATCTGCAGTTGACTACGGCTACAATCAGCGTCACAGAGAAAAAATACTGGATGAAACCTACGATGAATTAGTGGGCAGCATCATCGAGCAAATAGAGAACCTCAATTATGCCTAAAGCAGAGCATTTTACAATAGCAGCGATCAGAATAGCTCAACAATTGCATATAGACAGCTTATATATTTATATACCAGTCAGTAATCTCAAAAGTTGTATTCGAATTGACATCTACTTTTATTGCAGGATTATCTAAACAAGTTACTATACGAAGTCGTGAACTATCTTGGTCCCAATTTTGATAACACCTGTGCACCTTGTTCCTCCCATTCTTGTTTGGTGATCCACATGTGGTCTTTGTCGGCCATGATATTTGCCAACACTGCACCTCCGATGAAAACCATGTGTCTTCTTCTTGGAGGATCCTCGATTCTAACCTTAAACTTGTCCAATCTGGATGGATCATTGTGCAACACTCTTGTCAACCACAATTGCTTCAACTCCTTCTCCAATCTTGACGGCAAACCAGGATACATAGAAGATCCACCAGACAACACAATTGCCTTAAAGAGAGAAGATCTGACATCAACATCGGCAGCTTGTACGGTATTGAAAAGAGTCTCGCCGATACCAGGCTGTTCAACATCGACTAAGTTAGGCTGGAATAAGCACTCTGGAGCCTCAAATCTTTCTGAGCCGACCCTGATCACACGGCCATCGGGCAATTCGTAGGTTTCAACTAAGGTAGTGGTCTCCGTAGCTAACTTAGTGTCCAATGCTAGGTCGCAAGAAACGTAGCACAACTTCTCCTTAATTTGACGCACAGTTTCGAAATCAGCAGTTCTGTTGAAAGCATATCCACGGCGCAACAACAAATTGATAAGATTTCTGGTAACGTCTCTTCCTGCCACGTCCAATCTTCTAGTTAAGTGGTTCAATACAACAGATTCGTAGACAGGCACAATGTGAGTGACACCATCACCCGAGTCAACAACAACACCAGAGCTCAAGCCCTGGGCATACAAAGCCAAAACGGCTTGAATTGCAACGTAAACACCTCCAAATTGATATTTTTCAAACATGACATCGCACATTGTTTCTCTGTTCTTCAAGGGGTTCATGGGAGGCTCGGTCAACAAGATCTTCCTTCCTTCCGTTGGAAGCTTCATTTTGTCATAGAAAGCATAGTCCCACAAATGCTCCATATCTTCCCAGTTCTTTATTATACCATTTTCCATGGGATAGCTTATTTGCAACAAGGAACGAACTTCGGTGGCTTCAGTACCACACATGATGTCTTTAATTTGAATGTTGTCCGGAACCAAATCATTTCTTTCTTCTGCTCTTAAGATAGGTCTTCCCACGAGAGATGGAAATGTATGGTCAGGAAAGTTTGTACCGGCCCTGCCGATCTTCACGAATCCAGTACCTTGATCAAGAACTAGAATTAGTTAGTGAATGTTCGACGACAGACATGAGGCAGCTCAGCTCATAGTATTGTAATAACATACCAATTGGGGTGCTATCCATTGTGTTTTTACTTTCGAGACAAATGGATTAGTTGTGAATTGAGTATCTTTTCCTAGATTTTTCTTGTATTGTATGATATCTATCCAGTTCTCGCAACTGGTTTGGTACACCTTGAGCGGAGCTTTTATATGTGCAGGAGAGCTCGCACTAAGGGCAGTCAAAATTAAACCCCATCTATATATATTTCATTTCCTATATCTTGGCAGGAAGCAAATATGCAAATGTAAGGTATGATGTATGAGTTTTGATTTCTGCCTCAATTTTGGTAACTTCCTTCCATTCATATGGACCATCGCCTTCCTTTATTCTTAAACCCCTTCCGAAAGGATTGTATCCCTTGGTCTTCAGTTCAGGCTGGTCACCGAGCTCGGAATCTGCTTCTTCGGCTCTTCTCTTTGAGCCAGTCTGGGCAGAATCCTTTCCAGGAGCATCTGAAGTGGCTTTCAACTCGGGGTGCAATTCTGCCTTTCGCCTGCTCTCTATTCCCAGGGTTTTCCGACCTTGTATATCTCTGAGTCTCTTAACCACGTCTTGCATGGTTCTAACCATCTCCTTGCGTGCTTCCCACCTTCTTCCTGCAATCTCGACCAATTCTATATTGGTCCAACCGTTCTCTTCAAGGGCTCCTATTGTCTTATCAACCTGCTCTATACATGGGCTGAAACAACAGATACCTACTCTCCTGTCTTCTGCCACGACATCTTTGAGGTGAGGAATTGCCGTCCAAGGGGATGGAAGATCTAAGAAAACAGCATCTGTCCCTAGCTTTCCGTTTATGAGAACGTCTTCTGGCAAACCTTCGATCTTGAAACCGTCATTGCAGACATCTCTGTGTGTGATGGTGGTGTTCACGTTCGTGAGTCCATGCTCATTCAATTCTTTGCTTGCCTCAAGAAAACGAGGTTCGTGGAATTCGTAAGTGAAGAGATGCCCTTGTTCGCTCACTGTTCTTGCAAAAGCGTGTGAAAATGATGCAGACCCAGTTCCAGCTTCGATCACTCGAGATCCACTAGTGATCCCAAGTCTTTGGACAATGTACGAGGAATCTGGAGTATAAACAATTTGAGTACGATGAGGAAGCGAAACTGTCCATAACTCTGGTGATGGGTGGAGAAGATGAACAAATCCTTTGTCTTTAGCACCACCCATCTGAGTTCCGTACTTTAGTCCGATCATCTTGTCATGCTCAAAGTTTCCATATCTGGTATTAAGCCATTCTCCTTTGGAAACCGTAAATGGTTTTATTTGGGATCTACTCACAAACGCAAGAACAAGATCCCCTTCCTCTATTATGTCTTTGTAGTGGTAGAATGACATCAGCTTTTTGCCTGCCAACGTTCGCTGCAATGAAGAGCCCATCGCAATCACTATGCAGGTGTATAAAGCTCAACAGGGTCCATGACTTCCACATCTTCATATCATTACATTTTCGTGTTGCGCATGAAAATAAAAAATTGAATTCTAGGTTCTAAAGCATTACATACAAGACGGCCTCCTTTTACCTTTTGGAAGTTATATTTATAGAAGAGCCGTCTAACCTAGGTTTCTAGGCATACAATGCAAACGTTAAGAGCATGTAACTAGGAAAGAACTAAAGCACAAAAAAAAAAAAAAAAAAAAAAAAATTACAAAGTACTTCTCATTAGAAAGGTTGGAACAGTAAATTTTCTTCTTAGTTTTTTCGTACATTTTCCTTGTTTAGCGAAAGCATGGTCGTTGAGAAAGTCTCACTCTTTGCAGCCTTTGGTACATCAAGAAAAGCGTGTGCGTGCTCAATTATTGACCTCAGTAGGACGCTGATTGAACCCAACACGGTTAATTACGAAAATGGCAACATCACCGGAAAATCTGCAGCCCAATCTGCAGCAAGGCACTCCAGAGCCGATATCTTCAAATGCTCAAAAGTTATATTTAGAATCTTATGCATTCACAACGGCGGCAGCAATAGTTGGTTCTGTTGATAGAAAGATCTTTGTCTTATTGAGAGATGGAAGAAATGTCTTCGGAATCTTGAGAACTTTTGACCAATTCGCCAACTTGGTGTTACAGGATACCCTTGAAAGGATCTATTTGCCTAAGGAGTCAGAGACTTCCCCAGAGAGATTCGCAGAAGTCCCCAGAGGAGTGTTTATGGTGAGAGGTGAGAATGTTGTTATGCTTGGAGAGCTAGATATTGATCATGAAGATGACCATTTGACGGCAATGAAACAGATTCCTTTTGAAATAGCTGAGAAGGAATGGAAGGAGATCCACGAACAGAAAATCAGAGAAGAAAAGTTGAAGGCTAAGAAGTACGTGGAGAGAGGCCTCATTCATGACTTTGTCAAAACCGATCTTTACTGAAAACTACACACAGAGGCTAAGAAAGAAGGAAAGACTGAAAGTAACATGAGTCAATTTGGAAAAGTTCTTCATTTCTGCATATGTATTTCATGACACCAACATTCTAATGATATACAAGTTGTATAAATACAAAATTCAAGAAAAAGGAAAACCCGTAAGCACAACTCTGTTACAACTTATAAACTCTTGCCAAGTTCTCCTCGTACTTTGCAAAATACTCATCTACGAGCCCGAATTTTTTGGATTCCGTTCTTGCCAATTGCCCTAAGTGAGCTTCATCAGGACCGTCTGCAATACGTAATGTCCGCACAAGAGAGTACCACTGAGCAAGTTCCGTGTCTTGTGATACTCCCTCGGCACCAAAAACTTGGATGCCCCAATCGAGTACACTGAGTGTAGTCCGAGGAGTTTCGATCTTTGCCATTGCAATTTCTTTTTGAGAAGCCTTTGCTCCGACTAAATCGATCTTGTGGGCAGCATTTAGAACCAAAAGCCTGCACTTCTCTATATCGATCTTGTGCTGAGCATATGCGTCCAAAAACGATTCTCTCTCCTTCATGGGCTTACCAAATATGAGTCTGTGATTAGCACGATGAACTATACGTTTCAAAGCAAACTCTGCAACTCCGATGGAGCGCATGCAATGATGGATTCTTCCAGGGCCTAATCTGGATTGGATTATTTGAAAACCGATACCTTGCTCTCCCAAAACGACCTCTGTCATGTCTTCGCTGGGAACTTCAAAGTTGTCAAAGGATATTTCACAGTGTCCGTGTGGAGCATCGTCAAAACCAAAAACATGTAACGGTCTCACAACTTTTGCCCTTCCGGATGCAACTGCCTTCTTCGCATCAATGACTAAGACGGAGTGATTGCTGTAAGGAGTTTTTGTGTTATTGCTTGTCTTACACATGACAAGCCAGACAGCACATCTTGGATCACCGGCTCCAGATGCAAACCATTTGAGCCCATTGATAACGAAATTCCCCCGTTCGTTTTTGACTGCTGAGCACGAAATGTTCAAAGCATTCGAGGATGAAGTTCCTTTTTCTGTCATAAGAAAAGCGGATCTTATCTTCCCATCAAGCAATGGGTATAGCCACTTCTTTTTCTGTGCTGGCGATCCGTAGGCAGCAAGAATTTCCATATTTCCGGTATCAGGGGCATTTGTATTTGTGGCTTCTGGTGCAATATGAGACTGGCCCAAATACATTGCCATCAATCCATACTCCAAGTTGGTAAATCCCCCTCCTTCTTCGTATTTTTTTGAAAGAAACATGTTCCAGAGGCCAAGCCCCCGAGCTTTATGTTTCAATTTTTCGGTGATTCTGGGAGTTGATTTCCATCTAAGTTCTGGAACATCCGAGATCTGCTCATGATATAACTTGTCTGCTGGAATACAGTAGTCAGTAACAAAATCCTTCGTTCTCTGGATTGCAGTCAATCCCTTCTCCGACAACTGGCTCACGAAAATAGCAGGGATATCTTCTTGAATAGACATTTTTCAACTCAAATGATGGAAAGGTTTTAAAGTGCTTGATCTTTTTTCTTAGTAAAAAAAGAATTCAGAACGTAATTTGTGAAATTTTATTCCTCGTGCGTACTTAAGGGAGTATGTGACTTTACATATACATCTTTCGGACTGCTACCCCACATAAACCGCCGATTGTACTCCGCATAGTGCTTTAAGGCGCGGTCCGAGGATACAAAAGACTTAAGGGGGCACTTGCGAGATTTGAAACTATGATCATAATGGTAGATTAAGGTCTCTACCAAAAAGGTTGCAGCCCATATTTTATAGCCGAAAATTCTGATTTAATTGAAAATCTTCGTAGAGGGGTCTATTAATCCAAATTAATTCGGTAACAAGGCCTTAGAGCGATATTTTTATGTGGCCAAACCATGAAAACTTGAAATTGTAACAAGTAAGCTTTTAAAGAAACATATAAGGTTTTGGTCTGCTCTTATACAATTTATTTGGTAAACCTTATTTTTACCTTAAAAGATACTCGAGAGAGTCTTGGAAATCTCCTCGTTCGAAGAATCCACGCAGCAAAGCTATGTTCTCCTGCATATTATAATAAGCCTGGCGAGCATCTTCATTTTGAATTTGGCCACCCAAATCAAGAGCACCAAAATTACAATGTCTGAATTCGAATCTGACGTACCAAAAATCCCTGATTATACGCTATCTGAAAAGCAATTTCTCTTGTCACTGCAGACAGCTGAGAATCCAAAAGAAATCGCTGATGAAATTCTCGACACCATAAAGCAAAAGAACTTAGGCCCATATTACAAGTATTTGACTGCTGAGTTGCCCCAATACTTTAGTTTTGAGGAGCTGGTATATAACTCCTTGGCAAAGGTTAACGAAGAAAAGGTTAATGAGTTGAAGAAGATCATTGAAGACTCTGAAAATGATGAAGAAACTGAAGTTGACCTTGTGGCAACATACACAAAGCTCGCAGAATATTACACTGAGATTGTCGATAGAAGGAATGCAATCGATACCTACAATAAACTCTTGAGTATGTCTCAAAGTATAGGCGCCAAGATTGACATTCTTTTGACTATTGCAAGAATAGAATTTTTCTTCAATGACTTTGTTGCTGTTTCAAAGACATTGAACGATGTGGAGGCCTCAATTGAAAAAGGTGGTGATTGGGAGCGCAGAAATAGATACAAGACTTACCGAGGCTTGTACTATTTGGCAACAAGGAATTTCTCAGAAGCTGCTAAGTTATTGATAGACTCCTTAGCAACCTTCACATCGACCGAGTTGTGTTCGTACGAACAAATTGCTCAATACTCGATTGTGTCGGGTGTACTCACATTGGGAAGACTTGACATCAAATCCAAGATCATAGACTCTCCTGAGATTTTATCAATCTACTCAAATGCTAAGGAGTTGATTCCCTTGATCAACTTGACGAACTCACTCTATACCTGCCAATATGGTTCCTTCTTTCAGCATCTTTTGGAGACCTACGATACCTTTTTGATCAGGAATAAATACTTGAGGACTCATGCCAATTACTTCATGAGAGAAATGAGATGCAAGGCATATGCGCAATTGTTAGAGTCTTATAAATCCTTGTCCTTAAAGTCAATGGCACGGAATTTCAGTGTGAGCGAAGAGTTCTTGGATTCAGATTTGTGCAACTTCATTCCTAACAATAAGTTGAACTGTTACATCGATAAAGTTAATGGCATTATTGAAACCAACCGTCCTGATAACAAAAACAGCCAGTACCATCAATTAATCAAACAAGGTGACGGCTTGTTGACAAAATTGCAGAAATACGGCGCTGCTGTTAAGTTAAGTGGTGCAGAAAGGGTTAACTAAGTAGCTATAATAAATGAAAAAAAAAAAGTTATAGAATTTTTTTTATCTCGTGATTTAATGTTGATGAACAAGGCTCAACGGGTATGAGGGTGCTCCGGCGTGAACACTTGAACCACTTGTGCATTTATGCATCTATATGTAAAAAAATAAAAAATGAAATGAAATGAAATAAAACAGATAGAAAAGAAAAAAATTTAAAGAAAGAAATCTTCGGAAGTGGAGGTAAAAATTGTGTAATTCTTTTTTTTTTTTTTTTTTTTTTTTGTGTGTGTGTTTTTTATTTTGACTCTTGTTAAGTGATAACTGTCTTGTGCTCAACAACAGAAAGATTGCGCATTATGCGGTCCAAGTTGAGAGGTTACTATGTCACGTTATCTGAGGTACAAAACTGTGAGCGCCACCTAGACTACTCCTAGTACCCCGCATAAAGTAAGCATTTCAACAATATGAGTTCAAGAAGGCGCATGGAGAAGGATGTTATGGATCTTATGATGAGTGATCATGATGTAACACTTATTGAAGACTCTATTCAGCAATTTCATGTCATTTTCAAAGGCCCAAAGGACACACCGTACGCTGGTGGTACCTGGAAGGTGAGAGTTGAATTACCGGACCAATATCCAATAAAGTCTCCCTCCATTGGGTTCGTCAATAAAATTTATCATCCTAATATAGATGAAAACTCCGGATCTGTGTGTCTTGATGTGATCAACCAGACATGGTCGCCGATGTTCGGACTTTTGAACATTTTTGAGAACTTCTTACCTCATTTGTTGCGTTATGCTAATCCTAGTGATCCATTAAACACAGAAGCATCGAACTTGATGACAAAAGATGAAGCACGTTATACAGATATGGTCAAAAAATATGTCCAACAATACGCCCTGGAGGAGTTGTCCACAAATGATGGCGAGAAGTCTGAGGAAGAGAAGGAAGACGACGAATTAAGTGACGTCGGCAGTTTATCTAGCGACGATGATAACGATGAATAATACATGAAAACAGACTCCGGGCTGGCTCGGCTTACATAGATTTGTCATCACCAAGTATACTACCTTTTATTTAAGCTAAAACCTATTTGCAACCTCGAAGTAGTATTTTTGCAGTCAATTTTACTCCAGTCGTATTAATGGCTATTATCGCACATATTGGTACACAATGTAAAATATCGGCCTATTAACAAAAAAAAAAAAGTCCTCTATATTGAGAGTTTATTCGTGCTGTCAAATTAGCCAAAGAACGCTGTAAACGAGTTGCGCAGCCGGGAGTACCTGCTCCAAATTTAGCGCATACATAGCTCTGGGAAATATTAATATGCACTCCATTGCTAGACAATGCTGGTGTGGGGTTGATCTTAACTTTCATTTTTCCAGGATGTATTTTAAAAGATTAATTTCGACGAGAGTACTCAAATCCTTGAAGAATCTGAGCCTTGCTAAAACTGGTGGTTACGTCAATGGGGCCTGGATCAACTCTAATCACAAGTTTCCAGTGGAAGACCCTGGATTAGCACCACGTCCTGATGCCAAAATTGCAGATGTCTCTTCTTTTGGACCAGAAGTCTTTTCGTCAGCTATTGAGACCGCAGATCTCGCTTTTCGTTCTTTCAGAAAGACTTCTGCTCGTCAAAGAGTAACTCTTCTTCATAATATGTATGAGTTGATTAATGAAAATATTGAAGATTTGGCAAAAATCATTGTCTACGAGAACGGAAAGCCTTTAGCAGATGCACTTGGAGAAATCAAGTATGCAGCCTCTTATTTTCAGTGGTTTGGTGAAGAAGCAGCTCATTATACTGGAAGCGTTATCTCTCTGGCAAATCCGTCGAACAGGATTCTAACAATACGCCAACCAATCGGTGTTTGTGGTATTATAACTCCATGGAATTTTCCCTCAGCTATGATTGCCCGAAAGGCAGCTGCTGCAGTAGCAGCTGGTTGCACGTCAGTCATTAAGCCTGCCCTGGAGACTCCACTTTCAGCTTTGGCATTAGCTGAGCTTCTGCACCAGGCCGGTCTTCCAAAAGGCGTTATAAATGTCCTTCCTTCACACGATGCTGCAGCTGCTGGGAAAATCATCTGTGAGCATCCACTTGTAAAGAAGACTACTTTCACTGGATCCACCAAGGTTGGTAAGTTACTCATGCAGCAATCAGCATCAACTATGAAAAAGTGCTCATTTGAATTAGGTGGAAATGCCCCATTCATTGTGTTCGACGACGCTGACCTTGAAAAGGCTGTGGAAGGCCTAGTAGGGGCTAAGTTCCGCAGCAGTGGTCAAACTTGTATTTGTCCAAATAGAGTGTTCGTGCATGAGTCAGTTTACGAAGACTTTAGTGAAAGACTTGTGAAGAAATTGGCCTCGACAGTCTTGGGGTATGGTTTAGATGATGGTATCACTCATGGCCCTGTTATTCACGGAAGGTCTTTGCAAAAGGTCAAGGATCATATCGATGATGCAGTCAATAAGGGCGCAAAGCTCTTGTTAGGAGGTAAAACGCAGCCTCATCTTGGTGATAACTTCCACCAGCTTACCGTTCTTGGTGATGTCACTAGTGACATGCAAATTTGTCAGGAAGAAACTTTTGGGCCTGTATGTCCTTTGATCAGGTTCTCGCTGGACGAGGAGGTGATTGCAGAAGCGAACAACACCACCGTTGGATTATCTGGTTATTTCTATACGAACAGCATTGGACGAATCTTTACCGCAGGTGAAGAGATCGAAGTTGGAATGATCGGTGTTAACACGGGCGCAATTTCAGAGGCCGCTCTTCCATTTGGCGGAGTAAAAGAGTCCGGGTTCGGAAGAGAAGGCTCACATTATGGAATCGAAGACTACACCACAATAAAGACTCTTGTTTTAGGGGATGTGCGTGGTTAAGAATTTATATAGCATTACAATATGATGAGCTGCACAGCAAACATTATTTTTCTTGTTCAAAAACTAGTATAGATTATCCATGTCAGTAGGGAAATTCGGGTTTGAAACCAGAGTGAGATTTAATGGGACGTCAGGAGTAAGATCGTCTAGATGATTGGCGAGGTCTGGAGTCAAGTCGTCCACGTAAGGCTCGGAAAAGTCTTCCAATGACTCCTCTCTAGCATTTGCTTCCAATGCTGCCTCTTTTGCATTCTGTGCGAGCTCAAATTCTTCTTGCTCTCTTCTTTTCTGTAACTCTTCTTCTTGACGACGCTCTTCGGCCTTCCTCTCATAAATAGAAGTATCAAAACCTTCAACATCCGTCATTTTTTGAACACTTATTGAAGGAAATGAGACATGCCTTGTCACTCTAAAAGGCTCGTTGTGATAAGTTATGTCAGAGTTTGGATTCAAAACAGCGTAATAACGCTTTAATTCTGTGCTGTATTCTTCACTCACATCTTTGCTGCTTATTAGCTCGTTATCTAATCGAAGATTGAATGATGAAATCTTCTCGTCGTTTTCATGGTTTCTTGTGTCTTTGGATTGTTTAATTTTGTCTATGTCGTCACGAAGTCTTTCAAGTGTCTTCTCTGTAACCCAGTCTTTGTCTGACAAGCGTGAAAGTTGACTTCTACCACCAACGATACTTTTTCTAACCATTCTAAGGTCTGACACAAGCCTCAGTGCAAACACAGATTTATAAGTTAAAGATTTCAAACCTCCCTCCATTGTTGTTCCATTAAGAATAGAAGAGGCAAACCCTAGAGGAGCAATCTTTTCATTAGGCTCCTTGTAATTAATTGGTTTCAACAGAGATGCCTTGCCAACAGAAATCGGAGTTGGTTTTCCGTATGTTTGTCTGACCATTGTTATTGAGGATACAAGCTTTGAGATGCTGCAACTTCGATAATATTTTTGTTCTCGGTTAAATATGCAGGGCGTGTGGTTTCTTGTATGTTCAGAGTGCTCCTCGGGAAGTGTTCCTCAATACAAGTGAATGACTTTGTATCTATATCTTTTATTTATTTATTAATTTGATTTTATTAATTAAATGATCATTCCGTGTAGTTTTTTGTGGTTTAAAGAGCGTTGTAGTATAACGCATGGATTATCTCTCGCTACTTTGGACTGACCAGCATTTATGTTCTAATTCCGGATTTTGCCCTATAATATAACAGCAACAAATAAGAAAAGATCAATCGGACTCCAGGAAACTAATCCTAATAATGTCCAAAGAATGGCAACGTCGCACACGTCGAAACATATGGATAATCGCATACTATTATAACTAGGAGAATGAGGTAAATCATTTTTTAAAGAGCGAATGTCATACTTTCAAGTTATTTAAACAGTAGAGAGATAATTAGAGAATACCTTCCATCAATGACTTCTCAATACCGTCAATAAGTCCGTCAATGTCTTCAACACGTAAGCCGCAGCTTATGCTGATCAATCTTCTATATTTGTTCATCTTGGAGTTGATCGCCCACTTCTTTACACTCTTGGTTATCTCACACACATACTTATTCCTCTTAAGTTGTTCTTGTGCAAGTTCAAGAGCGATCTGCCATTTCTCTTGTGGTTCATCATCATTGTTCTCCTCTGTTTTAGCTCTCTTCTCATTTTCTTCGACTCTCTTTGCCAATTCGAATGCTTGCATCTTTTCAAAAGAGTTTAAAAGAACTGTTTCTTTGCTTTTGAGGCTATTTTCATACGCCATCATTTCTTGCTCGACTAATTCGATGGCCTCTTCTAAGTCTTCACCACACTCGAAACCATTTTTGATCAAATATTTTTTGATCTCCTGCAAGTTCTTGTCATTTGACAGTAAGTTTTCTTTGAGCAGTTTCTTTATCAGCTGACCTTTAGAAGCAAGGGTTTTTAATTCCTTTGCGTAAGATGTTGTAAGTGAATTGAGCAAGCCATGAACCATAGCAGCCGATTCGTTGACACTTTGCCCCGCTTCCAGTAGTTCGTCTTCCACTTTGCCATCCAGTTCATTACTCTTCAATTGTCCACTGTAGTCGAGTTTTGAAATACGCGTTGAATAGCTCCTTGAAGGAGAGGACTTCAGTAGAGGCGAGTTTTCCACGGCAGCCTCGGATATGACACCAAGAACACTTTGTTTATGGCCAGCGGGTGGTGTAGCAACCTGTTGCTTTGGAGTTGATACGGCTTCATAAGGCGTTTTCAGACGTTCATCAACGAGAATATTTTCCTTATTTTCATCAACAGTACCTGACTGTTCTTCCATGAGTATACGTATATGCTCCTTACTCACCCTGTCATTAAAATCGTCTTCTTCATCATCTTGTATAGTTGTCCTTTGAGTGTCGGGAGTATCACTTCTTCTGTTGCTGAATGATTGGATTGGTGTTCCAAGACTAGACTGTGTTAAGAGTTTTTTGTCGTTGACTTCAAGCTCCGGCTGCAGGTAAAAAGTATTGCTGTTTGCCGAGTTTTGGTTTTCGAGATTGTAAACGACAAGGCCTTGCTTCATGATGATGTTTTTGGCTGCCTCATTACTGACGTTTAAGAGGTCATCCCTAGCGTTATTGCTGAGGAGAAACTTCACAAATTGAGTGCATCCTGACCGAGCAGCTAGATGAAGACAAGTATCTCCATTCACATCCTGATGATCAAGAACATTTTTTATGAGATTGACTCCGTTTGCTCCATTCTTAGTAGACATAATTGTAAGTTTACTGAAGATATTCTGCAAATAGTAAGTTAAAGCTGTAAGCTTTGAAGATACCTTCGCAAATTGACAAAGATAATGCAATGGCGTACGACCATTAATGTCGGTATTGATCAAACAGACCTCCAAAAGATCAACAATTTGTGGAAAGTTTTTCATGTCATGACAATTGTTAAAAGAAACACATTTGGATAATGGGTTTAAGCCATGGTTGCTGACAACTAACGCATTAGCGCCCTTCGAAATAAGAAGGTGGACCAATTGCACGTTACCAATGGACGCAGCCCAATGTAGAGTTGTATGACCCTCGTCATCTATGGCCTCATTAATATTGAAGTCAAGCGGAGGATTATGGAGGAAGTACGGGATTGGAGCGTTATCTTCGCTAAAGAACCGAAGCAATTGAGCTGCATGAGAATTATCCTCATCCACATATTTACTGACCTTTCCGTCAACAGAAGATGCAGACGTGTCTGAATCTTTGCTTTGGTCCTCTTGAGACCATATTGCATCATTAACTGAGTGAGACAGCGTACCTCTTTGATGTTGCTGAAGAAGCAGTAACTGCTGTTGTGACATACCATCTATTGCCTGATAAGGTACAGCCGACTTTGGAGGCATTTGACCGTAGCTCTGCATGTGGATACCGTAGTTGTTTGAGTACGAGGACTGAGGATATCCATCCATAGACAACCTTTGGCTCTCGTAAGTTCCATTGGGCATGAATTCTGATGCCTGAAAAGTAGGGGGTAGCGATTGAATAGAGTATTGGTTATTATATGGCTGTGAGTTCAGCGTCGGAGATCGGCTGTTCATTGCCAACTGGCCTGAGTTGTTGTATGATTCTTGCTGGAATAAAGCTTGAGGCGGTAATTGCAGTTCTTCGAACCTCATTTTCTTGGGTGTGAACTCTTTTTTTGCTTTCTTGACATATTTCCTTTTCACGGGAGTCCCGTCTTTGTTAGAGGACGAGACAGGCGGCTTAGCCTTCTTTGGAATTATGACAGAAGGATCACTAGGATCTACATACAAGACAGGTACCAAATCGGCGGCTATGCCATAGTCGGTTGCCAATTTCTGTGCATCATGGAGCGGGATCCAGGTACCCTGGAACCTCCCATATCCACCTTGGACTTTTTCGTGAAGACCTTGCTGCACTCCTTTTTCAAGGATCTTGGTTCTCTTAGCCTTGGGGAAATTGCACAATTTGAGAATCTGCGTCGCGTTCACCCAATCGTCTTTACACCTTCTCATGATGGGCGACTCGTTGACTGAGCATTCATATACTTCGATCTTTTTGTTAGTTGATGATTGCACATTATATACAGCAGAGTTTTCACGATCCAATTGTACTTGTGTGGTGTATTTTCATCCTTGCTCATAATAGCAAGTGAAAAGTCGGGCAACCTAGCACAAGAAAGAACACGAACAAAAATGATGTGTCCGCAGGCTAAAATGTATATTTTTGTAATCGGGAACTGGTAGCAAAAGTATAACATACATTTGAATACGTCGCAATGTACACTGTAGGGTGCTCATACGACATGGTTTGCAAGGCGAAGTGTGGGAAGGTTGAGAAGGAAAAGTCCTTGATGCGAACAATTTAACAATTTGGGTGTAAATTAAACGCGTTATCTGCAATGGGGTACGGACCTCTAGACTGAAGTGCGAAAGGCGAGGCAATCCGTTGAAGAAAAGAGGAAAAAAGGACCGTGGGAAAAAGTGAGACGCGTGAAATGAGCAGGGCGCGCAATTCTTGGGATAGCCAGCATTTGATCCGGATGACAACCCATTCTTCGATCTCTGCGAGTAGAGTTTGTGACAAAACTCTTGTTCTGAATTTGTTTGTGTTTTAAATTTTATTAAAATACAATTGTACAGTATACAGAAAAACTACTATAATTCTCAAAATCTGGTTCGTAAAGCTTCCAATTGCCGCGTGTGTGTGGTGAAGTTTATTATGAAGGTTCCTTGCCACATTAATGAAATTCTATTAGGATCTTTTCGAGGTTGAAGATCGAAGGTAGCAGTTGATCACGTCTACGTAAACCCTGTTTTTCGTTTGTTTGTTTTTTTTTTTTGATTTTTTTGATCTTCTTTTTTCTTTTTTCTTTTTTCTTTTTTTTTAAATATATATATATATATATATTATTATTATTATTATTATTATTATTCTTATTATTCTTATAATTATTGAGGGAGGGGAAACCAATTAGAGTCTTGTTGCTGTGTGGATCATGTTTTGTACCGCAGGTTTTCGTTTGGCGTATCGGCCAAAATAAGCCTCTTGTTGAACGGTGCTTATTACTTAGAAAGAGTCCTTACTATATCAACTTTAAGCAATGTAGGTTCTGAGGGCATGTTGAAACCTGAATTTGATCATCTAAGTCCATCGTGTTGCACCTTTAAAAGCTCTCAAAGATTATGAAATTTTTCCAAGTTTTTAATAGATTTTGATAATTTGATAAAAGAAAATTGGCTCAGAAGAACCCCTTCAGCAAAACGTTTTTAAATGTTTAATTAATGGTATTTTTTCTAAGATAGCTGATTGCCAAAGCCACTTTCGAAGGGGATATACGAAAACAATACAAAAAGAAAACAAAAAAAAAAAAAAAAAAAAAAAAAAAAAAAAAAAAAAAAAAAAAAAAAAAAAAAAAAAAAAAAAAAAAAAAAAAGAAAAAAAAAATCAAAAAAAAAAAAATTAAATAATCTCTAAAATAAAAAAGAACCTGAGCAAAATAATTGATTTTTGCAAGCTTTAGCGCGTACTTAGATTAAACAAAGTGAAAGTTGTCTGGCTATATTACTGAATTCTTGATAGAAGATTATCCGCAAATGCTTGCACGACTTCACGACTTTCAGAGAAACGTTGCGCGGGAACAAAGATCTCCGCGACGCATGCCTCTTTTTCTGTGCACCTGATGCAGACATTTTGGATTCCGCTCATCGGGACTATACACAAGACTATACACAAGCTTATCGGCGCGAGTATGCTTTGCTCGGAGTTTTATCACATTATCTTTCCATAGCCTGCAGATTCTTGCTTTTTGCCTTTTCTTGTTTACAAAAAGTAATCAACTAAAACAAGGCACCAAAATTCATCTGGATAAGAAAAAAATTTACTGTCAGTGAATATTCGACTACAGTTATTTTGTTGTATTGCCACACGTGAGCGTCATTTGACGCTGATGTCATCACTTCAAGAGCGCAAGAATGGTTCTTACTACCCGTCTTGGCTTTATTAGGCGACGTATCAACTGCACCCAATCGGCTTTTGACATGTTTCGGTGTTACAAAAACAGAGCGTATGTTTGCCAAGATAAAATCGAAACAAATTTTTTTTTTTTTTTTTTTTTTTTTTTTTTGTATTGGTCCATGCCTGTCCTGTACCCCGCAACTTCTACTTGTCACGCTGGTGAACCGCAGTGGTTCCATTTATTAACGCCCTCTTCGCTTGTAACTTCTTTTTCCTTTGATTAACTAAAGTCTGCATTTCTTCACAAATTTGAGCCCGAAAACGTATATCGCTCTTGCATAGTTAGAACACTACCGAATACTAGAGTTGCTATCAAAATATATACAGTCATTAGTGCACCACTCGTCATCATCTACTCTGATGGCAAAACTTGGAATAATACAATGTGACAAGAATGTTACTGGAACCATCACTATGATGGCTAACAAGCCATCGAGTGAGCATGATGAGACGGGCAGCGACGTACTCAAAAGAAACGATGATGGTATCATCCTTCATCCTCAGCCTCATGATGACCCCAATGATCCCCTAAACTGGCCAATAATACGAAAAGACCTTTGTTTTTTCATTATAGGCTTCCAAACTTTTATTGGAGGGGGGCAAACCCCGATTTTGGCAGCTGCATTTCCTGAGCTTCAACGTGAGTTTCAAAAGCCCCTCAACACGATATCTTATCTTGTCGGTATTTTCATGTTAGCTTTGGGAATTGGCTCCGTTTTTGCATCTCCCACAGCTGTCCTATATGGTAAAAGGATGGTTTATTTGCTAGGCATCTTGATATTTCTTGTTGGTGCCATAGTCGCCGCCACATCTGAAAACTATGGTGCGTTGATGGCAGGAAGAATACTCACAGGTTTTGGTGCTTCTCCAACAGAGAGTTTAGCCTCTGCTAGTTTAAGTGAGCTCTATTTCCTCCACGAGAGAGCATATAGAACAGGTCTCTATACTATCTTGTTACTCGGAGGAAAGAATATTATCCCATTACTTGCATCATTAATTATAGGTCACTTGGGCAGACACTGGCTTTACTGGATTCTTGCAATTTTTGTGGGGCTCAATCTCATCCTCACTTTTCTCTTCGTGCCCGAAACCTTCTGGGATAGATCGCCTACTCCCAATCAAAGATCAATAGAGGAGACAAAAGCAGCACGGCACGCAGAGAACTATGTCCCGCCAGAAAACAGGCCGCATGCGTATGCACTTCCTTCCTCTGCAAGCATATTTGATCATTCTAGTATTTCTTCTTCCATGCAAGATGCCAGCATTGCGTCAGTGCATGCTCCTGTTGGATTGACTGATCACAACCCACAAAATACTGAGACAGCATCGCAACAGTCAGCTCCAAAATCTTTTATTAACAGACTTGCTTTAGTTTCTGGAAGACACACACTTGACAAGTGGTGGATGGTCGCATTAAGGCCATTTTATCTCTATCTTTACCCTTCCGTTCTCTATGGAAGTCTTCAATACTCGTTGGCCGTGGTGTGGCTCATTGTTATATCGGAGACAATATCTGATATATTCAAAAATCCACCATACGGGTATTCAGCTCAACATTTCGGGCTTTTCTATGTTGGTCCCTTTGTGGGTGGAATATTAGGTTCATTGTCTACTTCTTTTATAGGCGATAGAATCATTCGTTTAATGGTTAAGAAGAACGACGGTATTTATGAACCTGAATTCAGGCTCGTGATGCTTATTCCTGCAACGATTCTTTCGTGCTTAGGGCTCATTGGTTATGGTTGGTCTGCAGATGAAGAAGATCATTGGATCGCAATTGTGATCTTTTTCAGTTGTCTAAGTTTTGGTTCATCCATGGCTTCTACTACTGCAATTACTTTCACTGTGGATTCATACAAAATGTTTGCAGCTGAAGCATTGGTATCTTTCAATTTTGCAAAGAATCTCCTAGGCTTCATTTTCTCATTATTCAACACGGATGTTTTCGAAAAACAAGGCAGGAAAACTACTTTTGTCATATACGGTGTGGTCCAGATGTTCTTGAGTCTTTGTGGAATATTCGTGTACGTTTTTGGAAAAAAGTTTAGAGCATGGACGGACGAAAAGGAGCTTTTGAGGTCGCTCTATGCACCTGTTAACAACGTGCCGTCACATCTGGAACACGAGAAGCATGATTATTCGACTCAAGGATCTGCAGATCTGTCTCAGAGATAATCATAGCCACGAGAAAGAATTGATGTTAATATCTGTTAACAATTCCTTATTTTCATCAATATAGAACTGGATGCGGCTTTTCACATCAGAACCATTCCATATTTCTGTTTGTTCATCACGTTTTGGCATTCCTAATCCTTCTATCACACAACCACTTGCGATATTTCCTGAAATTCCTGCAATTAGCCAATCATTAGAGAGTTTTAAAGCAGCCATAAAAGCTCCACAAAAGGAGTTACCACCACCAGTCACGTCTACAACTTTCAGTTGATCAGTGTGATATGGCGGAAGCATTATTTCATACGAACTGGTTTTTAGGAAACAACCAAGCTCGCCACATCTTATCACAATTGCATGAGAATCAATGGTATGGCTAAAGTACTCACGTGCAATTTTGGCAATACCTTCAGCGTCCTTCGGCACAGCAACGCCCATAAGACCTGCTGCTTCAATCAAGTTGGGACTAAAAACGTCAACAATTTTTAGCATATCTATTAATGCATCGTAGTTCTCTGGAACACAAATGTCGGGAAAGGGCTCAAATATGAACATAGCTCGGTCTAAAGATAACTGTATTCTCTCTCTGGAGATGGTTTCGATGATCTCTTTACATCTATCAACGGCGCAACATAAGTGAAATGTTTCCAGCGTTACAAGATTGTTCGTATTTAAAATATCGGATGCTTCTATTCGCCGTTTGGGAGTACGATAAAAGAAATCCCGAACTCCATCCTCATGGTATACATTGACGCCATGTGTTGTTTGCCGCTGATGATTTTCTCGAAATACCAACCCAGAGTCCCATGATCTTAACTCATTCTCTACTGCCGATGGAAAATCGTAGCCTTTATCGACAATTCCTGACACTCGTGAGCCAAACCTCTTCCCGCTGATTATTCTACCGCCGACGACTGCGTACAGAACTCCACCTCCAACGATGTTGACATCGGTCGGTTTGTTCCAAGACTCAGGGTATATGTTATCGTCAATTATGAAAAGACCTAGACTGACCAAGAGTGGTGGATCGTTTGTGGGCATTCTAAACTCTCAACATCTGTCGCACCTCAGTTTTAATATTATTCGTAAAGAATTTTAACTTATATATTGAAATTTCAGATGTTGCAAACAGGGCCCGCTTGGCCAAGTGGTAAGGCGCCTCACTCGTAATGAGGCGATCGTCGGTTCGAATCCGACAGCGGGCATTTTTTCTCTCAACGCGGGTTAGTTTTATTTCTACCATGAGCCCCAATTTTGTACTTTTTTTTTGTATAAATTGTTCTTTTAATTTTAGCTACAGTTATTCCTTTTTACAAGAACATTTAATAGATTCATTTATTCACGATGTGTGCTTCAGTGGCGGAGGTGGAGGAGGCGTATTTGCCGCCTCTGCTGTCTGATTGTATTTCACATCCTGCTCTTTAGACTTGTTAAGCTCTTCATTCATGAAGTCTGATAACTCATTTGAAGCAGCCGGACCGTGATGCTTTTTCCTCCTTGCAGCTTTAGGAGGAGGAGGAGCTATGGGAGCCGACTGAGGCACAAAAGTGTGAGCGGGATCAATTGGAGGATGCGGTTGAGAGGACGACTTCTGGTCAGGTAGTTCATAATCAAGGTTTGTATCGTTTTCATATAATACATCGTCAACAGTCTCAAACCCATCATATTTACCAATTACCTCTGGTATCCTATGGAGCAAACCGTATCCGACATCACACCCGAGAATACCCTTGGATCCTCCCGAAGCCCAAGAGCGGGACAAATTAACAGTGACCGGCCGTAAAATGTCGTAGTCATGATTGTAAACATACAACGTAATTGGAATGTTATCTTGTTGCAAGATTGCAAAATGATGGTTGTAATACGACAAGACCGTCCTTGAAAGCAAAGACTCACCTCCTCTGGCTAACAATCCCTTCCCAGGATGGTCGGATTCGAATGTTGAGTCGCATCCGATGATATAATCAGAGTTGGGTATGAGCTGTGCCTGGAAAGCCGGAGAGCCAGGATGGGTGTTAAGAATACGCCAAACATAACTAGCAGTGTTTATATGTTGTGATTGTATAGTCAAACCGATCTGCGAGAAGCGGTCTTTGAAAAGAGGCTCCTCATCATCTGAAGGCTCAAACTCTTTGGAAGTAGACGAGAACGCTTCTAGTGGGACGACTATTTGACGAATGATCCCACCCTTAGCACTCCAAACATCTAATGTGACTGACTTTGATCCGTTGTTGGAATTAGCAATGGTATTAAGCTCATGAGTCAACAAATCGAAATTGACCAGTCCAGCTTGTTCCATTGTCGCCTGGCCACCATAATTGACGGTACCGTCATCATTGATACTATAATTAAAATTGGAAATAGAAGGATTGTTCATGGGAAGTTCCTGATTGTTAACACGGATAATATAGTCAAACCAAGACTCAAAGCCCAATTGGTGAGCTTTGGAATGAGGAACAACATTGAGCACTCTGAGCGCATACCCATTATTGTTCAATCGCAATGTTTGCTTAAAGTATGAATCATTTGATTGAGAGTCTGAGTGACTAGCACTTTCGAGTCTGTCAACCAATTTTTTGGCAAAAGAAAACATCGAGCGTAGTGTTGTTCGTTCTAAAGAAAGGTGCGATCTATTGTAGAGCGCAGTGTGCAGACAGGCTGCAAACGCACGTTCCGCGCCATGCACCGGGGTGTGTCTGCATGATAGACATCCACCGATAATATCCTTTAAGATTAAGTGTTAATTATCACTCATATCATCTCAACTGGTCAAAATGAGTCGAATTGTGGTTTTAGGGGCTGGAGTTCTCGGACTTACAACTGCTTTGAAATTGAAAGAGGACAATGCATCCTACGATATTACGATTGTTGCAGGCGACATTCCGGGTGATCTCAATATAAAGTATACCTCTCCATACGCTGGAGCAAATTGGATGTCTTTTGCTAGTAAGGATGATACAAAGTTACAAGCATTAGACAAGCCTGGTTACTTTGAATTCCAAAAGCTTGCAGATGACCCTCAATCAGGTGTTTGGAGAAAGTCCAACATGCTATTTTTCACTGAGAAAGCTTTAAATGAAACAGGAGGTGAAACACAGGAGTTGATTCCTTGGTATAAAGACTTCACTAATCTTGAGACTCTTTCTCCAGCAGAATTGATCCCAGGAACTGCTTTCGGAACCAGATATGACGGAGTTGTGATATCAGTACCCATTTATTTAAATTACTTACTCCAAAAGTGCTTAACCAAGGGGATCTCTCTTAAACGCTCCCCACGATTAAAGAATATTGATCAAGCAAAAGAACTTCATCATTCTAAAAGAAGTAGTCACTTGGTGATCAATTGCACTGGTCTTGGTGCAAAAGATATCGAAGGAGTGAATGATTCCAAGAAAAACTTTCCTGTTCGTGGACAGGTCTTGTTGGTGCGTAACAGCATTGAGAATGCTACCATTGTTGAAGGATTTGAAGAGCCTGATGAAATGCTTTACATTTTCCCAAGAAAAGAGGGAGGCTCAATCATTGGAGGATCTTTTACAGCTAATGATTGGAATGAGAAAGAAGACAAGGAGTTAACGAAAAGAATCATTCAAAGAGCATTAAAGTTCAAGCCTGAGCTCATTGACACGTCTGAAAAAAATAATCCACACGAGTTAGATATTGTTCTGGTGAATGTGGGGTTAAGGCCGTTCAGAGAGACTGGTATGCGGCTTGAGATTGACGCAAAGAGAAAATGGCTAATTCACAACTACGGTGCAGGTGGAGGTGGCTACCAGGGAAGCTATGGATTTGCGGAAAAGGTCGTACAGTTGGCGAGAGAAGCGCTACCAGAAATGCCAAGATTATAATGATACATTGAGCTATTAACTGTACATGAAGGGATTAAGCAGGCGACGTTGAGCAGCCATGAAAGTTTAATCGATGGAAGCGAGTGACGACAAACTAGTTGCATATAAATCTCAAGAGGAAATCGAAAAGCTTTTTCCCGTATTTTTTTTGATGTTCTCTGTCAGTTTTTTCATTAAAGAATTCTGCAGCTTTTCCCTGTTTGCCAGCCAATGGAGTAGGCTCATCTGAATACTTTTGGGTTTTTATTTCGATATCGTCATACCCATGTTGGATCTTAAATGGCCCTGGGGTTTTGGGTTGTTCAGGAATTGACATTGATAATTATTTCTAGTTCTAAATGGAAACTCCGTAAGATATATGGGTGGCTGAAGCCGTCCATTGCTCCCCTTTCGTGTGCAGGAGACACAGATAGTCGCATTGCTTTAACTTGTTGCTAACTTTCATTTCCAGCAGTACCGGCATAGATCGTGGCATGTGATACAATGAGGTTGGTCCCAGATACACCAAAACCGTAGAACCAGCATTCCCTTTTTCAGACTATCTTTTAATAACCATACGCAATATAAAGCCAATTAAAACACTAACAAGCAACTGCACTCCAATTGTAGAGTAACAGAAAGGGTAGCCAATCGGCGGATATGCATGGGTATCTTACGTCGCGATTTCATACTTATCAAAGCTATGCCAGTCGAAATGGGAAGAGAAGAACAGCCAAGATACTGCTAACTGGGAAAAAAAAAAAAAAAAGTCTTTCCAGTGGTGGATCTTAGAAGGAAAAAAAGATCACCTTCTTCTTGATTCCTTTTTCAAAATGGTTTGTTCCGGCATTTCAAGAACAAAAATCTAATGGTTAGATTCAATTAGAAAAAATTGTCTTGGGTTCGTTTCTCGCTATCACCAAAGCTCTCTGATAAAATGGTGCGCCTACTAATACTGCATATAACAGCGAACAGTTTTCAAAAAATCTTCGCATCTGTTGATCAAGGCCACGGAACATACCCATGAGAGCCAGCTCGGTACTTAACTTTCAGGCTTCCACAACGGCGTCTTTAAGACGGCCATGGCAAACTTACAGAAATGGCCAGCTTTGGTATGGCCAACTCAAATCTGGATCTAAACGTCATCCTTTGTATTCTAAGCAAGGCAATAAAGATTTCTACAAAGGTACTCGTTCGTCTGGCAATGGTAAGTTGACCAAAGCCGGAATCTACGAAATCAACTGGCAAAAGGTGAGGACATATGTTGTACCAACAGACTTGCTCTCGAGTGATTTAAAGCCATTCGTGTCGAAGGATGTTCCTGAAATCTTGCAAAAAACACCTGGTTATAACGACGGCTTCAAGAGCCCTGAATTGGCATGGAACAATGTTAAAGACTTCATTGAATACAGCGAAAATTACGATAATCAGGATCTTGAAAAATCACAATACTTGGAGGAGTATGCAAATCCTGCCACTCTTAAGGCCGAGTCCGACAAAGACTCTGTCATTGTCAACAATTAGGAGTGTCGACCATTCTTTCCAGTAATCACGCATTTTGTACATAGCATAATTTTATAGGGTAACGAAAGATGTATCCGTAGTGTATATTTGTGTTGCCTGTATACTTGATGTTCTTCGCTTCTTTGCGTAAAGCGAGGCATCAACGCGTCTGGAGTTTCAAACCAATTATCATGTCCTCAGCCCCCACACCACAACAGGATATTGATGTCTCACCAGAACCTATGACTGAGCCTTTGAATAATAGCAAAAATCATGATGACAGCGAAAATGAGGCTGATCAAAACATGATTTCAGGAGAAGAACAACGAGACCAAGAACAAGAGCAAGAAGATGAAGCCATGGAAGAAGCTGACAGTGCCACGATGTCACTTCCACTTGCAAGAATAAAGAAGATCTTCAAAATGGACACCGAACATCATTCGGCTTCCCTGAGTGCAGTGTACGCTACAGGCTGTGCAACTGAACTTTTCATTCAATACCTAGTGGAGCACGCGTCAATGATGGCCAAAATGGAGAAGAGAAAGAAAATACAGTACAAAGATTTAAGTAACGTTGTTTCCGATCAAGACGCTTTGCACTTCTTAAGTGATACAGTACCAAAAACTCAAATAGTGGGCGAAGCAATCAGGAACCGGAAGATAAATATGCTGGACGCAGATAAAACGAAGCACTCTGACCTATTAGGACCTGAAGATGCACAGGATAATACACCACTTGAAGAAAGTGCCCCTCAAAAAAAATCAAGATCATTACCTAAAGGCCAGCAGACTTTGTCTTTCGAGCCGGTGAAAAAGTCACCTGTCAAGAAGGCTGGAATAACTGATTTGATGAGTAACGATGACAAGGAAGATGCAATGGCCGTGGACCATCAGGAGTGAATTTGTGAAACATTGCGACAGGCCCAAAGAGCGTTATGCAAATCCCGGCTTAAAATGAAATTACCCTCGTTAATTCCAAGCCTTATACATGCTCGGAGCATTTCAAGGATGATTAAATCAGGGATCGTTCTCTCATAAATCATCATTCCTGTGACAAGAAACTCGACGTAAAGTTCATTCACACGAGGAGGGATAGATCTCTTAATTATTTCGCCTTTTCTTGGGGTCTCTTGTTTAATACCTCTGAAAAGAATGTTATGCTGGCACAAGAATTCCCACATCGAAAGAAACCTGCCTCCCATGAAACTTTCGTGTTTCGAATCTTGTTTTAATATTTCGATGATGAGCTCTAACGTCGCCTCCATGGTCTGACTATTTTCGGAGATGTTTTCGTTATTTTCCCAATTAGATACGGTTTGTGTTCCAGATGCAAGTGAAAGAAGAACTGGCCAATATTCTGCCAATAATGGAAGAACTAAAGAATTGCTGGTTATAACGACTGGAAGTGTTTCTCGAAGAGTGTGCAAAACAATCAATTTGAGCTTTGTAGATGGATGTGTCAAAAGCTGTAATCCATATTTGAATATATGGAGTATAATGTTGTAAGTATTTTGTGGTACTGGAGATGTCCATGGTGCTTCTTGTTCAGGTGGCTCTTCATTATCCAGATTTTCATCGTCTGAGTCATCCTCGTCTGAATTTTGCTGATCGAAGGGTATATTTGCCTTTCTCTTGAAGTATTCTTTGCCAGGCTCGTATCCATTAAAGGGATCAACCTGTTTATTCAAGTCACTTATTAACCCTAACATTTCATCTCGTGTACTCAAGGCCCATGGGCTGTAGTTGGACTTCTTTTCATTATTCTTCAACTTATTTTGGTCAAGAAGTTCAGAAGAATACCTGTTTAAGATTAGGGAAACGACTTTCCTGAACACCAAGAAAAAATTTTCGATCAAAACGGAATAGCCATGAAACGAATCGATTATAATAAAGATCTCTGATAATATATCGTAAAGCTGGTTTGTTTCTAACAAATGTAGCCCTGAAATCTCCAATATAACAAAAAGAATCTCGGGAACAGATGGTGTTAGGCTACTTGCTGTTGAGAGATTCAAACTCAACGAATCAATAATGTAGTCCGAGTTGTCGTTAATAAGTCCAGTGATGGAACCATTGTAAAATTGATAGACAATTGTTTGTAGTGCCTTACGGGCGGATCGCTCAACAATCCCCCCTTTCTTGTATGTTAATGCTTCGAGAAGAGCATAGAGGTGGTTTATTAATATCTCCGACTGGAATTGGTCTTTCAGCAAGATCTTCGAAAGGCCTTCGATAGAGTTAAGTGCTATCGCGAAGCTTCTTTCAACTGTTGTGGGTGAGGCGTAATTCAGAGTGCTTGCATCAACTTGAAGATTTTCTGTCACAAACTCTAAAGAATCGTGTACTTCTGTAATAAAAAGAGAAATCGATTCATCGGACACAGTTTCTTCACCCTGGGACAGTTCAAAATCAACTAAAAATTCTCCCAAATCCACTTTCTTTTTCTCAGCGACACTTGAAGTAAGATTCTTCAATATCCATAGTGTAATTGATTTCACAAGAGTGTGAGATGACTCAGAAGCCCCATTGTTCTCTTCAGAAGATAAACCTAGAACTAGCTCATCAAGATTATCGTTGTCCCTTCCAAGCGACTTAAGGAGAAGAGCTATTGAACGCTCTACCTGAGTAGAAAAAATCTCAGGAAAGTATTCCAATTCAGAAAGAGAATCGGAGAAAAAATCTGTCTTGATTTTCCAATCATCTGAGGTCTTAATCACATTCTGTGAAGAAGAGGATTGGTGGATGGGATTTCTATTAGTAGACATATTTGTGACCTTCTTAGCATTTATTGACGGAGGAAGAAGGACATTATCTAATCTGTTCTGGTCAGCATCGGAAGTCAATTCAGAATTAGAGAACAGATCATAGTTTTTCCCCATCTTCGATTCTTTTTCATCTTTTTCAAATAACTTAATAATACTGTTCCTCATGATACCAAGCAAACGCCTTTTAATGGATAATAACACGTCTTTTGACCCAAGACAGACCGTAGATAATTTTTCAACAAGCTTGAAATGAAATTCAATACACAAGAGGCAAATCTGAATATTCTCCTCAGACACGGACGACATCACTCTCGGTAGCTGATTCAAAACTAAATCTTCAAGCTTAAGTTTCACTTGCTTTTCAAATATCATTAAGGCGCTATGATCTTCGATAATGAAAACCTTGATACCTTTTTCAAGAAGCAAAATTCTTTCATGCTCCCTGTTGCTTTTTTCATCAAGGATGACATATATTAATGTAGGTACAATATCAGTTGCCGTCAAAATCAACTCAGAAATTAAGGATTTAAAGCAACTTTGTGTCAACTTCTCGAAAAACTCAAAAAGACAATTTTGAAGGCTTCTATGGTTGGAAATTTTGCTTCTTATGTTCAGATTAAATAACAAGAACTTGAACAATGACATCAACGTTAATTTTAGCTGCTTTGTGGTTTCCGAGAGCCATTTGCTTGATCGAATTTGCTGTTCATCTTCCAAGACAAACCTTGGACTAACAGACCATGCCGAGTTCCCACCATCATTACTTGATTCAAGAAGACTTTGCATGGATTTGAGATTCGGAACATCAAGTTCTGCCTGTTCTAAATTGATTTTCAAAGACTCATCATCAAATACTCTGGTAATGAACACAGACAAAAGGTTAAATATTGAAACTATTGTTGTGAAATGCAAATTTTTCTTCAGTAATGCAAATTTTGTTACTCCAGAAACAACACCTGGCAATACTAAGGCTGTACTCTCGGGATCTACCCTACTTTGGTACAATCCTTTCAATGAATCCAATAGAAAAGAAGCTGTGTTGTTCTCGTCTTGATTCAATGGCGATGGCAAGTCAGAGAGAAATTCGACAAAAATCGTCGTCGTATCACCTAGCAAAGCAAGCCTCTTTTTTCTAACATCCAGACTGCCGAAATAATGTCTCGGTATACATTTCGCAATTGCAGAAAGGGTGCCAATGGCGGCATGCTTAAATGAGAAACCGTGATGCAAAAAAGCAGGTTGCACATTGTTTCTCGATGCACCAGCACCACCGCTCAAAAAGACTATGAGAGAGTAGAGTTGGTCTATGAGACTCGGGTTCGGGTCGTTAGACCAAGAATATTCAAGGAGAAAAGTGATGATTCTGAAGATTTGCTCAGTGGCGTCATCACTTAAAGAAGGCTGCTTTAAGATGCTCGATATGGGGAAAAAGATATAGTCAGCCAATTTTGTGGAAATTATGTAGGATTCACCATCAAAGTTATCGTGATGTTTATGAAGTTCATCAGTTAAAGCTCGTAAAGTAAGAACAAGGTGGGAGGAATCCGAATTGAGGTGCTCACCCGAAACCAACGTGATCTCAGACAACGAAATACACTTTGGTTTTATTTTTGAGAATAGGTCCAGAGACAACCTTCGCACGAAATCATTCTCCTCGTGTCGATTCATGGGGCCGTTGTCCGCTTGTGATCTGATATCAAATGGATGCATTATATTCACGTGATTCGAGATGCGATGTTAAACGCGTCTGGTTCTGTATTTAAACTATTTACAATTTATAAACGTTAGAGTTACTCCATCCCCTTTCACCGAGCAAGCCACTCACGGGTCCCTGTTCATTGGTTTCTAAGAGCTTCTTACCTGCCACATAAGATATGTAGCCATCAGGACCACAAACTATCGATAATGCGGGGTGCGACTTCTTCTGTTGACTAGTAACTTTTGCTTGCTCTAGGGCATTCTTGAACCTTGCCGCTCTTTCGATATCCTTAGCGATTGCGGCTTCAGAGCTCCTGTTGATTTCCTCGTCTTCGTTTAAAATCGCCATACGAAGCTTCAAAGCTTCTTCTGGGTTCAATGTAGGGTCGTTCTTAAGCTGATTCTCTATCCTGGTTTTCCCCACGAAATTGCTCTTTTCGGGTTGATTTATCATCTTCTTATTGAGCATAGATTTAGGCACAGAGTCATAATGTTCGTGAAGAGTGATACGATCAAGCTTGCTCAAAAAGAAAAGAAATCTGCGCAAAGGACCCAACTCCAGATCTTTTTGCGCAGAATAATGAAGATCAACGTGACCTCTATATGGATTCTTCGAAAAAAGAACCTGCAAAGCGGGAGCTATCCCGGTACCACCGGCGAAGAATGATATATTGTCATAATCGGGGATTTTGTTTGCTTTTTTGAGCAATTCCAACACTGGCTCGGCTTCCATTCGAGAAGGAAGATCTCTAAATCTCGGTCTTTCGAAATAGTTCTTCAATGGATGATATGGAAACCTGTACTCATAATGAGGTCCCCTGAGTTCGAGTTCGTCCCCAACGTTCTTGTTGCAGATGAAACGAGATACCTCACCATCAGAATATTTCTTAATGTAAAATGTCATTGTACCATTTTTTTCATAATCGTTCATATCGTTATCAATCACTCTCAAGAGAGGATCTTCTTCACCCGACCTTGTCCTCTCAGACTTCATGAAATAAAGAGGCAACGGTGTATATGATCTGACCACAGATATCTGTGGTTGTTTTATCTCCACCGACCAAATACGATCTCCGTTCCAAATAGAATTTGATTGATAGTCGGCATAGAAGCTATACTGCCAGTGAAAACTCTTTGGCATAACTTCAATTAGATAATGATCATCATCAATTTGGTGCTTATGGGTGATGCGAAATTTATGAAAATGATTAGGGTCAAGAAGACTATTACTGTCAGACTCATCTTCTGGAGGATAGAACCAGACCATGATCAGGTATCCACCCCAAATAGCAACAACGATGGTTGCAATCTTTGGTAGCTGACGAGACCATCTATTTGCAGTTTTAGGCTTTCGGATCTTGTTGGAGTGCTTTGTGAATTCATCCTCATTCGGTAGTCCCGGATACTCATAGCTGACTCTATCATATGATGTTTGCGGGAGATAAGGCTTGTTGTCCTTTTTCATCAATCTATCGATGCCATTGTTAGAGGGCATCGAAGCTGGTGCAGCTGAGGCTGATTTCGATACATCTTCGAAAAGACCACCTGTTTTCTTCTTTGCAATTTCTTTTTTCTTTCCAATATTATCGTTGTACAATCTCTGAGAGACGCAGAGTCTCCTTATGAGTGAACTTGGTCGGCAACCAAGGTTAGTTATATGTGATCGGAGCATAGGCAGTAGTTGAACCTTACTCGAAGCGAAGCATTATAAGAGGTCTTGATGCAGGTCTACCGAAAACTAAACAAGCCTATATTTTTAAATTGAATTAAAATATTTTTCTCAAGAAACTTTAATCACCGGAATGGATCCAATTTACCAGGTCACAGAATTTTATCCACACAAGGCCATTAAAACATCCCACTAGGGAGTCCATACTCTCAGCTTCAACAATAAAGCGTAAATACAGTGAACTGCGCACGTGACTAAAATGCGAGAAGAGTGAATGAGAAAAGTCTTGAAAATTTTTTCGTAGAATTTTTCTTTCCTATCTTCAAACTACAAGAATTGATACCAAAGTATGTTCCCGCTCACTTCTTTCCAGAAGAACCATCCAAGTGTTTTCCTCATTGAAGCAATCTTCAAAACATTGGTGTAAGAATTTGGTGTCTTGGGTGACTTGTCACAGCTTTGTATCGGTATATATACTGATCAGGTTGTGAGTTGGCACTCTCCCTGTGATGGTACGATTTAATGCAATCTTACCAGAGACATCAAACACCTTGCATCTCAGTTGTTGTGCTCATGAAATCCTAACGGACACTCATGTTGCTTCTGTTTTGACAGATTGTGGGTTGTAGTACTAACTTGACTCTAGATATGACTAGAACCTCCGTTTTGGCTGACGCCTTGAACTCCATCAACAACGCTGAGAAGACTGGTAAGCGTCAGGTCTTGATCAGACCTTCCTCCAAGGTCATCATCAAATTTTTGCAGGTTATGCAAAAGCACGGTATGTTTCATCAAGTTTAAATTCAATTTTGAAAGAGGCAAATTTGTGAGCTCATTTCCACACCCGAAATGATAACTGGATGGATTGATCGGTGTTCAGTCCCTTTCTGTCTTTTAAGTTTTCGGAAGATCAAAGAGGGGTAATTTCTTACACGAAATCAGATTTTCTCAAAACTCTCCTTTCGTTTAGTACTCCTCGACATTCCCCTTTTGAGTATAGCAAGTTTGCTTCGATTGGTGTCCAATACTAACTTCAAAGGCTACATCGGTGAGTTCGAATACATTGATGACCACAGATCTGGTAAGATTGTCGTTCAGTTGAACGGTAGATTGAACAAGTGTGGTGTGATCTCCCCAAGATTCAACGTCAAAATTAACGATATCGAGAGATGGACTGACAACTTGTTGCCAGCCAGACAATTCGGTAAGGTCATTTTGACTACTTCCGCTGGTATCATGGACCACGAGGAGGCCAGACGGAAGCACGTTTCTGGTAAGATTTTGGGCTTTGTTTACTAAGCATTTGTATCATGTAATATTTAGGTTAATCGGACAACTTTGATGTACTTTTCTGGGCAGAAAACGTAGTTCTCGTAGATGGTGCTGATGCGGAGTAGGTTAGTGCGTCGAATGTCTCCGCGTTACGAATTAACGCATTACAACCACAGGCCATGTCCGACATACTCAGGTTCGTTTACAGCACATTATCATGGACTCTACGAGCGGGGTGTGTTGCTCATCTAGCGCATGAATACTGCTATGAATTCACAGAGACCCGGGGTGAATCCATGCTTACAACACTACAGGCTAATGGTGACTATGTTCATGCCTGGAAGGCACATCGGTTAGGAAGAAACGTGGATATGGGTGACTTGATTGTCGCAGCAAAGCCAAGTGATCCAGAGCACAGAATATGCAAGCGTATAACTGGCATGCCTGGAGATATAGTTATGATAGACCCTACAAGTTCCTCCCCTGTGACAAACTCCCCCAATGAGTGCGTTCAACATGACGGGTTCAATAAACTAATACGAGTACCTGAAGGTCATGTCTGGGTGACTGGCGATAATCTTTGCCATTCGCTCGATTCTCGAAGTTATGCCAGTTTACCTATGGCATTAATAAAGGGAAAGGTTGTCGCAGCAAACTCTATGAACAAAGGCCTTTGGAACGACGAGGGAAAGTTTTGGTTCTGGAATTTTCGTTGGATTCAAAACTTATTTATTGATGAAGAAACCTAAAAACTGTACATGGAGCATTTATCTTATTTTCTTTTAATATAGTATCGTTATGCCTTGACGCGGTAGTGGTGCAAGGCTCTCAAAGCCTTTGCACCAAACACCAAAGAAGGCCCTGAGACCACGGCAACGCAAAAGAGTGTCGTGAAAATCGATGAGCCCAAGTAGTATTTGAAGAACACGCCTTCAAACAACGCAAGGGTAGTTAAGAATACACCTTTGGCGAACTTGGCCGTGTTGTTGGCGAACAACACACTGCTTAACCAGGATGCCCAGACCGCAAAAAGACCTGTCATCAAAGCTATCGCAAAGCCGGAAAACAAGACAGGAACAATTGGGTTTACTGTCTTTGGATCCTCCTTGAAAAGGTGGTGAATTTCAGGCAATGCTCCCAACCGGATTGGTGCCTTGTAGTTGATTGATTCCTTGAAGGCTTCAGCCGGCACGATTTCGAATAAAGTGGTAAGCAAATTCAAGTTGTCTGTATTGGAGGCAACAAAATCAACAGAGATTTTCTCTTCTGCTTGAAGAGCAGTTGGGATTTGAGAAGTCGTGAAAGAGACCTTGACTGAGTTAGATGAAACGTGGAACTCAGGGAAGATGGGAAAATCTAAGCCCTTGTTATTTGTCAATAAAAAGTATAACTGGTTTGGCTTTCCATCAAGCTCTCCAGAAAGCTTGACATCAATGGAGATTTTGTCTCTAGCTGTCTCGACAGTCACTCCTCTAATGTCCTTGGGCGTTCCGACCGGGAACGATTCTTTGCCATTGATGGTAACCAGACCCAGCTCAATTGAAAAGGCTGTAACACTGATAACAAAGCTCAATAAAAGAATACTTAAAGACGAGAATCCTTTCATTGTGTGATCTGGTTGTGTGGTGTCTTTAACGTTGAAATGCGACTTTTGACGTGGTCGCACTCAAATTTCTCGCGACAGTCTTGACCGCGAGCTATTTTTTTTGTCCTTGTTCACGTCAGATTTTGCCACAAGGTGCGCTGAGTACTCGCTGCGCCTTTGATCAAACTCCTACCATACTCATTCAACCCGAAAATGCAGTTCTTGACCGCTAGAACAATCTTATATGCTCGTATAGTATTTCTTCTATATGTTGCATTTTATTTGCTAAAAGATCCCTTGTACATAGTTGATTCCAACTTCGTTATACTTTTGGGTGATGCCATGCACTTGCCTTTTGTCCAAAGCAGCAAGAATAACCCACTTCTTGGTATTCTAGCTGTCTTTTTGTCCCTCCTGGCTTTGTCGGACTTGATCCCCCTTACAGCTCACAACATCACATACTTTGAAACCTTGGTTCCAGCTAGGTTAATGTACACCTTTGCCTTGGGTGGCTTCTGTCTTATGTCGGAGTACAGTGTCGTCGCCAACAACCTTGTTTTCACATACTCATTCATTGAAATCTGGTTGAACTTTTTGATTTATAACAATCTCAAGGATGAAAAATACACCAGAGTTAAGACATACCTCGAAGAGCACGGCGACGAACTTAGACAGACTGTGGACGATCAAGTTGTTCCACTTTAAGCTCCTGTGAAGTTAAGAATGGTCCATTCCAAGCTTTCTTCAATTCCATGAATATCGGTGAAAAGAAGCTGAAGAACGTTGCTTCCTTGTTGGTTCTGATTAAGATCCTCAAGACTACGGAATTTGGATATAGTGAGGTTCAAAATCAAATCAACAAAAATTTCCGTACTTGTAACTTCAAGCTCAATCAAAAGATGCTCATTGGTATCCTGGTTCCGTAAAACTAATTTGAAAATCGAGGAAGGTTTCTCAACAGCCTTCCTGAAAGGATTCGTATTGGCATTTTTCTTAAGGTTGCATAACTTCTCTTCTTGGATCTCGTGTGTAAACTTTGTTGGATCAAGATGTCTTAAAATCTTGTGGAAAATAGTATGAATATTGTGCACATTGATTTCATGGCGAATGTGCCCTATGAGAGGTCTTAATATCAATGGATGCGAGTTGCTTTGTTTCCACTTGGTAAACGAAGTAGGAATTTTTTGTTTGAGTTCGAGGTTGTAATTGTAGTAACAGCAAAGCATGAGCTTCAAGAATGTGAGCACGGCCTGGGCTTTGACATTATTCCTAGAAGATTCCAGATTGATGTTTTGATAGGTGTTGTCGAGCTCCTCTTCGTTATTCTCATCATAAATCACTGACTCGATCTCCACAACTTGATCATGGATCTCTATAATAATTTTGTTCGAGATAATGGAGACATTATAAGTTATTAAGTTCTTTGCTTCACGAATGAGATGGAAAAACAAATCTTCTTCAAACAAAAAATACCTTGCTCTTTCAATGTCATTTATCACCCTGCTATCACTTTTCTGTCGAAGCATATCTTTTTCAAAAACAGATTGGCCAGTAAGCATGAAGTCATCATCAATTTTACTCAATATACGAACTCGTGTGAATTTTGTCGCTTTTATGCTGATTTTGTTGTTTCCGGTCATTATCGGACTGAATGTAAGCTCTCCAGTGTGTTCGTCTTTCCTTAAGACGGCCATTCCCTTATCAAAGTAGCTGGACCCAGAGTCCCCATAACCATATTTGACGCCAATTGCACGAGATCCATCCAATGGATCACGAACACGAAATAGAACTTCGCCGTGTCCTAAGACCTGGTTAATTTTGCTCCAATAGACTTTTTCAATATTCACTTGCTGTCTTAGCTGATTTCCAGAATTCTGAAAGATCTCTCTAATATGATTAAGCGATTGATATTTCCAGCCAAGTCCAATCATTTCCGGCTTTTGTTTGTTTTTATTCTTCTCATTCGTCTCGGATTGTTTTGCATCTGGATCACTATTCAAACGGTCAGAACTCAAGGACCCAACAGGAACATTCTCACTCAAATGCGGAGAGATTGTTGATTTCGTAATGTTAGGTTTATTAATCGACATTAGTAGAGAGACGAAATCCAAGGACAAAGAAGTTTCGTTCATCGCAGAGTTTATGTGTCCCAATAGTTCAAACTTTTGTCTCTGGAAGTTCTGGAAGGAATTCTCTGACTTTTCACCACCTTCATTGTCTTCATTTTGGTTTGTATCATCAATATCTATCTTGCTATCATCCTCTGTCTGACCGTTTCTGTTCTTCAGTGCTATTTCCTCCCGAAGTTGTTCTTCGCTTAAATTAAGAAATGATTGTCTCTCAAGAAGAATTTGTGGTAGTAACTCTTCAATTGCGGTTTTGTCTTCATCCTTTAGGAAAGGATCTTTGGCACCATCATATGCATCCGATCTGAATCGTAACGTAATTTCATCTGATTCAGACATGACGTAGGGTAGTTTACTTCAATTTATCAACTTTATTCTGCGCGAGTACAACACTAGTGCGACTGCCCCACACCGAGAAGCTACCAGTTCATTTTATCGCTGTATTAATCCAGTATTTATTTTTTTTCATTATTCTATGAAATCATCCAAGTCTCCGTCTTCAAGTGCTTGTAATAATCCCATTTCATCATCTCGAGACTCCAAGTTGTGCTTGTTTAAATCAGCCTTGTTGTCGTCCGAAGGATATCTCATGGCCTTGACCAGATCGTTATGTAAAGACAAACAGAATTTGATTCTTTGATCAAAATCTTCTTGTGGTAACTTGGTAGAATAGACATCTAAAAGCTCCTTTGATTTCATGTATGAAGCCTTGTGGTTGATACTTGCCTCAATGACACCATCTCTGATTGCTTTTGAAACGATGTATTCAGTGGCCTCCTCGGAATCCAAGTGAAGTTTGATACAGATATCCCTCAACGAAATCTTTGAGTACGAAAGCGAAATTATGCGAATACCGGTCTTGATAACGTTTTGACGTAATCTAGAGACCAAGGTAAAGTTATCGTCTTTAACGAACACGGCATCGTATTTGTTGAGCACTTCACTGAAAAGTTTGAGGTCTCCTAGACGAACAGCTTTGGTCACATGGAAATACGGCTCGAGGTTTCCAGAGGTGGTCTTGAAAACCTTGAGCTCAGGGATGTCACCCATCAACAACTCGATGATGATGTTGAGTTTAGTGGCAGCCTGGAGAAAACCAGTAGCCAATTTGGTTTGAGGGGCTTTTCTGATTGCAGCGACAACACACTCGTGTGCCTGGGAGTAATCCAACTGAATCGTATTAATTCTGGACAAGTAGTAAAAATATCTTGCGGTGAGGGAACTTCCAGCATTTGCAGGGAAAACAATCTTTTCGCAAAGATTGGATGCTTGGCTAATTTCATGAGTGAGCAAATAGCTACGCAACAACAAGGTGATGATGGTAGCAGTAGTTTCATCATCATGTCTCAATGTTGCAGTTCTCAATCCATTCAAGAGATCAGGACGAGATGCATACAAGTCACCTCTCAACTCGTTGGTTCTAGCAATGTAAAACCATACCTTCGCCTGGATGAAGTCCAAGGTACGTCTATTGTAGGAGCCCAAAAGTGCCACGATGGTTTTGTTTAATTCAGCCAACTTGTCCAATTCATGGGTGTCAAGGAGGAAGAGTTGGACTAGCAAATGCACAAAAACGTTCACTTCCGGAAGAACTGCGTTAGCAGGCTCGACGCCAAGGGTCACCTCAGCGGGCAAAAGACCCAAAAGAACGGACTTTGATTTAATAGTGTCGGGGAGCGTCTTGCTTATGACATGTGCTAGGGACGATGGATCCTTTGCTATCTTGCGTCTTAATGAGCCCAAGTCACGTAACACCTTGGTAACGTATCTGTTATCGAAGTTGGCAGATGCTTTCTGTAATGAACCAAAAGCCAATTCGATTTCTTCAGCCAAGGAAAGCTGAGGCTCGTGTTTCTGTTCCTCGCTGGCTGGTGCATTTGCATCCTTCATCTCTACGTCTGTCATTGTGTTTCGTGGACTTTGGAGTTAGGGGAGTCTATCCAATTGATGCGTGGGTGAGGTTTAGTTACAGTGAGGTGGAGACTGATATCGCCACCACGCTAACGATTGCGCGCATTTGCGTGTCGGCCACAAGACACAAAAAATTGAGGCCAGGACGGATATGTGCATGAACTTCTCGCGGGCTCTCGAAGCCGCTATGCGTTAGTGACAGGGAAAGGCAAATGCACAAATATACCTTCACGTTCTCCACATAAGCAAGAATGCAATTGACAAACTAAATGAAAACGTCGAGCTAGCAATGTCTTATAAATGGCACTGGCACTTTTATTTTTGCTATCACAAGCAACCCCTTTACTGTGTTAGGTTGCACGGTGCGGCCCAAATAGGATATGTTAGTTGCATGAATTCTGTTGAGTTTTTGTAGTCTCTCCACTCTTGTTTCAGCATATAAATACTTGTAAATCGCTGTTGCTTCTCGCGATTTACATTTCCTCATAAATTTTTAAATCCTTTTATTTTTAGACTAAAACCATGGATACTGTGGTCCCTTCGTTGCCAAAGAATCCAGAATTGGAGCCAGTTTTTTTGATCAATCTTAAGATAAGCGGGAACCCTGAGAACATCTTCTCCGATCGCAACAGAAACAAGGCATTGATTTTTGCAAATGTTGAAAGTGGCAGGATCACCACTGTCAAAAATAAATTTGGCTTTGAACTTGATGTCGAAGAGATCCATGGTATCGACGACATCACCAATCATATCTCTGACGGCTACAATGAGTTAGACTGCAAATTGTACGGTAAGACTAAGAGCGGGAAAGGGGTTTACGTTACCTACACTGGCGTCATTCAATTGAACCAACCAACCGTTGATGTCCTTACTGGCCAAAATAAAGATTGCTCAATAGAAGATGCCTATGTCACTAACAACCCTAAGGTGCAGTTTGATGAGGATGTTGAGGACAAGTACAAGTGGGCCATCAAAGAGAACTTGCTTGGAAAAGGCCGCTTCGTTCGGGACGATCAAGGTGGATTGTACGTACAATACTTCGTCTACGTGGTTCGCTAGAACTCAAGCAGTATAATAGAAATATTTCTCTTTCAAGATTAGTGGCTTATGTAACTGCCTCTAGCACTCTAATATCACAGGGCTTCACATATACCAGTTGCTGTACGAAGGTGATCATGATGTGAATAACGGAGTACGTGCACTCATTTGACCCCACTTTTGAATAACTTAACAACAAGAGTTTGACTGGTTATTAGTCAAAGACTGCCCTCTCAAGTTGACATTCGACTTATTGTTAGAGGCATTTGCAGCACCGGCACCTGCGTTACTCGTCATCTGTGCTTTGATCTGTCTAGCCATAGTATAGAAAGCCTGCTCAACGTTGGAAGAGGACAAAGCAGAAGTCTCCAAGAAGGGAATATCCAATGCTTCTGCGAACTCCTTGGCTGCAGTGTACTCAACAACCTTCTTGTCAGACAAATCGGCCTTGTTACCGACCAACAATTTCATGACACCTCCTGTTGCGTAACGGTCAATTTCCTGTAGCCACTGTTTAACGTTGTTAAAGGACTCCTGGTCTGTGACGTCGTACACAATGATAATTCCGTGAGCACCACGGTAGTATGAGGAAGTGATTGTTCTGAACCGCTCCTGTCCAGCAGTATCCCAGATCTGTAATTTGATTGTCTTGCCGTCAAGTTCGATGGTTCTGATCTTGAAATCAACTCCAATAGTAGAGATGTAATCCTGGGTGTACGTGTTGTCAGCAAAACGCAACAATAAACACGACTTACCCACACCGGAGTCACCAATCAATAACAATTTAAACAAGTAGTCGTATTCGTTATTCATGACGTTTGTTGATGAAATCGAAGACTGAGTTTTTGTTAAAACGAGGAAAAGTGATTCTTATTTGAATTCAGGTATAAGATTCTTATTTGGTGTCTCACGAATTAAAGTGGTTTTCCCGGCGCGTTGAGATATTCTTTAAGTGCAAAGCTTGATGGAAGTCCCTAGAAGTCGATTCAAACCAATATATAAGTTTGTAGACAATAGTTTCCTGGTGTTCTCAAATCGGGAGTATGATAAACGTAGCGGAGTGAGCCTCCTAGGGTAAAATGTGTAATACACGACTTGTCGATTTGGCGTGCTACAAATACTGAGGGTTGACTAGTGCTGCGGAGAGATTCTGGGCCGACGCTTGAGTATATACTTGATGTGCAAATTCTTGTACAATTCAAGTCAGGCTTCTTCCTTTTTGGTTTTTATTCAGGATGACATAAATTTTGAAGACACATGCGCTGTATCCCATAGCATATCTATTTATAAGTAAGTATACGCCAACTAATTTCTCGTCAACGAATCGAGATCAATGTCCTAACCACGTAAGACTATCTTTTGTGGCTTCTAAATGAAAGCTTTTTGAAAAAGTTATTCTAGGACAACTTATGGTTGGAGCTTCCAGAAAATATAATTATTGTGATCAGACCCGAAAAACTAATTACTCGTATTTCGCAGCCTCTTTGGCAACAGGTCTGGTCTTAGAACCTCTTAATTTCTTTTTTGCAATTGCAATCATTTTAGAGAACCAGTAGACATTCAAACTGTCTAATGAAACATTCAAAGCAAGCACCGTAATAGGGAAGAAAATATGAACATCATGTCTCACTCTGTACATGTCGTATGCAACTAAACCGACAGCATAAAATCCCCACAATATTCTGACGGTGAAAAAGGTGAAAAGCAAGAGTAAGCCGTTTACAACGATGATGCTATCACTAACAACCCCAGCTGGAAGTCTGGACGCAAACCAGTTGATGTTAACAAACGGGGTGCTCAATTCGAATAATAAAAAGGCTGGCATCCAAGACAAACAGAATGGATGTGCTAAAGCAACCACAAATACATACAAGGCAGCAAATGCATGAATCAAGAATCCCACACCGAACAACCTTAAGTAAAAAAGACAAATGATGAAATCCCAGATAAAGTATCCCACAGTGACAGCAGTCACAAAACCACCATAGGGAGTATAGCCAAAAATTGACCCATAAGGATCTTGGGCCCTGTTTTGAAAGTCAACATTGTTCCACGAGGGGATAAGAAGAATCACAGAGATAATACACTGAACTGTAGAGACAACATGTATATCGAAATTGAGTTTGGTCTTTTTGTTCATGTCTCTGTAAGCATTTCCAAAAAGAAAAGTGCAGACAGAAGGTGAAACCAATTGAATTGCAGTGTAAAAAAGGAAGGCACCAAGCACCTCGTGGTAGTGATCGACAAAAGGGGACTGTGAGTCGAATTTCACGGGGATATAGTCGGCGAATGGGTCATCATATAGTGTTGGAAGCAAGCCCATCATTATTCTAGACGTGCAGATGTGGTAAAAACAAATAAATAATGGGAAAGGAAATGTATTAAGGTCAGATTAAAAAAAAAAATATATGGATATTTCTTTTGTTCAGACAGATTTCCTGATTGAGACAGATATTGGTCCCGCGCGCTTCCATCCTTTCCTTTTTCACAGTATCGCCGACTTCTCCGAGAGAATCTCAAAACTCTCGATTTTTGATGGTTGTTGTCATAAACATAAGCATTCAGTTAAGGTGTATTTTCAAGCTATGATGAAGTTCGCCAATGCTTTTCTTCTGAATAATTCTCAGTCGTAGATGTTGGAGGGCCATGCGATTATGTATTGATTCGTGGGGCCTTTTTCTGCCCCTCAAGATTATTCAGTGTCAACAAACTACGCTTTGAATAGTGTCTATATTTTTTCACTACTATAATTGATCATTCATATCGTATGGTACTTAGTGTGTTCTTGTATCTTTTTCACTCCTATAACACATGTGATCACCACCCTTCAACTGATTTAATTTTGCGGATAATTAGGTTCGCGAGCTCGCGCCACGATGGTCGGAAAAAAGTTATACGTAGTTCTTGTAACCACACCAACTATCCCAACAAACTTAAGATGTCTTATCCCCTTGTCTGTTTGGGTAACCCATTGTTAGATTTGCAAGTAGACACTACTGCCGAGTATTTGAAAAAATACAACTTGAAGGCTGATGATGCTATCTTAGCTGAGCCTCAACACACCCCAATCTACGATGAAGTTCTCAAAGAGAGCAGCTTGAAAGTGGTTGCTGGTGGTGCTGCCCAAAACACCGCCAGAGGTGCTCAATACATATTGCCTGCTGACAGTGTGGTCTATTTTGGTTCCGTCGGTAACGATGTTTACCAAGAGAAGTTGAACGAAGCCAACAAACAGTACGGTTTGAGAACTGAATATCAGGTTCAGCAAGATGTGGCCACCGGGAAGTGTGCTGCTCTTATTACCGGCAATCACAGATCTTTGGTTACCGACTTGGCTGCTGCCAACCACTTTACTCCTTCCCATTTGGAAAAGCCAGAAAACTGGGCTCTCGTTGAGAACGCTAAGTACTTTTACATTGGAGGCTTCCATTTGACAGTTTCCCCAGCTGCCATTGAATTGTTGGGTAAGCACGCTGCTGAGAACAACAAGGTATTCGCTTTGAACTTCTCTGCTCCGTTCATCCCTCAATTCTTCAAGGAACCTTTGGACAACTCCCTCCCTTATGTGGACTACGTTGTTGCCAATGAATCTGAGGCCGCTGCCTATGCAGCTTCTCATGGTTTGGGTGAGGACCTCAAGATCAGTGAAATTGCAAAGGCAGTTGCTAAGTTGCCAAAGGTGAACAAAAACAGAAACAGAACTGTTGTCTTCACTCAAGGTACTGATCCAACAATCACAGTGACCTATGACGCTAAGAACGACTCATTCGATGTCAAGGAGTACCAAGTCAGAAACTTGAGCCCAGAAGCTATCGTTGACACCAACGGTGCTGGTGATGCTTTTGCTGCTGGTTTCATTGCTTCCTTGGTTCAGGAGAAGTCTTTGCCTGAGGCCATTGAGGTTGGTCAATGGGCTGCTTCTTTGTCCATCCAGGAGGTTGGTCCTACTTTCCCCTTCCCAAAGAAAACTTTCAGCAAGGAATAAGTTTAAACTTATTCTGTAATTAGTGACCCCTGCCTTGGTCATCTCAACATGCGTGCAGCGGACTACGCTCTGTCATGCTCTCATGGCATGAATGGTTCAACTGGTGTTCCTGTTCACGGGAACTAGTTAATAAATTGTGATAGAGCAATCAATTGTAGAGTACATATATTCAAACTGAGCAGCAACTTACATCTCTTGAGCCTACTGATAAAATTAGCTGACTATCCCAAATCTAATCTAATTTGATTGTTCTTTTAATTCCTGATAATGAGTGCACTAATTAAATGCAACGCGTGTCTGTGATTTACTCCATACAGGCTACGTGCATAACATCCACTAGGCGTAGAAAAAGTACATTCAAAAATCTAACAAAACGGCTTTTCTAGATTATTTAAACACAAAACAAGTATCAAAGTATGCTTTCAGCAACCTAATTAATTTTGTAGTCGTATCTTGAAGTAGTCAGTTTGCAATCATGGGCATAACGAGATGAACGCTCATCGCGATTCGAAAAAAATTAGGATCATTATTATTTGCATTTGAACATCAAGACTTAAAGTTAACCTCAAATCGTTTGAGATCTGCAATTTGAGATCCCGCATTCTTAACTTTCGGAGTTATATATCCCTCTTATACAAAGCCTTAGATGTCAGTGCTGAAGGACCATTACTATAGGTTGGGGTCAGAAGTTGCCGATGAGAGGCTCCAGGCTGCTGCCAGTCTTTTAAAAGATCTTAAGGAAGTGAATAATGAAAAAGACTGGGACTATGCTCTTGGAAGACTCATTAAAGGTTTGTCATCATCAAGACAAGCAGCACGCTTGGGGTTTTCAATGGCTTTAACTGAGGTTATCCATGAATTGATCACAGAAAAAAATAATCTTACCGTTGATACATACATAGGAAGAGTCAAAAAATCTAGTCAAGTAACTGGTTCAATGAAGGGTTCCGAAATCAGATCTATCTTGTTCGGTAAACTTTTTGGTTTGCAAGCTCTTCTCAACTCGAAGGTTTTATTCCTGCCTTCATTAGTGAGTGAAGAGGAGACTCGGACATTCATTAACATGTTGATTGAGTTGGCAGTGGCAAAATCTTGGCTTCGTGAGAGTGCTATTTTCACCCTCAGTCAATTTGTGGCTGCACTTCTTGCATCAGAGGGGAAAAGTATTAATATCATTACTTTCGTTCTCGAAACTCTTCACAAACATCATCTCACCTTTACCGTGGAAGGATTAGGCATTTATATGACGATACCTTCCTCGTTGAGAAAAGAAGCATCAATTCCTCTTACACTGTCTGGATTTGGTTGGAAGAATGGTGATCCTTTATTCCACGAAAATCTTTCCACTTTGGCAAAAGTCCTTAAAGATGCTGAGCCTGTTGATGAAGAGAACAGTGAGAGTAAGAAAAGGCCTGAAACAAAGAAGAATGCACTTAAACAGAAAGGTTCTTGGAACCCTCAGCTTCCTTTTGCATGGAACCTTTTGAAGAAACATTTTAGTGAAATTAACGAGACAGAAAGCCCAACCGCCTCTGAGGAAAATGGCAAAAAGAGAAAAAAGCATGACTCTTCTAAATCTAAGAAGAAGGCTAAGACAGAAAGTTCTTCCGAAATAGCTTTTAAAGACTTTTGGAATGTTTGCGTGGATAGAACCATGTTCACTGAAAAGTCCTCCCCAGAAAGGAAATACTGGGGATTTGAGATTTTCATTTTATTCTTCCAAGGTTTACCAGCCAAAGAACTCTCGCTCCTTTTCTCGGAGGGTTTCATGGTCAATTTGATGAGCCAATCTTCGAAGTTGAATAAGGTTCTCAATAAGATGTCAACGAAGGTACTCAACACCATTATTCAGGAAACTCAGTCTGATTTATCTAAAGTTCTTCCTGCTCTTGAAGGAATTATTGGTGGTGAAACTTCTTACTGGAATTTTGACTTCTTGACGAAGTCTAAAGTCGTTGATTCTTTGGTGGGTGTGTTGAGTTATATAGAGGTTGAGTCAATCTCAAGCAAGAGAGCACAGAATTTAGTGAATGACATTAAAGATGCTCTTCTCAAAAGATTTTCCGCAAGTTTCAAGAGTCAAGCAAACGACAAAAACGATGAAGAGAAAAATTCTAATGATAACACTCTTAAATGGGTCATCGACAAGTTGTTGTTGCTTGAAAGAAGCACGAAGAGATTTTCAATCTCCAATTCATTCTTAGAAGACTTATTTAAGTTTTATCTCCAACATGCATTCTTCAAGTCTGAATCGAGAAGCGTTTCTTCCTACATCAACCACGTAACGCAAGAACGTTTGAACTCGTTGTTGTCTGATGTCATTTCTCAGAAGAGGAAAGGGCATCTGTGGTCATTTTACTGTATTGAGCAGATCAAGAAGAATGAAACGAAGGAGGATCAAAGACTTTTATTCGAGCCTGAGGGCGACCTTCAATTGGTGAAAGACGAAAGCTTAAAACTACTTCTGACGGTGATTGAATTACAAAAGAAAGGATCGGAAACAAGAAAAGAACAACAATATTGCTTTGAACTTCTTCTTTCGATGTCTCTCCTTCAATTATATAGTGGAGATGGTGAAGCCATCGGAGTTCTTGAAGAGTTAAAGGATTGTTATGAGAGCGCATTTGCAGGCAGTGAAGACACTGAGGTGAAGCCTTCTGTCGTCTTAACAGATATTCTTTTGTCGTTTATTTCAAAGAAGTCGTCCCTTATGAAAAAGCTCTCGACAATTGTCTGGGAACACTTCCTTTGCACAAAGGATCTGGAAGGCCGAATCAGGCTTGATGATGAGAGTTTTAAGCTCCTCTTCGACGTTTTGGACACCAGAGAGAATGAAGATGGCCAAAAAGCATTGTTTGATGGTGAAGCAGAATTCGCTGGGGAAGATGATGAAGATGAGAATGCACCAGATGATGATGCTAATGAAGCTTCAGAGCCTGAGAATGACTCAAGTGAAGATAATGAAGATGAGGATAGTAGTGAAGGAGAAGACAGCATGGACGATGACAATTCTGACGAGGAAGAAGACCCTGAAAAGAAGCGTAAAGACACCAAAGACGAAGTTGAGCAAATGACTACGATCAAATTGGCCAAGGCTTTGGGAATTTCTACTAGTGAATCAGGTGAGGTGAAGTTCGATGAAATTGACTCGTTTGGAGAAGATAACGATGACGAAGAGTCTGATCTGATGGATGATGAACAAATGATGGCTATGGATGATGAACTTTCTAAAATTTTCAGAGAAAGAAGATCCCTCCTTACGGCTAATAGCACCAGTACAAAGAAGACTGAACAAGCTGAGGCTAAAGAGCAAATGTCTCTATTCAAGTTGAGAGTACTTGATTTACTTGATGCTTTTAGTAAAATGCAACCAAATTCGGTTTATAACCTCAGTTTCATTCGTCCAATTGTCAACCTTATCAATAACACCCACGATAAAACCATCGGTGTTAAAGCCCACAAGTTATTACGAACAAGGATTAGTAAGATCCGTATTAATCCTAAGGAGGTAAAGTTGCTTTACAATCTGGACAAAGAGCAAGAGAAATTCAAAGCAGGCTTATTTGAGGATATCAAATGGCTTCAAAATCAGGCTGGAAGATATTCTTCGAATCAATCGCATCTTTTGGCATGCAGCCAATCTTGCATCACTATATCCAAGGCTTTAGTAGCGTTGGACAAAGACCTTATAATGAACATTATCGCTATTTACACCGATACCTTGGGCCAGTGGGCGACTAATCCAAAGAATAAAATTCAAGCAAACTTATTCTTTGACTTTATCAATTGGCTTAACGCTAAGAGGGCAAATATGAACCAAGATAAATAACTGAAACATACATATAGAGCTGCGAAACAAGCAAGCCTGTGCTAATAATTTCGCGTAGAGTGCACGCACAGCGTAAATTCCATCACCAATTATAACTACTCGCATCCGAAACTACCCCGAAAACCGCGACTTCTTCTGAGCATCAAATTAATCCACTCTATTCCATAAGTCATGTCCGCCGCCAAGCAAGCTGGAATTTCCTTAAACAGAGCCATGGCTATTGCAGCTAAGGCTACTAGAAACGCTTTGAAGCCTGAGATCAGAGTGCAAGTTGAGAAGAGAGGCAAGTGTGATGCCAAGGCTATCAGATACGAAAACGGTCAAGCTTCCGAGCCAAAGTTTTTGAACAAATAAAAAGGTTTATGATTGAATAGATCAATGGCAAGCAAAACATATTCATTGAGTGGAATCATCAATTGATTCATATATCACTACACCACATGCTGGAAATGAAATAAATATACGATTATTATACGTGACTTCTTGGATTCCCACAAGTGTAATTTTTCCCTGTGAAAGCGAAAGTAAGCTGTATATGAATCAGTTATAAATAATTTTTGAACTATGTACAATCACGATGCATCGGTGCCTGGGCGCAATCCGGCTTCGGAGGCAAGAGACTTCTTCTCATCCTCGAGCTCTCTCTGAAACTGTTGTATGAGATCAGCTCTAGCTTCATAAGGTAGGTCATCGAGAAGAGAACGGATGATATCAAGCTCATGGTTCTCGTTCTGTCTCTTTTCAATAGTCTCGGCTTGGTGATCGAGCTGTGATTGCTTTTCGACCTCATCTTCAGATATGTTTTCCCCATACTCTTTGAAGCTAGTCTCATCCAAAAGCTTCGATAATTCAGAGTCTGGGTTGCTAAACAATTGCACAAATTTTCCTTCTTCAACAACTTGACCATTTTTACCGAGAACAATGATATTTTCCGACTTTGATATCGTTGACAATCTGTGTGCAATAGAGATAATTGTCATTTTACCCTGAGAAGTCAATTCCTTAAGTGTTTCATTGATAAGACTCTCCAGTTTAGAGTCCAAGGCAGATGTGGCTTCATCGAGAATAAGTATGCGAGGTCTTTTGATAAGGGCTCTTGCGATAGCAATCCGTTGTTTTTGGCCTCCAGAAAGTGATGTACCCCGAGATCCAATCAAAGTATTGTACCCGTCAGCGAAACTTTGAATAAAATCATGACAATTGGCTTGCTTTGCGACATCTACAATGTCATCCATCGTCAACTTGCTGATTTGATGTGGAGTCAACCCATAAACGATGTTTTCAAGAACAGTTCCAGTAAGCAACACAGGCTCCTGTTGCACTATACCTATGACAGATCTCCTAAGTTCTCTCGTTTGAAACTCGGAAATATCCTTCCCGCCAATTAGAATCTGGCCACCGTTTAAATTGTATGATCTCAATAACAATGCAGCAACTGTAGATTTTCCGCAACCCGAAGGTGCAACAAAGCATGTACTGGAGGAACCAGGAACAGTAAAGGAGCAATGGTTGAAAATCACACTCGAAGGACGGCTCGGATAACTGAATGTGACGTCCCTGAACTGTATGTTATTTTCGAGATTTGCAGGAACCTTGTCTCCCTTGATTGCAGGTACATCATTCTTGTAGTCAATTAGTTCAAAGAGTTTTATACCTGCACCGGATCCTTTCATAAGTTCCATGTAAGTTGTTGTAAGGCTATACAAAGCCAGGTTGAACAATTCAGAGTACATGGTAAATGCAACAACATCGCCTGTAGTCATTTGACCATTGAGAATAAGGTAAACACCTAAAGCAACGCAAGATAAATAGCCACTATGATAAAGGGAATAAATCGATACCGAGTAATTTGATTGTGCAAGGGCTTCCAGTTTCGCAACATTTACAACATTGCGAAGTTGATTAGAGTATTTTTGGAGCTCTCTTTGCTCGCCAGTGAAAGCCTGAATAAGCTTGACAGAATTAAGTGTCTCTTCACTTGTCTTTGTAAGGCCAGCTGTGGCATTTTGAAGACGGGTTGAAAGAGACCTAATCTTCTCTCCGTACAAAACCGACCCAAAAGTAATTGGGGGTGAAATCAACAACATGACGCCAAACAAAAGTGGGTTGATCGTAAACATCATATAAGAGCTGATAAATCCAAACAACGTGTTCTTTAATCCATCAGGCAAGTTTCCTGTTATTGACCGAGAAACAACATAAGCGTCACTGGAAAGTCTGGAGATAAGATCACCTGCCTTGTGCTTTTCTTGATCAAAAAATGCAGAATCGTGCCTTAACAAATGCTTCATAACTCTCAATCGAAGTCTAGCAACAAGCCTCTCACCGAGCATTTTCAAGACCCAAATACGTGCCCAAAAACAAGCTGCACTAGCCACCATAAATGGTACCATGGCACCGAATACAGTAGAGTATTTGTAGCCCCATATAAGAAGATTTCCATCCTCATCAGTCTGCTTTTCATTGAAAGCATCGATTGCAGCGCCAACAAGCTTCACTGATGTTGTGGGATATAACACTGCAAAGAGAATGAATCCCAACGCAAACATGAACAATTTTAGGTCAGGACGGCCAAGGCTCAAGATGCGGCCTATAGTTTTGATGTTCTTTCTGAAATCCATTTTAGTATTTGTTGCCCGCTCTTTTTCCTCTTGCTTGATCTGTTTTGATCTAAGTTTGGCTATTTCGAGGTGCAGCTGCACTGATGAACTGTTTTCTAGTGCTGACACAAGCTCCTCATTCTTATAGTCGGGTGTTTCCTGCTTCGTTGAATGAAATCTAGTGATGAGTCTGGGGAATCCTGGAGATATTGGAGTTTTGCTTGTGCAAAAGGTACTAGCAGGAGATCTTATTGCACTGACAGTGGCAAGCTGGGAAGAACAGGACCTGAAAGGAAGGGTCCTCAACCCAAACTGTTTAATGAGACCTGGCCTCTGTAACATGGGCCGTAACCCTAGCAGAATCATCAAGCTTAATTCGTTGAATCTATTATATGTGGGAAATCTATATTATCTTCAGAGTCTTCCTTACGTGAGACCGCTGTATCGGCGTTGCTTCGATGCAGGTTTATCGCAACAGGCCGAGCCTACGGATAAATATTATCGCGGATATACTGTGTGTTCGGATTTAAAATTGTACTTAGACAGCCCGGTCAGCAAAACTCTGGATCATTCCAACTTCTGATTCTTGGTACTCACGGACCTCAACGGTACCGTCAGATGTGAGAATAGTGTTGGCTTGAATTAACTGCTTCCGGGGTAATTTTTTTCTGAGGACGGCGTCTCTAAATTTGGCGTACTCTTCACTAACCCCAGTAATGTCGTCATAGAATTTCACACCTTGCTTCACATCAGCAGTAGTCTTGAAAACATGCAACTTGTGCAAGAAATCGCCCAATGCTTTCACGCCCGCCGTGTCTAACTTAGATTCGTGCACAACAATTTCAAGGTCATCAAAGTTGTCCTGATCTTTGTATTCAAGAGTCACCACACCTGCTTTGTGCAAGCTCTTAAAGATTCCGAAACGAGCTTGCATATGCGCTTGTCCCCATTTTTTGGACTCAGGGTCCCAAAACTCAAGACCAACGATACCAGCACGGGCCATTAAGAGTGTGGCGATATGTTTAATGTCCTCTTGATCTTTAGGATCGGTGACACCAAAGATTGGAAGTACGTCAAGGGGCTTGTACAAAATGAGATATAATGCAACAAGCTCGGCTCTGCATTCTTCAAATGAACCGGCAGTAGTTCCGAACAAAGAGCCCCAGGTATCATTTGGGCCGTAGTAGCTCTTTATTTCTGGGTGGTTTTGCTTGTCAAAGTTGAATTGACCTGGTGCTGTCTCTTGAAGTAATTTTCCAGTACCATGACCCAAAAGCTCATGCAAACCGACTTGTACTTCAAAAGCTTCATCTCTCCATCTGCGGAACTTTTCCTGTAAGGACTGATTAATGAAAGTGATCACTTCTTCTCTTCTAGGTTTCTTTGGATTGGAGCTCAAAACATTTCCCAATGACACATTTTTGAAGCCAACATTCAATCTGACGTCATCATAGTTAGGAATGTTGATACCAGCTGGAACACCGGAGCCTGCAAAAGTAAGAACTTCTAATGAAGTGAAATCTGGTGGAGTGAACTGATCTTTTTCGTACAATTTATCCCACGGCAAATGAACTATCAAGGAGGATGCGCTGTCAACCAACTTAGTAAATTTAGCTGTTCTGTCGCGGTTGACCATTGCGACAAGACCCTCCCATTCACCTCTTACACCCGATGGGTCTCTGTAAGTTTCGATGAAGCCGATATTGGACTCGACTGATGGTCCCAAGTCCTTGACCCATTGTATTTGGGATTCTTTGTGGGCCTTCATAGATCCTGTTTCAAAAGATTCAGCATAAAATTGTATCATTTTTCTTTGAGTATCATTTGCTGCGTATTTGCCAGCTTCTTTGATCTCTTTCGTAATTTCGATGAATTCCTTTGTGTGATCACCGAACTGAATACTTACAGCTGCTCCATTGTCCAAGGTGAAAGCATCCGTTGGATAATAGTCGACCTGGTTTTCGGTCAAAGCAGACGCAACGAGTACAACGAATTCCTTGTCGGACTTCTTGATCACACGTGTGTTTTCCGGCATGATACCCCTAGTAGCAAGGGCAGAGTTAACAGCCTCAATTTCCTCTTTTCTTATTGAGCCAGATTTGGGATAGTAGCTACTCAACTGTCCTTTTTCAGGCCATCCCAACAAAATCACTTTCGTATCGTACAACGATTCCTTGACCTTTTCGAACTTGGACACGAGATCCTGATTTCCTGTTGCATCCACGATTTTAGCGAAGTCTGCGGCAGAAACCTTGGGAATAAACTTGCTGTCACCAAAAGACTTGAAGTTTCCGAGGTTACTTAAGAACTGGGATGCATATTCAAGGTAGTGGTTCACTGCTTCAGCGGAAACCTTTCCGTCAAGCTTCTTTTGATACTCCTCATTCAGCTCAGGAGATCCAAGGGCCTTGTGAACATCTAAAATCAAATCATAAATGTCCTCACTTTCAGGGGATACAGATCTCAATACTGCCCTAGTACCCCAGTGGGAAGCTCTCGAAAGATGGTGGGCGTAGAGCTTAGATTCATAAGAGGGCAATTGCTCGAAATGAGTCTTAGCAGACAACAACACAAGCGGGGCTTCAGAGTCAGCAAATAATGCAGCCATCTTGATCACTTAGTTTAGCAAAAAGAAAGGAGTTAAAAGAATAGAATCACCAGCTGCTTTGTGCAAAGGGCACCAAGAGTGTGGCTTCCTGCAGTATACTCCGCGGCAGAAATACGGTATCCGTGTCAAATCGGGGCCGCATGACAGAATGGCACACCCGTTAAAACGCCTTTCGACGTATCCGGTATTAAGCATGTAAGCTAACGTAAAAAGCACTGTTTAAAAGAAGTTAGAATTAGTGAATATGAGCTGTTTTTGCAACTCAAGATTGTTTTTTTTTTTTTTTTTTTTTTCAGAGTCAAAAACTTCGTAGAGTAGTCAGTGAAGCGAAAAGCTTTTTGCAATCAATTTGTGCAAGAGCTAAAGATGAAATATACCTAATTTTATATAATGCTTTCCGATGAAGATTTTTGATTTGCTCTGTCCCTTTTTTGTGTTTACATCTGTTTTAAATACTAATTAAAGGCTATTTTAAATTTTGAAGCTGTTGACTTTCACTTGCCACACTTTTCCTTTCAAGTTTCTGTTTTGCAGACACCACACAAATACAACATCACAACAATTAAATTGTTGACAAAAAAAGAAAAAGAAAAGCCAAATCAGCTAAATCTTTCCTACACCCCATTCTCTACACTTAGAGTATATCTCATATCAAATCGAAATTAATTCGTGTAGAACCGTTGGGGAAAGAAGCCTTAGCGTTTACTCATGCTGCTCGCAGACATCTCCCAGAGTAGATTCGCGCACTCATATCCCCAGATTTTCAAACTGAAGATAACGAGCATCTCGATCATGGTCACTTCTTATGAAAATAAAAGACCGCCTGATGAACTGGCTGGTGCAGATATTGAGGTAGATACTGAGACAAATCTGAAGGTGGCCGATAACGTCGACAAAAAGGTTGATGGTGTTGAGGATGATGAAGATGAAGATGAAGATGAAGATGAAGATGAAGATGAAGACTATGACCCACTCAAGAAAGCAGAAGAGGAACAAGTAAGTGATGCTTCCGACAGTGAAAAAGAACCTGATTACTCTGCAATTAATACGGGCATTTCTCAGGTCCGAACCAGAACACAGAGATTCGAGGAGGCTCTAGGAGGTGGTGTGAAAAAAAGTGGGCCACAACCGGGGTCACTTGTTGAGAAGCAGCTGGATATCGATGTAAACGCGGTGTTTGACAGTCTTAAACAAGGTCAGCACGATGACTGGTTGAAACTCGTGAATAAAGCACCCTCAGAAGCACCCCGAAAACAACATCAAGAAAGAATAGTGAGTGAAGCAAATGAAAAAGTACGAATAGAAACATCTTACACATTTGCTGGAAAGCTTGTCAAAGAGCTGAAGTTGGTGGATGCCGACTCAGCAGAAGCCAAGGCTTACCTAGAATCGACAACCAAGCTTCAAGGCTCAAGCGATATTGATGAACAGAGAAGACTGTATGTTACGGTCGTTAAAGAGGTTAAAGGAACGGGAGAGAAAAGACCACTTATTATAAAGCTCAAGAGGCCATCATTGATCGACAAGTTTTTAGCTCATGGTGACAAGAAGAACAAGCTTACGACACTAGAAAAGTCCAGACTCGACTGGGCAAGTTACGTGGATGAGAAGAAAATCAAAGACGAACTTTCCTTGCACAATAAGGCTGGTTTCCTTGACAAGCAAGACTTCTTGAGCAGAATGGATCAAAAACGCGATGTACACTATCAGAGAGCAAAACAGTTGGATAGACAACAGAAATGGCAACAACAACAGAAAGCCAGTAATCAGACTACTTAATTAATGAGAAACGAATAACTTAGAAAATAAGGTAGGCCCTAACGTTTCAGCAGCAGAAGAAAGCATCACGTGAGGATTTGGTGTCCTGTACATAACAACTCCCAATATTACCGCAGTAAGACCGAAAGTGCATCGTAAAAGCCATCGACACTTCTTGAATCAAGTCAACACTTTTTCTGCTAACCTGAATAACAGCTACCTTCTCAATTTTGAATGAAGGTGATCTCATCTACATCTTTCTCATTTAATTTCTATTTAACTTAACTCAATCCTTTTTTTTTTATTATTATTATTATTCCTTTCTAGCACATCCTATCATCTACTTCCTTTATTTTTCCTTTTTATTGTTTGGCAATTTGATTATTTTGTCATTCTAGTCTATTCTTAACAGATACCGTTTTCTTGACTACTTTTCTGTCTTTAGGCCTCAGTCTTTATCTAATTTGAGGTCTCGATCTTCCCAATAATGTCCAACATACTCAAAAGAAAGAATGAAGAGGTGGAATCTCTGTCTGACGACCAGTTAAACAAGCGTCCAGCTCTCGATAGCGAACAGTTGGATCAGTCCGAAAAGGATGAAGAGAGCGCTCAAATGGCACCAGCTGTCCAAGAGAGTAATGAGGGTTCTTCATCTGCTGACATTCACTCACCTAAAGAACCTTCGTTAACTGCGGAAGCCTCACAATCCACTGAAACCCCTATCTCTATCGATGACTCTAACAAAAGTAAATCTCAGGAAGTTAATCTCCCTGATCTGGCCTTCAATGCTCTTGTCGATCTTGATAATCAAAATAGCACTAGTGCTGCTTCTAAACCTGTGCATAGAGAGAGAGAAGATAGCACAACTGTCTCTCTTAGAATGTACTGCCCTGTGAAGGAAGCAGGTATGATAGTTGGAAAAAAGGGAGAGACTATAACTCACCTTCGAGAAAAAGCGAATGTTCGAATCTTTGTCAGTGAAAACTTGAAAAATGTCCCTGAGCGTATTGTATCCGTTAGAGGGTCCGCTGAAAATGTGGCTCGTGCATTTGGATTGATCACAAGAACAATTCTTGAAGAACCTGAAGATGAACCGGCATCCATTTTAAGCAAGCAATTCAATATGAAGCTTCTTATTCCTCATCCCATGGTTGGTTACATAATTGGCAAGCTGGGTGCCAAATTCAGAGAAATCGAAGAAAATTCTGCTGCCAAACTCAAAGCTGCAGAAAATCCGTTGCCGTATTCAACTGATAGAGTTCTCTCTATCAGTGGTGTTGGTGATGCAATTCACATCGCTGTTTATTATATCTCTCAAGTTATTTTGGAACATAAAGATTGTTTAAAGAAACAGAAGATAGTTTTCTACAACCCTGCAAACTATCGTCAGCAAATTCCAACCGGCAATCCACTCATGAACATGGCCATGAACCGACATCCAAATGCAATGCCATATTTAAACGGCCAGTCTCCAGCATCAATGCCACTACAAGGCCTTGGTGCAGGAAATGCTCTAAAGGACTCTCCGTATGGACAAGTTCAGAAACCTTACAACTTTCAGATGATGTTCCAGCCATCTATAAGGCCGCAATATCCTTCTCCCGCTCCACAACAAGCCATGGCCGGAGCGCCACTTAGCATCCCCCATCAAAATGCCTTCACCGATGAACATGGGAATACAATTGTAGGTGATGTTATCACCCAGGTTCCTGTTCAAGTAAGTGCATCTCCTGAGAAGTTCAATGAAGATGTATTTGTGGCTAACACAAATATTGGGTCTGTGATTGGCAGAGGAGGAAATAATATTAAGCAAATCCGTGAAAGCAGTGGGTGCACTTACGTGAAGATTGAGCCTGATCAGAACCAGACTTTACTCTTAGGAGGTGGAAAAGGGGTTACTAATGTGAGAAGGCTCACCTTAACTGGTTCCTATAATGCAATCCAAACGGCGATCTATTTGATAAACCAGCGTATCAGTGCTGACAAGGAAAGAAACGGTGTACAGTGATGAACTTAAAATAAAAGTATCGAATAAATAAATATCATTGAAAAAATTTAAGAAATAAATTTTCATTCGTCATTAGAAGTGTCTCACACCAAGACTAGTGAGAAGCATTGTGAACCCACTAAGTAAACCTTCACCTAAGACCAATCCACTGCTTATGATGACCATCCTAACTTTTTCATGCTTATTTTTGGCTGCATAACGAAGCCAGGAAAAAGCGATGAGGCCACCCAAGAATCTAGCCAAAGTGAAGTTTGGTGTGTTGTAAATGCCAATACCCACAGCGACGCCATTGGGCAAATACACTGTATACTTGTGGTATTTCGAATGAGCTGGCAAAATGTTTTTCAATGCAGAAATGAGGCCAAAAACGGCTCCAAAAAGCAAGCAGAATTCAAATGCATGCTCTGGGAGACCTTCACCTGTAACTAGTCTAGAACAGTCAATCCAAACAACTGCTGTAGGCACTCTGAATGTCTTTGATGGAATTTCATATACAGCATTGTAAATCTTGTACATTATGCTGCTCAAAAACACAGAGTACACTGTGCCGATCAATTGTGCTGCAAATTGTGCTTTCGGTGAGGCACCGAGAAGATGACCGGTCTTAAGGTCTTGCATTAGATCGCCAGCTTGCTGAGCTCCAGCTTCAGCTACTCCACCAGCAACAAGGTTTATGAGAATTCTGGAGGGATGGTCTTTGGGGATTATAACTGCAAATATGAGCTGAGACAATTTGCCGATACCACTGACTGGATTAAGGTCTGTCTCACCAAGAGCTCTGACTCCTAATATCAGAAAGAGTAAAGCCAATATAATTGCAAAAACGGTGGCATAAATAGGAATCAAATGTCCAAAGACGTGTTTTATAGACAAAATGCAAATGGCAGAAGACAATAAGACTCCTAAAATGGTTACCTTATGACTGATAAGATGATTCGAAGCCACATCAACAAAAGTTCTCCGTTCAGTAGAGGCTAAAGATACAGCTTCGTCCAATTCATCCAGTGTAGACCCCAACAATTGGCGATTCTCGTCGACAGAAGGATGTCTTGAGCTGAAGGTGATAAAGTTCAGCATAGACTTATACGTGACAACTGCAAAGGAGACCAAAGAATCCGCTATCATGACGCTTAAGCTTAGCCATAATATCCATCCTTGGCCCCCGGTAACCCAGTCATCAATGGGGCCAGGTGCCCAACCAAGATGTTTAGCAAGCGGTGCTAAAATGCCCCATCCTAGTATAGCACCAAACAACATGTACGAGACAGTCGGAAGGCCCATGATAATACCCTGTCCGACATATGCGGGAGATGGCTGGAAATTCCATTGATATATCAGAGACATTTTGGACCCAAAAATTGGTAGCAGTTTGAGAAACGGAATGAAGTATGCAAGAATGGTATAAAGAGCTGAAATGCTGAAGGTCACAACAAGAGAGTTGATGTTTGATTGATAATCTGTGTCGTTGTTGTAAAGTTTTAATCCATGCGAATCTGAAGGCCTAATCACACCACCATTATCTATCTCTATAGAAGAGTCTGAACCGGAGTGATTTTCCTGTAACGCATCTTGATGTACCTGAGCTTCGACTTTTTCATTGTAGAGCTCGGTCCCATGTAAGACAGATATAAGTGTCGCCGTGGCGCTTCCTGAAGGAAATGGAAGTTTTTCATTTATAATAACCTGTTTCCGAAGAGGTACTGCAAAAAACACCCCAAAAAGTGCTAGACCCATTGACCAAACCATCAATTGGGTTAAGGATAAGATTATTTGACCACCAGTGCCACTCTCATCCTTGGTAAGAAACTTCTCAATAGCAGGAACTATTCCCACGAGTCCGTATGCCAAAGGTCCTGTTCCGACAGCCACGGCAACACTCTGAATGTAGACATTCTCAACATCTGTAAAGCTACTCGACATCGGTGAAGCCTTGAAAATGGCAAATCCAAGTAAAGCAGAAGGCAAGGACATCATAGAAACCCATCCTGTTTGAAGACCGAATTGGAAGTTGGATATGAGCACAACCGATCCGATAAGCAACCCCGCCACCGTCGATCTAAACGTTACTTGGGGTAAGTCACATTTTTCGCTCCACTGTAAGGTTTGCTGGGTGATAGATGTGGGTTCTTCATTAGAATCATGATCAAGCGACTCGTAATGCGGTCTTTTGGTGGGCGAATGGCTCATCTATTGTCGTTTGGATCTCAGATGAGGTCTCATGCAAATATGTGAAGTTGTAGGGCTCTTGACTATCAAGAAGCAGAAACAGCCAGGGATAATTTTGTTCTTCCGATAATGAAAATAATAGTTACTTCAAAAAATAGGGTACCTAGAAAAAGGAGACAAAATAATATTGTAGTGGCTATCAAATGAAGATGAAGTTTATAAATGATTATTAATGGCGGATTTTTTCGCCAAATATGGTTGCGATAACAGTGCAGATCTGACACTTTTTTTTTTCGTCTCCAGTACGGGTAAAGGTGCATCCTGCCAGACCGAATGGCACCCTGACCCATGTAGGATTCGCGCACAGGTTCCTGATGGAGATCTGGGATCTCTCTTCCGTTCACGAGACCGAAGAATATTATCAAAAGATCCTATCCATGGCGGCCTGCTGAGAACAAATACAAATAGATATGGTCATGATTTATAAACGTAAAATATACGAACCTGATCAATCTTCGCCGAAAAGCAAGTAGTCCAACATGTCGCTCAAAGTGATCACGTTCACTAATCTTCCGTCGTCATCAACGACAAATAATCTGTGCAATCTGGATTTTCTAATGGTGTCCATGATTGTACTCAATCTGTCATTGTATGTGCATGTGTGGACACCCTCAAAATCATCTGGTCTCCGTAGAAGGGCGTCTCCGACACTTAAGTCCAAGTCGGTGTACATACCGCCCTTGACCAATGCTAATACATCAACTGCCTCGTACACATTCACCAACTTTCTTTGCTCATCCACGATAGGAATGGAGGAAACCGAGTTTTGAGCTAAAAGATGAATCACTTCAATGACGGGGGTGTTCATCGTACAAGTTGAAATTTTCTTTGACTGGCACAAGTTCGATATGCAGCGAATTGGCTTTAAAAGCATTTTTGTTTCCTTACAATTCAAAGCAACAAACTTCAAGATTCTGTACTGCGTCAACACAGAGACCACAATCTCGCGGTGTGTTTTCTCGTCCTCATCAATAAGAGGGATTCTTCTGGCTTTCGATTCCAACATCTTTACACATGCTTCGTATAAGGACTTGAAGGGGTGAATGTAAACTGTCTCGATTGGTGTAGCACCAATAGCTTTCTCAATATCACGCAACCCATCAAGGGTCAAGTGGTCGACAAGCTCGAACTTCTCAGGGTATTGAAAATAGTATTGAATAACATTAATGAAGTCACTGGAGGTCAATAAACCAGCGAACCGCGATGTCTTATTATTCCATAAAGGTGCACTGACTATATTATTTTGCAACAAGATGTTTAATGATTTCTTGACAAGTAACGATGTGTCCAAAACAATCAACCGATATGACACTGGAAGAACGTCGTAGGATGTCTTGCTTTGTAAAAATAGTCTTATTGCCTTAATTCCTATTTTCTGGTCACGCTCAACTTGTTCAGGAGACAAACTCTCAATATAGTCATTTGGAGCGGACGGTGGCTGACCATTCAAGTTGTCGGTCATACTGTTTATATTTTTGAGGGATGATTGATGCTGATGGTGACGTGTGTGTCGGTAAGTAGTGATGTTGAACCAGTTGAGCTCTTTCAGAATTTATCTTACATATGCAGGTCGGTCGGAAAACGCAGGAGTGTCAGGGAGCATCCTCGAAGCCACTTTATTCTCGGCCCGAACAGAAATTAAAGTGAAAAAATAGAACAAAAGAATAGAGAAGGCTTACATAGTATCGTGAAGTTATCAAGCAAGTGTCATAATGTATAAACTCAAATGTTGGCAGCCTTACATGAGTATGAATTAAAAGTTATAATATTAAAAAATTAGGTCATAAAATGAATATCACTTAGTAAAGAACGGGTAATATCTATGTGCACCAAGGTTTGTTTAAGCCCAGCGACCCAACAAAGCCATGATACCGGCACCAACAGTCATGATAGCGTAAGCCCACAACATCTTCTTGAAGCCGCTGTCACCCTTGAACTCGTTAGAGTACATGAACTCATGAGCCATCAACTCAACGATACCAGTGTAAAGCAAGATACCAGAAGAAATAGAGTCGAAAATACCGTTGGTGATCAATGCCTTTTTAGAACCCTCAGAGTAAGAGGTTCTGACACCAAGACCGATAGCAATGGCAATTGGGGTACAGAGACCGAAAGCAATGCCCATAAGCCATGGAGTCCATCTCTTGTCCTTTGGCCAGTATGCGGAAGCAATTCTGGTACCCAAACCCAAACCCTCGAAGAGCTGGTGGAAAACAATGACAGGGTACAAAGTCTTGAACTCGTCGTCAGCGGTAGCCAAAGACAAACCAACGAAGACAGAGTGGAAAAGAATACCGAACTCCAAAACGAAGATAGCCAACAATTGACCGTAGTAAGACTCAGCATCTGGCTCCTCAGCTGGGGTACCAAGAGCCTCAGGGTCTTGGTGGTCTGGGGCGTGAGAGAAGTGCTTAGGGTAACGCTTTTGGCCATCCTCCTCAGAAGAAGCAACCTTTTGCTCCTCATCAGACTCGGAGTCCTTCTTCACGTAAGCGTCAGTGTCACCAAAGTGAGAGTGGCTTTGACCAGCTCCGCCGTTGATGGCAGCAACCTTCTTGTCAACTAATCTGAAAGCACACAATTCAAAGAAGAACAAGATGAACAAAGTAAGAAGACAGATACCGAAAGCGTATGGGTAAACGCTCCAGCCCAGACCCAAACAAGCGTTAGACAAGGCCTCGTTAGCTGGCTGCAACAAGTGAATGAAAGCAGTAGCAATAATGACACCGGAACCAAAGAACTTGCAAATGAAGAACACCCAGTTTGGCAACTTGAAGAAGGAGTACTTAGAAGACAAAAGTGGCATCAAAGCACCGAAGGTGGAAGCGACAAGCACAACAAAAACAGAAGAGATACGAGCACCCAACATACCACTGTACTCGTTGGTCTCACATGGTGGTGTTGGCCCATCGTCGTCGTCATCTCTTCTGATGTTGGCAACAACCGCTTCTATAATTGAATCCATCCTATCTATACTAAATTAGTGATTGAATGCCAAGGGATTTCCAGGAGTAATTGACAGAAAAACCAAGAAAATTAGGATGGGAAAAAAAGCCAAGACTGGGAACTCTGGTGAATTATATATTGAGATGCAGCTGAGTATTGGAACAAGGAAACTATGTGAGGACTGATGGAAAAAATTACAGAAAAAGAAATTTCCGTAAATAACCTATTAGAAAAGGGAAATTAAGCGCTTCAGCAGTGTACTAATGTCAAAGGTCCAACGGCGAAATATGTAAGGTTGAAATTTTGCATTCGAAAAAGAAAAAATTTCCGAAACGAAATGCAATAGTCAGGAAATGGGTAATCACAAGGAATGAATTGTATGCACAAAGGATATCAGACAAGGCTCCGTCTGCATTTTGGCACTTATTCCTGTATGTATTCAGGTTAATCCTGCAATTTTGTGCACCTCCCATTAAAAATTGTATGGCGCCGTCTGATGGAAGCCACCACCAGGGTGCAAAAAAGATGTACCTTGCATAGTCTGCCATTTATGCAACCTTGGTGGTAGCGTGTGGCCCTCCTGTACATGCGCAGAAAAAAGTGTTTAACCGAGAGATGTAAAGGTCTGTACCTAGACAGCAGATCATCTGTTTTAGAACAAAAATCCTTCATTTCGCTTTAACTTTTGTGGAAAACATTCTGTGATTTTTTAAAAAAAAACGGGTTAAAGTACTGAGGATAACAATGCTTAGCAAAGTAGCATTGTTACTGTTCTCATAATTTTTTCTTTTCCCATGTTCCATTCTTTCCATTTTTTCTGACTATTGTCTCTTTGTTCTTATTTGCTACACTATTGTACTTTCTTCGCGATACTATTGTGCTGACTTCACGGACGCATGCTCCTCATTCAATCAGAACTCAACAATTCGTAAGCACTGCTCGTCATTTTGGATTTTGTTATCCTTACCTTGATAGTTAATATAATTTTTTTAAAATATCCCAAAAAGCCGTTGATAACTAATGTACTTCAGAACTGTCACCACTTGTGTAGTACGGGCTGCAGGGGCTTCAAAAAGTGCTGGCTAAGACGCGATGGCTGTATCCTTCAGCCCCTTACACATACTTGCTCATTGTCTTCAAGCTTTACAGTTTCTGGAGGTGCGGAACACTGGGGAAAATTGGCCCGACAACGCGGAATTCTACAAGTATTGACGAAGAGCTGCGTTCCGCCGCATGTCAACCTGCAAAATCCACTTGATTTTTGTTTCTTATTCTCAATTTTAGTCCTGAGTTCTAGTCCGCACGAGTGGTGGCTGAGGAGCCACATGAAGTCGCAGGATTCACTTCATGCATATACCCCAGATCTGAGTATGTGTTTTTCAATGGCTTATTCCTAACAAAGCTTTCATAATATAGCAGAAACGCTAGGTTTCCCTTCTCCTTGTATTCTGAAGAAGTACCTTTGTTTTTTTTTTCTTTTTTGCCATTTTTTTATTTTTTTTCTTGGATTGTCTTAACTCCGTAGAGTGGCTGTATCGTAAGTGGCGCTTTCGTTACAGATGCCAAACTGGGGCACATCGCGCTGGGTAGGTGAAATCGGAAAAATTCAACTTTTTGAAATAAAAAAAAAAAAAAAATGAGAATAGTAGAATTTCTCAATGTGGAAAGAAAACAAGGAAAAAAGATATATGTGGTTAAAAGAGTTCTACTTTTTTGGGGCATTGACTTAGGGTCTTGGCAGTGATGGTGCAAGAATACTTAAAATGCTCCCTCAAAAGAGTTTCAATGACAGGTATTATTGGTCTCTGCGTCCGCCTAAACAACGCCCATTCATGAAGTCACTTCTGCAACATTCTAGTCAAAGCCAGTCCTGGACTCTACTAATTGTTTTTCTGCATGCGGAAAAGTAAAAGCCGCTTGTCTGTGACAAATTGGAAGTGTCACAAATAGATAGCCGCAGTAGATCTTTAAGCGAAATCCGGAAAAAGAAATATAATTTCCGGCTTTTCAAAACAGAGGAGTACTATACTACAAATGGTCTTGTCCGTGCTTCCGCCCTGTACGTCTCCGAATCGCTAAAGACCATGAAGTTGCAGTACTAGTGCCACACGTAACCAGAAGGGTTGAGTGCTGTAAGTCCAGGATGCGGCTCTGTCAATATTCCTACCATCTCCGTATCAGTACAAATCTAAGTATTCTCAATTGTAGTGTTGTAAGACTGTTTGTATCTATGATGTTTGGAGTATTGAATCTGGCAAATGATATTGGTTTTCGCACTCCCTGTGGCTGGGGTTCTGTTTTGGAATAGACTGCGAGTCTCTAGAGTAACAATGTCTAAAGCGATCAAGGAAGGCGAAAATGTGGAATTGAGTAAAGAGGAGAGGCTCGAAGCTGCTAGGAAAAAGTTCGAAGAAATGAAAAATAAAAAGAACAAAAAGAAGAAGAAGAAGGCTAAGTCCGAAGATGACGCTTCAGTTTCTAAGGAGACAACTGCTGAACCTGAAGAATCAGTTGATGATCAGGCTGTATCTATTTCTCAAGATAAAGATTCATCGAACGAAGTAATTAAGGATCAAGATTCTGACCTGGCAACAAAAGAGGAATCAGATATGGCACCAAAAGAAGAACCAGATATGGCACCAAAAGAGGAATCAGATATGGCACCAAAGGAGGAATCAAAAATGACACCAAAAGAAGAACCAGATCTGACACCAAAAGAATCGGAATCGACGCCAAAAGAAGAATCAGAACTGGTGCCAAACGAAGAATTGAAGGCGAAAGAGAGTGCAGATGCCGCTACGACTCCTGAAAAATCTTCCAAAACGGAAGAAACCAAGATTGATACTGGTGACAAAGACTTGAATGCAGCTTCAGAGAAGCATGACAAATCCCAAGAATCTGAGAAGAACGAAGAAGCGTCTTCCGAGCAAAAGAAGGATAAGGAATTGGCAACCACTCAATCTTCAGAAGAGATAAAAGGCAGTGATAGGGCTGAAGTTGTTGATCAAAGAAATAATTTGTCGCAGGATAAGGTCCATGAACTAGAAAAGAAGATTGGGGAGCAAGAAAAGATAATCGAGAAATTGAAAGAAGACAACACAGATTTAAAGCTCGAAAGAATCGATCTTCAGGACAAGATCAAAGAATTGCAATCGCAAGTTGAAAAACTTCAACTCTCGTCTGGCACGGTATTGCAGGGATCGGAAGCATTCCCAGCTCGTGAGTCTGTGATCAAACCAGCCAAACCTGCAATTACGAGGAACGAGTACGCTTCTCAATCCCAACAATCTCTTAGCGCAACACAAAATACGGCTGATTTTAGAGAACGTCTCATGGCATGGAAAGGCTGGCAAGTCGACATGACATCGTGGGGTGGTGCAGGATTCTCTAAAAAAGTAGCTCTCTGATGAATGATGACTTTGTACATATGTTTTACAACAGTAAAAAACTTATTCTCCTTTTTGAATGTTCCGTTAGACTATATACAGTTGGATATTACTTTCATGCTCTCTCTTTTTGATGCTCTAGGGTTCAAAAGATGAGACTATTTCACTCTGCATAAAGCCAAGCCGGATGCATTTCTCGTAGCTGCCTCCTGAACTTCAAGTACCTCTCCAGACTTGGTTTTAATAAACACACATTCGGCAGGTTGCAAAGGTTTAATGAATCTAACAGGCAAACCAGATGCCAAAGCCTTCACTTCAGTAGAGGTCAAGTTGACTCTTCTACCAGGCTTCAGCACTAAGGAAAGATCTCTGATGACAGGCATGTTATCCTTATATTTAAGATTAAGCCACAAACGGCGTGTGGCAATGTTGTCTGGAGTGATTTCGACAGGCTTTTCGTCAGGGCCCGAAGTAGAGCCTTTTTGTACTGATGAAATAAATCCCTCTTTGTATAAGTTGACTGCGACTTGTAGATGCAATCTGGAGAACGGAACAGATGTAAGCCCTATATTAACATTAGTGCAGTTCTTGATATGAGCACAGAAGTTGGCCAAGTTGACTAACGACATGGCGTAGTTTAATGTGTTTGAGATAACAGAATCGCAGCGTTAAAACGGCCAAATTTTTTTGTAGTATTTCTCGCAGTGATTTCGCAGTACAAACGATGGTCACGTGAGGAAAATTGGAAATAGTAAGAATCAAGATCCAAAATATTCTTTGTATCGAATAGTCACCATGCTTAGAAGATTGGATTCCTTTGCAATCCGTAACACTCTATCGAATTTCAGACTTCATTCTCTGAGGCTTACAGCTTTAAGGACATATTCTTCTGCTCCAAAAAAATCATCTAAGCCCAATGGAGAGTCTCCACCAAAGCTCCGGTACATCTTTTACGTTTCCTTGTTTTCCTTTGGATTGATCGGCTTTCTTGCTCCTCGTATGGATAAAAATAAGTTTAAAAATTCTTTTACCGAAGAAGAATTCAAAGAAAGAGAAGAGAAGAGTGGTTTGAGAAGAAGATCAAAGCTCATAAGCCAGGATCAGAATCAGCAATACACATTTCATATAGTGCCCTATGCTAATCCCAAGGACGTAGCTAAGGAAAGTATCTTGAAATCATTGCCTACCGAGACACAAAAGAGATTCATTGATCCACAAGATCTCATCAAAAAAGAATTGGAGGAAGAAGGAAGATACGCACCTCTTTTACATGATTTGATGGAAAAAAAGAAAAACTTCCCTCGGGGACTCCTCACTGCTTTAGTGAAACAGGAGATTAATCTTTTTTTGAATACTTCTGGAGCCCAGTACGATACTGATTTGATACTTTTGAATTACCCGCAGTCGACCGAGGAAGCCATCAAATTTGAGAATGATATCTCTGATATAGAAGATTGCATTGTTTCTTCTGGCGATCTCGACGCTGAATTGAAGGAGAAAATGAGCCAAGATGATTTGCGGAAATTAAAGAATGTCGTTGGTTACTTTGATCTTGTTAGCAAGGTCAAGAAACTTGACTTGAGTCGTTGAATCTTGATACCAAACTTATCAACTTGTAAATAGATAAACAAATGTCATGCAAAATACCTGTAAGCAACTTTGAAAGGTATGCCAATGTTTTCAGCGAATTTTTTATCCGAATCCAGAAAATCACCGATTTCACCTGCGGCATCACCCACGAACACGCTGTTGGCTGAATCTATCGTGATATCTTCACCAAGAACAGTGGTAAGGTACTGCATTAGCTGGTTCCACATACCAATCTCAGGCTTACGCATAATGCGATGAAGTTCCTCGGAGCTTCGAAGCTTGTTTTTGGCACTAGGACGGCCAGCTGCAGCGAAGAACATGATACTGTCTAGGGCGGGGTCTAACGAAGTCAAAGAGGCCATCAATTGGTTGACTTTCTCTTGAAAGTTCTGTTGGGATTTAGATTTTTGACCACCCTTCGGGGCTGTCACCATTGCAGCCTGATTCGTAAAGATCACTACTATGGTTGATTCTTGAGTCGCTTGCTCGCGTATCTTGGTCTTCACGTTGTCATTTAGCCACTTCCAATCAGATGGTCCACGGGAAAACGTCAGTCCAGACTTGGTATTTATGAGTGTCCCATCCATGTCAAAAGCAGAAACACGAATTTTAGTCGCTTGGCCTATTTTCTCCTTGATGACTCCGGCCGGAGGAACATTGAACACAAGATGAGAACCCGTAGTCCGCCATCTTGCTGGGAAAGATTGAGAAGCCTTTTCTTTATCCACTGAAGATTTCTTATCGAGCTTTGGCTTTCCTATCTTTCCCCCAGACAATAAACTGGTGATATCAGAGCCCATGGTCCGTCTGGAAATTATGTGTCGGTGGACTGTGCCCTGCATAAAGTGGGACTTGATTGTAGTAAATACTTTGATTTTTGAAGAAGAAGGGCCATGGAAAAAACATCCGCAGACCAATACGGACGAAAAAAATGGAACTTAGAGGCATATGAGAACGAGGTAAAGCGAGGGCAGAAGAGACCAGATGCTAGCAATGAAGCTAAGGCAGCTGCTGTAACCTACAACGAGGCCTCTGCTCTTCAACATCGTGCCAGTATCCTAGATAAGTCTGTTCAGGCCGTGAGCCAGCATACATTGATAAGTGGCGAAAATAACACATCGGCTACCTACGGTAAAAACAAACGCTTTGGTTTTATTTGTCCTATTTGTGACCTCTCCTTCAGAGACACTTTGGCTCTTGTGGATCACATTAATTCACCACAGCATGCACGAAATGCACAGCGTATCGCACGGCTAGCGGGTCAGTCAGATACCGATAACGAAATATCATTCGGCGTGAAACATGCTACTCCTGAAGAGGTTGCAATGACAGTAGAAACACTCGTTGCAAAAACAATGAAAGACAGACTAAAATCTACGGACCTAGGTTCGATTCAAGAACGCATCAAGAAACGACAGGCATTCATCGAGCAGCGCGCGACCAAAAGAAGAGAGAAGCGGAGAGAGAAAAGACAGAAACTAGATAATAGTAATATGGGGGAGGATGACCAAATCAAAAATCTCATGGGATTCGGAGGATTTGGCTCAACAAAGACATAATATTTTACAGGGCAGGTAAACAGAATATTCTTCAATACACAACACGGTTCACAGTAAATATAGTGTGCGGTCAAGTCGCCGTTTGTATGCAGTATCAGCAAAACTTTCGCAGGCGCACACGGTCCAATGAAAATTATGTTAAAGCGCTTTATACCAAACGAGATTGTGCTGAGCTGAAAGCAGAGTCCTGAAGAACACATCAACCTCCACGCAAATCCGTTACTTAGCTTTTCTCAGTATGGTCAAGTTTAACTTCAGCTTGCCTTTGGGCAGCCTCTTCAAATACAAGCCTCAGAAATTCAGCTACGGTCTCGAACAGGAAATTAGAACCAAGTTGGACTCCTTGCCTTCCGTCACAAAGATTTACACCAACCCAGATGGTACCCCAAGAGTTCCATCGGACTCCGAATTCAAGACTATTGCAGAATTGCAAAACTTATATTACCAGCGTAACTACTCTGCATGGAACTTCATCCTCCCTGGAATAAGCAAGGAACAGTTGGAATTATTCAAGGACAACTCCCAGGACTTGAAGAACTTCCAGCTTGTGTCTAAAGATGCTGGTAAAATCATCGATAAAATTCCTTACAAAGACGAGTCCACCGGTGAACTAAAATGGAAGGTTGTCCGTGAGACAGAAGGTGCTGAAGGTTGGGAATTGCCATACTACTACATCTGTTTGCCTGTCTTGTTGTACATTGCCTACTCCAAGTACACCACACAAACAAAGAGAAGAAACCAGGATGGTCCAGAATGGGCAGAAAGGGAATTGAGATTGAGAGCCATGGAGGACTTCTTCCACGGTGACACCGAGAAAGCCAAGGAGTTCTTGTCCAACGAGGGCAAATCCGATAGGGAAATCAGAGACAGAGATGATCTTGTTGTTGCCAGAATATTGGCTGGTGATTACGATAAATTGGCTGAGTTGAAGAAGAAACAACCGAAGGATTTGATCACCAAGCCAATTCATGACAAGCTCCAGATCTAAGAGCATCCATTACCATGCTAGAACGGGCGCAAGAACCGATATTCAGGCTGGCTCGCAACTTTCCTGAATGTGTTGATGAGCTCTTGTACAATTACATCATAACTATTCCTCACATAAGCCAAACTCACTTACGGGCCATTGTATGGGCTTATGAGTTTAAATGCATCCTACAAAGATTCGCATCTGTAGTCAATTAGAATTCTTTTTATTTTAAGTTGGACTAGCTAGCTAAAAAGGCACTTATTCTTTGACCTCACCGGACTCTTCGATCACAAGAGGGCTCTTTGGTCTACCTGAGTTGGTACCCTGGGCCTCGATGGCTCTGACCACGTCCATACCTTCAATAACTTCGCCAAAAGCAACGTGAGCACCATCCAACCATGGGCAAGGCACGGTGGTGATGAAAAATTGAGAACCATTTGTGTTAGGTCCTGCGTTAGCCATGGACAAAATACCAGGCTTGCTGTGCTTGATACTGAAATCTTCATCTTCAAACTTGGCTCCGTAAATGGACTTACCACCAGTACCGTTACCGTTAGTGAAGTCACCAGCCTGCAACATGAAGTTTGGAATCACTCTGTGGAAAATGGAACCAGCATATCCAAATCCCTTCTCACCGGTGCACAAGGCTCTGAAGTTCTCAGCAGTCTTAGGAGCGACATCGTCAAACAATTCAATTTTGATTGGGCTTTGCTTGACACCGTCAATGGATGGAGTAATGAAAACCTTTGTACCCCAGGCTCTGGCGGTGTTAGAGAAGGATCTGATCGATTGTCTGAACATTGTGAATATAATAATCAGTGGCTAATTTTCTCCACTGATGAGAATGCAGAGCTACCTTCTACATGCGCTAGTGTGCACTACGCTCACATATTTCTATCCAATAGATCATGAATATAAAGGAAGAACGCAAACATTTAAAAGACAAATGCCAATTTGGGATTGTAGTACTGGATTCACTCACCTAGCACGTAAGAGAATACCGAGGTAACTCGTATAGAATATAACAAATAAAGAAGTAGGGCATAACGACAGGCGAAGGCTGGATTTTTTGAAGGTAATTTTTGAGATGTGTTCTAGATGCTTATACTGTCATTACGAAAGACCTTAGAAGCTCAACAAATCCACCTCACCACTGGCACCATTGTAATTGTTAGCTTGTTTTGGTTCATTCTTTGGCTCGGTGCTTGCGTTGGAAGAGAAGCCACCAAAGAGGTCGTCGTCATTCGAATTTGAGGTACCTGCTGCTCCAGCTTTTGCATTCTGGGTAGTGTTTGCTGGAGTTGATGCAGATGAACCATGTGCGGAAGCTGACGGTCTGCTTGTTGTCTTAGACTTTGCGCTAGAGAACAAATTAGAAAATGCATCTTGAGAAGCACTTGGCTTAGCAGGGCCCGTTGAGACTGCACCAGTATTGTTGAGTGCTGATGAGCTAGCTGGTGTGTAGGAGGGCTGTTGTTGTATGAAAGGTTGGGAAGGCTGCCTCAGGGCTGCGGGTGTCGAAACGTATAGGTTAGCAAGATTGTTTGTGATATTGGCGCTGTTGTCAACACCAGTGGAACCTTGCAGGGAAGGAGCAGCTTGGAAGTCATCAAAGTCATCATCATCTCCTTCATCAGCTGCAGGTGCAGCTGCTGCTGCGCCTGCATTGGAACTTGATCCTCCATCAAAATCTAACAAATCACCAAGCAAATCCTTCTCTGGTGCCTTTGGTGGAGGAGCTGCCGCTTGAGACTTTCTTCTGCCGCTTGAGGATGATGCATTGACTTTACTGGAGCTAGTAGTGGCTCTTGATGGGCCTGGCCCAGTAGAGGAAGAGGAACCTTCAACATCATACTCTTCAAAGTTGTCCCCGCCGCCGCCAGCGACACCGTTGTACTCACTTGCTGGGTCATCATACCTGGCCCCAAAAACACCACCATCACCGTAAACTCTGTTTGAGAAATCGTCGTCTTCAAATCCAGTAGAGATTGAGGATGCACCGCCAAATGCGGCCGAGGACATACCACTGAACTTGTGCTGATTAGCTCTAGCCTTCTTTCTTTCAGATCTAATCAAAGAGTCATCATTTAAAAGAGCAACAAGGTTTTTAGAGCGGTTTCTGACATTGATACCTTGGTCTCTGCCTTTACTATCAATATAGTGGAAAGACTTTAACATTTGAATTAAGGAGATGTTGGCACGAACATCATCCACAATCCTTTCAGAACCATTCTTTATCATATAGTCCAATAACTGCAAAGCTTTGTAGATTTGTCTCCATTCATTGGCAGCCTTTTCAGTGAATCTCTTGAAAACAAAACTCAAAATCTCTTCACGCTCCCTGTAGTTATATGTACCAGCAGCAATTTGAGCCATTAATGTGGTGGATGCACCCCATGGTTCATTGTTGGTAGCTTCACGGACTTTGGATTCCATACTAGATAAGTTCATAGCAACTATATTGTTAGTACATGTTGTGTCACAGCTTCATCGATGTCACTCCCGCCTTGCCGAGAGTATCGAAAGGCTTTCGGAGCAATAATTGTAACATACCATTTTGTGCCTTACGCACGTATGCCTTAACGTCATACAACGACACATTCTTAGTAGCGTCCTTGAGATATTCCATGTTGGTTGAATTGCGCCCAGAAACGTGTACCGCTTAACGTTCTTGAAGTGTTCAAATCGGAATTAGAAGTGTCCGGTGTGCTGAATTGCCTGCAAGCATCATAACGTGCAGGATCCCGGATTCCGTCTTTTGTGTCACCTGCTCGCACATATAAGGAGATCAGCATTAAGAGTGGATCTTTTCTCAGTTTAATCTATATGTTTCATTATATTTAGAAATCTAAATGCTATAAATAATTACTTTTTCCCGTATTTTCCCCTAATTGAAGCAACGAGATCTTGTAGTTGTTGTACTTTTTGGGGCAAAGGCTGCCGCGGAATGCTCAGTGTCTTTGGTCTTGGTGAACCGAATGGAGTACTTTCCTCTAGGACGCTAACATTCGCGCCTTCTAGAGCTCCTAGGATCGAACAGTCTCTTGTTCTTTGAGTATTGGAATGATCGAAGAATGAATTATTAAGGTTAACCAAAGTATGGTTATTGAATGTGTTCGCCCTTAGTGTAGTGTCTGCCGCCGTTTGAAATGAGCTGTTGCTCAAGTCGAATGTACGGTTAGGGTTTGAGACATGCCGAAGTAAGTAATTATGCTTTTGGGCTTCCCTGGCCTTTTTTAGTATGGAATTCTCCCTGGATTTCAACGTTTCTTCTGGATTAAGATTTTTCGAGTTTGCTTTTATTAAAAGCTTTTCTCCAATCTTTTGTTGTTGACGTTTTTTCAAGCCACGAACAGTGAACGTTCCCTTGAAGCATTCGGCCATTTTTTTAAGGCCATTGGCTAGTATTTCAGAGACACTTATTTCACCCGAATTCATGTTACACACCAAGACATTTTGAATAGCGCCACTTTTGATTTCGTCTGCACCTAGGAGACGATTCATTTCTCTGTTTGACATTCCACTACCCAGACTGTCCCACACAAGAACCATGATCTGAACCTTGTAATGACAAAACCGATCACAAATCCGTGCAATTTTATCAAGAACTGTCTTATCGCGTATCAATTTGTTTTGAAGATTGCCGAACTTCTCTAATTGGTTGTCATCAAGAATGCCACTTTCTAAAATCAAAAATGGCAGATTCCTAAAGCTATCTTCTTTAAGAAGGTTATCCTCTGGCAAACTTTGAAAGTGAATATTAAGCAGCCCCGCTTTTGCCTCACTCTCATAATGACTTCTTTCGGCACTGACTTGAAAAGCGAACTTGGTGTTGAGCCATTTTGAGTACGGAGACTTCCAGTTTTCCACAACCAAAAGACATGATAATGTCACTTCCTCCTCTCCAAGCTTGACCCCATTTCCACAAACCTCTGCAAATTCACTCAAGTTGAGAGGACGCCATAAGTTATCAAGAGTTTGTCGCTTTTCTGTCATGTGCTTGAAGCTAGCGACTTTGTCAGTACTGTTCTGTTTTTTCCTAAACAGCCCATCGACTGAGCTGAACGATGATATCTTTCGTTTCAATTCAGGGTGCTTAAATTTGATTGACCGGAGTTCATTCAACCTTTCATTCCTGTGTTCCTTTTTCTTCTTCAAGGATTCAGAAAGACACTTGAGCTTCTTAAACGACATATTTAAAAGACGACGGCGGTTGATAGCATCGGCTAAACAGTCTAAAACTGTTATAGCAATTGCTTCATCTAAAAATGCCCCATAGAGTTCGGATGCCATGTTATCTATCACTTTATTGCGTTCAGATGACCTATGTGCATGCTTCATAATCCTAGGAAGTAATTTTCTGAGTTCAACATCGGTTACTTGTGAGATCATTTCTTGGAAAACCTTGTTGACTGCTTTGGGAAAATCTGGTTGTTCTGTGAGTTTTTTTGGTTTTTCAATAGCGGTTGTCTGTTGAGGTTTAAAAGATGGAATATTTGTGCTCCCTTTCACTTGAGAATGCTGGTGTGTTTGGTTTGTTGGGAGCAGCAAACCATCCGTCACTCCATGAGTATGATCTGGCTTGGAAGCACTGGGTATCAATGAAGACGGCGGATCTGAGGATAATACGGGTACAGAACTTGAGCCACCAAATTTCACGTGCTGTTTCTCTGTTTTTCCTTTGAAAAGGTCAGGAGACATTGGCGCTCCTCTGTCCTCTTTCAAACTCTCATTAGGATGAGACAAAAAGCTAAAATTAGGTTTATTATCCATTGGCTTGCCCATACTCTGATCGTTTGCTTTCTGAATATTCGAAAAATTTGGCGGATTAAACTTTGAAGAGCTCTGTGGTGCATTATTCCCGTGATCTTTAAACACTGGAACAGTGTCATTTTGCACTGGAGGAGCTTGACCAAACAATGGTGCTCCTGTGGCCATAGGCTGCATCAAGTTCTTTGTTTGGGTCGGTATCAGTGGTATCAGCGGGGTGCTTGAGTTTGGAAGTCTCGTAGTATGTGTTTGGTCTATTTTTTGGGGGCCTTTTCCTGGGAGGGTATGAGGATTTGTTTTCAAATGGAGATTTGAGTTGGGCTTTCCTTGATTCACAAAATCTTTAAGCTTAAGTCCATTCACTTTGTGGTCAATCTGGGAAGAATATGCCTGACTAGGTTTAGGCTTGTCATGAAAAGAATTAAGTTTGTATTTGGTTTCAAGTTTTTCTTTGTTGTAAAGATCAACTAGTAATTGTCCATCCTCATCATGAAAAGTGTCCACGTCGTAATGAGTAACAAACTCAACTAATTTACTTGGCGTGTCAAAGCCTAACATGCTCAGTAAAGTTTTGGCATGGAATGGCTTTCCTTTAGTATGATAAGAACGGGCCATGGCTTTGAGAGCGTAGAAGCGATACTCATTAAAATGAGTCTCTAGTAGACATGCTAGAAGAAATGGGGTTGAATCGCTGTAAACAAGACGGAAAAACTCCACGAAGAGATTAAGAGCAGCGACAGAATTCGTATAACCTCTCTCAACAACATTGTTTTGCGACATTAATCCTCGGATTCGAAGAGTTAAATCAATAATAGGCTCCTTAAGAATATCGTGGGGAATCTTTTGTAATTCTCTTTCTAATTCAGGGTCTCGAAAGTGGCTGATCAAATGGTAGGCTCTAAATTCGGCTTCATTAGGACAGTAGCCTCCGTTGTTTCTCACATCTTGGTATATTTCAGTAAGCGTCTGTAGGGCCTTATTGAGTTGCTCTAGTTCTTGTTGTTGTGAATACTCCACATCACTACCGGCCATGACGTGTAGTGATATTAGATGAATTCGAACAATTCTCTCATTGCAATCTATAGCTTCAGGACCAAAGAAGTTTTGGTATGTGAAGTCTTGTCTTATCGACCTTGTCCTGTCCCAAATAAATGAGTGAGCTTCTGGGAGATCCTGGATCACATTGTCCACAATATAGTCAAGCGTCTTTTGCAAAATATGAGGAGGACGAACATCTGACGGCATTGGAGGCGGCTGACCTGCGGCCGGCCTCGAAAACGCTTTAATCGCCCTTTCCCTAGAGATTCTATTTGTGACAGGATCTTTTTCGAGAGACTTCACATTGTTCTCCAAAGCCCTCCGAACACGCTCAAAAGTGGGGCACATATCTAGACATGTTCCCTGGAAAATGATTGCTTCACTAAGATCTTTTGTAGTGTTCTCCGCATCTACAAGCCCAAGATCCTCCATCTTCTTCCTTTCCACTTCCCTCATCTTTTGAAACTCTTCGTAAATACCTTGAAGGTCTTTGCCGTTATTTTGAGACTCCATCCGAAGCATAGTGTCCTGATTTTCTTTGTCCCAAGGGTCTTGAGAAAATGGGGGAGTTATTAGTATTCGAGGTTGAGTGAACATGAATTTCGGAGTTGAACGAGGCTTTCGAGATGCGTGACTTTTAGAAAAACCAAATCTTTGTGGGTTTATGAAAAGAGGGCCTAGAGGAGCTTTTTCGTTGAATGAAACTAGTTGGGATGGAGGGACCGATGGGGGTGCTAATGCTATATCCGGAATATTTTGGGGTCGGAATTCCCCATTTTGTGAATATTTATTATCTTGATGTCCAATTTGGGTATGTTTAACGTCACTTTCTCGTTGCTGTTTCGAATTGGCTTTATGAATGTATGGTTTTGTGGCACGTCGACTATGACGGTTGCTTTCACTCAGATTAGGCTGCTTGGACCTTGCAACATTATTGTTATTATTCTGTGGATTTGGGTTTCTCTTGGGTCTATTGCTTGCATTGGATTGGCTATTTTTATTTGGATTGGCTGTCGTTCTTCGCCTTCCTTTCACAGAATCTCCACTCGGTTGACTTGGGTGAGACGGACGGTTCGCTGTCTGTGTCCCTCCTTGAGACCCTGACATTTATGAGCGTGGTGCAATTGGTTATTTGCAAATGCTGTTTGTGAAAAAAAGGATCAGAGTGGAGCCTCCTATCCAAGCCAAGTAAACTCAAGACTTTGAGAAACTACGCGGCTGCTTTAGGTCACGTTACTTTTAGTTGGTGGTGAGAACGCTGAGAGTGATAGATCAATGATAGAGAAATAAAGATAAAAATTAAGTAAAAAAAAAATCATACAGTAATTACATACGTAAAGAATCCAGAAATTAATTTCTCGGAGAGCATTTCGGAAGAAAAGGTGTATACTTTCAACTTTCTTTTCTTTAATTCTTGAAGGAAGTGTTCGGTAATGCTCTCATCTCGCAACTGCATGGCCACAACAGATATAGTATTCGGTCCCATTGTGGTGACCAAAGCATTCACAAATGGCGCTATTAGAAAGTCATTATAGATGGTGTCTGTGGCAAAGATTAAATCGGGGAAATCTTTTGAAGCAATTGATCTATACCTTTCAAGACCTTTTTGTGTATCTTCCCAATCAAACTCTATAAAATCAATCATGCATTTTGTGCAGTTCTTCCGCTCCGGCTGCCTGTTGATGCTGAGTGTTGATGATGTAAAATTAGGCGTCGAAACATTTTCTAAGATGTTATGCTGAAGTAGTTTAAGAATGTGTTTTTGATCAGATGCTATGAAGTGTTCAACTTGTGGCCCCAACAATGAGGCTAATATCCCAGCGACTCCAGAGCCTAATTCTAGCACAGTTAGGGACAGCCTTTGTGCGAACGTTTGATAAAGTGGACTCCGTTTATCACCTAGAATCCAGTCTGCCAAATTACTTGCAGATTGCCAACAAACATATCCTGTGCTTGAAGACTGGTTTCCCGAAGATAGGCCTGATCTTGATTGTTTGATAGTAACGTCTGCCCCACTTAACGGAAGTTCTAGTCTGATGTCATCTGAGTTTCTATCCACGTAGCCCAAATTCTGTGAATCTGGGGGTTTGTGATCAACATGAATGTCAAACACGGCTCCATAAATATCGTCTGAAAGCTCTAGAGGCACCAAGCCTTCAAGATGCATTAAGAACCGGTGAACAAAATAACTTCTTCTTTCGCACACTTAAAACTACATTATCACATCTCTCTGGTATGTACATTTCTATGAAGCTTAAATTACATTCTTTGCTTTCAAAATCTCAGCGATCAAAATACCGGAACCAGCAGCACCAATAACGGTATTGTGGGACAAAACCACCATCTTGAAATCCAAGACTGGATCTTCTCTGACTCTACCGACAGAGACACCGTAGCCTGCATCTCTGTCCCTGTCCAATCTAGGTTGAGGTCTGTCAGGGTTGTCCAAAACATGGATGGTCTGCTTAGGGGCAGATGAGCAGCCCAACTTAGCAGCATCACATTGGTATTGTCTCATGGTCTCTTTTATGTCTTCAAGAGAAGGTGCTGGTCTCTTGGCGAATCTGAAAGAAATGCACTCGGTATGGCCATCGCTCACAGCAACACGGTTGCATTGAGCACTAACTCTCATCTCCTCCTCAGGCAAAGGAACAAATTGGGTTCCTTCTTCGTTGGTCTTACCCAAGATTTTTCTTGTTTCCCACTCCATCTTGTCTTCTTCACCGCTGATGTATGGAACGATATTGTCCAAAACATCGATTCCTGACACACCAGGCGAGAAACCAGCTCCTGAAATGGCTTGCAATGTAGTGGTTGTCAAAGCATCGATAGGACCAAACTTGTCAACCAAAGGCTTAAGTGGTGCAACCAAGCCAGCAGTGGAGCAGTTGGAGATACAAACAATAAATCCGGGCTTTGGCTTGCCTGCCTTTTCGGCATCCTTGACCTTCTTTTCGACAACAGACAAATGCTCAGGGTTGACGATAGGCACAACTAATGGGACATCAGGTTCTCTTCTGTAGTTCTTTGCGTTCGAAACAACGGCCTTGCCAGCGGCAACGAATGCCTTCTCGATTTCGCCAGCATAGTCAGAGTCGAGACCAGAAAACACGATATCACAGTCAGCAAATTTACCTTCTGGCTTGCATTCATCGACAATGATCTCTCCAGCATTCTCAGGTAACAAAGAAGTTTGCTTCCACGTCACGGCGTCCTTGTATGCTTTACCGGCTGAACGAGACGAAGCGCCCAAAGCATGCAACTCAAACTCAGGATTGTTTGCTAATAGCAAAATAAATCTCTGACCGACGGAACCTGTGGCTCCCAAAACACCAGCTTTCTTCAATGCCATTATTGGTATTTATCAAGTTAAGGTTGTGAACAAAGTCTGAGTGAAATCCTGCCGCGCAATCCGGTCAGCCGTTACCGGCAGCGAAAATTTTTGGGCTGACTCATGTAAGCAGGTGACGTCAGAAACGGGAAACAAGATCAAATACCATAGTTAAAGTGATTTTTTCATGAAAATGAATAGATAACTAAATTTAACTTCACTTAAAGCTATGCTCCGTCAAATTTTATTTGTTTTGGTTTTTTATTGGATTTTATTTTTGTGAAAACTAGTTTTTAAATTTTTTGAATTTGGCTCTCTGATTTTCGCAAATTGAAAGCAGAACCAGAACTCGAATACAAAAATGCCAGCTTAGTATTATGTTTAAATTTCCATGAAAAAATGTAGCACATTGAAACAAAAAACTCCTAACAATATCTCTATCAGAAAACTGACATATAACTGTCATGAAATCTTTGAGCTTGCAGTCTAATGAATTCAAATATGATAATGTAGTTCGCAGCCATACTAATGGCAACGAATTCGAAAAGTACTGCACATTTTGCAGAACGCGTATAAGGGTATCAACGTTTTCATCAGAGCAACACGTCTGTGAAAAGCCCTCCAAAAGAATGTCTAACACTGACTTTGAAAAGATCCATCTCAACCAGTCCAGGTTACAGGGTCGTATGCGTATAGCTGACTCTGGTGTTGGTTGGAAAGCTTCATCGAGCTCTAGCGACGGCTCGAACAACAAACCATTCTTATTGCCATCCGAAGAGATCTTGTCGGCCAGTTGGTCTCGTGGATCTCGTGGCTATGAGTTGAGAGTCCAGACAAAGAACCAGGGTGTTGTCTCGCTCGATGGATTTGACCCAGAGGATTTTACAAAGATGAAACAAGAGTTGCAAAGAAACTTTCTGTTGAACTTGGAACACAAGGAGCACTCTTTGAGAGGATGGAACTGGGGAAAAACGGACTTAGCAAGAAATGAGTTACTATTCAATATCAACAATAAGCCTGGCTTCGAAATCCCGTACTCAGACATTTCTAACCTGAACTTGACAGGAAAGAATGAAGTCGCAGTCGAATTCAATTTGGGTGATGACTCCAAGGCCGGAGATGAGTTGGTTGAAATGAGATTCTTCATTCCCGGGGTTATTGAAAACGAGACTACCAAGACGGTTAAAAATGAAGAAGGCGAAGAGAATCAAGAAGAGGAGACTGAGGAACTCAGCGCTGCATCAGTCTTTTATGAACAACTCAAGGATAAGGCAGACATCGGCCAGGTTGCCGGTGATGCTATTGTATCCTTCAGTGATGTTCTTTTCTTGACACCAAGAGGCCGTTACGATATCGACATGTATCCTTCCTCTTTGAGATTGCGTGGTAAGACTTACGATTACAAGATCCAATACAAGCAGATCGAGAGAATCTTTTCTTTGCCAAAGCCGGACGACTTCCATCACCTTATAATTTTACAGATAGATCCACCTTTGAGACAAGGTCAAACGAGGTACCCATTTTTGGCTTTACAATTTTCCAGGGATGAGGAAACTGAGCTTGAGTTGAATTTGGCGGATGACGTTTACGAGTCCAAATATAAGGATCGTTTGAAGAAGTCTTACGATACTCAAACACAATTGGTTGTGTCACACTGCTTGAAGGGCTTGACTGAGCGTCGACTCATCACTCCAGGTTCCTTTAATTCCCGCTTCTTGCAACCAGGCGTCGCCTGTTCCTTGAAGGCTTCAGAGGGCTATTTGTATCCATTGGATAGGTGTTTCCTCTTTGTCACAAAACCAACAGTCTACATTCCATACTCAGAGGTGAGTAGCATTACCATGTCTCGTACGTCTACGGGTGTTTCTGCTTCTCGTACTTTCGACTTGGAGGTTAACTTGAGGGGCTCTTCGCAATCGCACGTTTTTGCAAACATTGATAAGGAAGAACAAGGTACCATCGAAAAGTACTGTCAAGAAAAGGGATTGAGAATCAAGAATGAGGAGAAGATGGCTAAAGCTATGTTGGCCAAGGCTATGAATGATCAAAACGACGATGACGATGATGAAGATGTGGACATGGGAAGTGCTGCCGAGGACGAGAGTGAAGACGGCGACTTTGGATCGGGCTCAGATTCCGACGTTGCAGAAGAATTTGACTCGAATGCATCTGCTTCAGAATCTGACGAAGAAATGGGCTCTGGCCAAGAGGATGATCGTCCTCCGACTAAGAAGCTGAAGAATTAGACTCTTTGAGGTCTTTGTATAATAGATAATAAAAACGAAAAGACTCCTTGCAAGTACGTATAATACGTCATTACTGAATTAAAAAAAGAAAAGAAAAAAAAAAAAAATGCAACAGAGCAAGGCTCGTCTGTGGATATCCCCTCATTGTGCTTGCATTATAGGGACGTTAAGCCACATAATTACTTTGCCCTCATGAGCAGTTGATTTACTTTCATAATTTTCTATAGAATTGTGTATTTTCTTTGCTTCATATTTTTGAGTGACACGAGCAGCACCTCAACGAGCTTTAAACCGATTTTCTTTATCTACGTTAGGCAGAACGGGACTGTGGTGCAACGAAGCGCGGTTCATCTTCTCCAGATAAGGTAAAGCAACCAGTACCTTAGATCTCATATATGCAGGAATACAAGAACAACCAGCGGCTTTGTTCCCTGATGCTGGCTGATGAAATTTATATAGGGCGGTAAAAGGGTGAAAAATTTGTAGACGATAAACTTGAACTAAAGAGCATCAGATTTTCCTAACTGAAAACCTGCTTCTTTCTTTCCCACTGTCCTAAGTCATAAATAGTACTTTCAACTTTTTGCGGCAAAAGAAAACCGTCATGGATAGACTCATTCCTAGTGATAGAATCGAAGATGATTTTGATTTTGGAGTTCCCCGGAGATCACCTGCCAGACCAAAGCCAGTGATGACCTTCAAGCTTGATTTGGCCAAGTTCACGGACCATCTGGCGGATGAAAACTTTGACGAAGTCTCATCTCAAGAATTCCCGTTTCATCAATACGGCCAATCGCCGCAAGAATCAGTCTTCTCTGTACCTCCTACTGTCAGTGAAAACGAGCTAGATGACTTCTCTGACAATTCATTCGATGAAATCCTAGAAGAAATGGCCCAAGAATACGATCCATTCGAAGCACAAATTTGTACCATTTCAGACGTTGTCACTTTCACCAACGCCTGTCTATCGTCCCAAGCTTCTCCGAAATTAGTTTGCAGCTAACTCATGAGGTGCACGCTCACAAGCAATTCGCTTATTCTTTGCTCATCCACAGCTCATCTTTTCTTGAAACTCCCTAATCCTTGGTTGATGACGATTTCGCCATCGTTATTGTTTCCTTGTCCTTTGTATACCCTATAATTCCCCAGGCGCTAACGGTTTCTAGTGTTAGAAATTGTGCATGAGCACGCGCCGCACTACTATTGATCAAGGAGACTTGTGTTAACATTCCACAAAGTTTCACTTTGTCTTTGATTTTGTCCCTTTGACTTACTGGAAGCAGTTCATTATTTTCCTATTTGCTTATATTTGGTTTATGGTCTTCTTTTGTTTCATATTAATCTTTCATTAAGTTCATACTAGTCACGTCATTGCTAAAATGTAGAATGGGGGCACTTTAGTGCGTGCATAGCACGGCACGCTACTCCGTCAAAAAACTGGTGGCACAAACTTCCTATTTCGCCAGCGAAGCCAGTGTGTCTTTGTGTATGCGCGCTAGTTTCTTTTTTTATACAGGATCCCATCTCCACAGCATCTAACTCTCGGTGGTAGCGAAGCGGCTATTCATCTTAAACATCACAGGTTACTCTTAGTTTAGCCACCAAAACACTCTAGACATTCTAAGCGTTGTTGCTGATGATATGTAAAAATTTCTCAGACGTCACTTTTGCAGCAATATTCACTGCACCTATTTCTCACATTCTCTTTTCTTTTTTTGCTCACCGCATCTGCTTCACATCAATTTAGCTGAGAGCGAGCTCTTCAGGCCCTTCCAGTTTCCCCTTTCTGTAGAACTCACGATAAAAATAAAGTATAACGCTGCAGCAGAAAACGAAGATGCCAGTCCGGCCTGGACATTCCTCGTCTGCGTTACCGAACTAGGTTAAGAGCGGCTGAAACGGTTCGCAATGATCGATTTTGGCAGGAGCTTTCACACATCTGTGCGGCTGCACATAATCCCGATCATCCGAGTGGAGCACATCGAAATCACTTTTCACTATAAGATAATCTCATATCTCCACTCAACAAGCAATCTTTTGATTATCTTCCATATCCTACAAAATGGGTGCACCACTAGGGATGGTAATCTATGCTTCGGTGAAGCCGATCTTTAAGATCTACTTCATCATAACCATGGGTTTCACATTGGCCAAACTAAATATATTGACTGTCACCACATGTCGAGATATATCAGATTGCATTGTCTCAGCAATCATGCCTTGTTTGATTTTCAATAATATCGTGACAAACTTAAAGAGTTCAGACATCAAGAATCTTGGTATCATTGCCTTCGAGGGCTCATTACTATTTACACTTGGTGGTTTGCTTGCGTTGATGACGTACTTCGTTTGCAAACCCCCAAAAAAGTGGTTTGGCGGTCTCATATCCGTTGGCATTTTCCCAAACATTTCCGATCTACCTATTGCTTACTTGCAAACATTGACGAAGACGGGCGGACTTTTCTCAGCCGCTGACGGTGACAAAGGAGTGGCTTATGTCTGCATTTTCCTTGCCGCCCAGATCTTCTACCAATTCAGTTTAGGGTTATTTAGACTTATTGCCCACGACTTCAAGGAAGACATAGAGGAGAAAAAAGATGACGAAGAAGAGATCAATACCGACCAGCTTCAAAAGCATTCATCTCCACCACAACGATACAATGACAACGCAAGTGGTCCATTGGAGTCGGATTCAACATCTTATTCGAGACAAGATAAACCTAAGGCTGCTGGACATGAAGAAGAAGAAGAAGAAGAAGAAGAAGAAGAAGAAGATCCACACCAGGACTTTTTAGCAACTCGTGGACTCACAAGGGAAAGCTCCGCACCTCGTTCATCCATCACTGAAAATCTGTCGATTGGCACTTCTGAGGTGACCCGGCCCGATACGAGAAACTCTTTGGGAACTCATTACTACTCTGTAACAACTGGTCAGTCCCGCCATTTAGACTTGCGCTACACAAAGTCACAAGACGTGCACGACGTCATTAACGAATACTCAGAATTCAATAGAATTAGATCGAATGAAGTCAGATACTCGGTCAACGCTACAGGTGAAGGTGCTGTGAAACCAGTCAAGTCTGAGGAGGAAAAAGAGAAGGGAAGCAAGAAGAGAAAGGCCTTGCACATTTTTACTAATATGTTACGGAACTTCTTGGCACCAAACTCGGTGTCATTGATTGTTTCTTTAGCCATTGCTATGTCACCTCCGCTTAAGGCACTTTTTGTTCATAGTACTTTCAAGCACATTCCTAATGCCCCAGATGAACAACCACCGCTTTCTTTCTTGATTGATTTAGCGAGCTACGTTGGTGCTGCCTCGGTGCCACTAGGTTTGCTACTTTTGGGTGCAACAATTGCCAGATTGCAAGTCAAGGAGATGCAGCCAGGCTTCTGGAAAACCGCTGTCATGATCACAGCATGCCGCCTCATTATACTCCCCATATTTGGTGTTGGTCTTACTACAGGTCTTCAAAATGCTGGATGGTACGGTGAGGACAAGCTCGTGCGGTTCATCAGTGTTTTGGAATACGGATTACCAAGTGCCACTGTGCTTGTGTACCTTACTGCATTCTACTCGGACCCTACCTCGCCTCATCACCTACAAATGGACTGCCTAGCCATATGCATCATTGCTCAATATTCGATTCTCTTCATATCGTTGCCAATCTTGGTTGTCTTTACCTTAAAGGTATCCTTGCATTATTAATTTTATTTGAACTCCTCAATTGCATAAGCGACTTATAGACCATACATATCTAGAAGTTAACTCACTGATAATTTTATTAAAAAATTTGTTAAGAATATTTTGTAGCGCATATGAAAACCACTTTTCTGAACTTTGATCTCTGCTTCTCTGCGGGCCTAGAGGGGGGCAAGGTCAGTCATGCAGGGCGCAGCCGGCAACTTGCTGTCAATTCAAGAGATCGCATTCAAACATAAAAATTCTTTCTTCCCTCGCATATAGTTCTTGATAAATCTTTCCATCTTATCAATTGATCTTATCTAAACAATGGCTTTGTACTATAATTTGGTCTTTGGCTTGCTAGTCATTGAAATGTTCTTCTTCACGGCATTGTCTTTGCCATACCCACGAAAGATCAGAAGAACAGTGTTATCAACTGTTTCACGCCCATTCAAGTCAGAGCAAGTCCAGATAGCGCTCAAGTGCATTTTCGGCTTCGTGCTTGTTCTTTTCATCGATTCGGTGAACAGGGTTGTTGCCGTCACAAGGGAATTGGCAGCCTCTACTGGCAGAGCTGCCGGTGGAACCGTTGTCAGCGACAGGTCGGAGATTCAAGCAAGAAGATTCTATGCTCAAAGAAATATGTACCTTTGTGGCTTCACCTTGTTCTTGACTTTGATCTTGACCAGAACTTACTCTTTGGTTGGTGAGTTGATCTCCACAAAAGATAAGTTGGATGACTACAACAAAAACAAAGAATTGCAACTGGATCTTTCTGTTGACAGTAAAGACCCAGAAAACATCAAGGAGTTGAAGAAAGAATTGTCTACCAAGGATGAAGAGTTACAATCTCTCAGGGAACAGGCAGGCCACTTGTCCAAAGATTATTCAGCAGAATCTTCTAAGGCCTCCAGTACTCAAAAAAGCGAAACTACAAACAAGGAATCTTTGCAGCAGCCTGATACTGCAGTGTCAACAGGTTCAGAACGCGTCGCCTGATGTGGGTTTCGTATATTGTGACCTTCACTATATACTTTGAATAAACTGTACCTCTTAATATGCGTTACTCTTATGTTTAGGGATGAAGGAGAAATCAGGAGATGCTTTTCCCAAGAACATTTCCGTGATTTTGATCCAGTCTTTGTAATCAGTCGAGCCCAAAAGCGTCTCAAGATCGTTTCTTCCTCTCCATTTTGGTGGTCTTTGGTTGAGCTTAGGTGGGAGTTTTTCTAAAATACCCACTGGGACGTACCTATGAGTGAACCCAATGAATTCACACATGTATCTTCTAGCGTTTTCCACGCCGTACTCATCAGATCCCCAGTGTTCGATGGCAAAGTCAGCATACCTGCGCATGTACTCTAGTCTTTCACTAGCACTCTTGTCGAGATACTGTTGAGCTTCAATTTCCTCGAAAATCCAAGGCTTAATGAGAGCACCTCTTGCCACCATGACAGAGTCAATGCCCTCCGTGTTCACTGCCTCATGCCATTGTTCATGGGTAAAGCAATCTCCGTTACCAATGAACCACGTAGGCTGCGTGTCTGAGCGTTCCTTATCTTCTTCTTTTTTAGCGTTCAATTCTTTCACAGCTCTTCCGACCTCACCAATGTAGTCCCAGTCAGCTTCTTTAGTGTAGCGTTGCTGACGGGAACGGCCATGGAGTGTGACAGCTGCTGCATCAGTAGAAGTCAAGACTCTGTTGAGCAAAGAGATTGCTGTGTTCTTGCTTTCCTTCGATCCAGTTCTGATCTTGAATGTGACTGGGATATCACCGGAGGTGGCATTCATGCCTTCAAGAATTCTTATCAACTTAGAAGGTTGCTCTAGAAGCGCAGAACCTTGCCCTTGTCTATAAAGAAGATCAATAGGACATCCACAGTTCAAGTTGAGCTCAGAAGTGTGGGTTGTTTCTCTAGCGATAACTTCAGCGGCTCTTGTAGCGGTACGATGATGATTGGCAGCGATTTGAACACCAAAACCGGGGTATTCAGATACATGAGCTTTGGGCAAAGCCCACTCAGGCTTGTGTCCTCTAATTAATGGAAGAGAAAGTGCCATTTCGCTGTAAGTGACATCAGCACCAAGAGTTTTCATGAGACGACGATAAGGCAAGTTTCCCACAGTTGTGAGAGGAGAGACGATCTTGGCTCTGTTGAAGTTCAACCTCTTTTTCTCTGCTGCTTTGAAAGGAGGCTCTTTGTACAGAGCTGCATTATCCTTGGCTTCTTCTTGTCTCCTCTCCACGTTTGCTTCATTTTGAACCAAAGTGTCCAAGTATTCGATGTATGGATCAGAGTTTTCAAAGACGTAATTGTTTTTCTGTAGACGGAGTCTTGTTTCTGGGTTGATGTGATTCACTTCACGGTCTTTACTTTCTTCAATCAAAGTCTCATTCTTCTCTAGCTCACGGGTTTCGCTGTTGTAATGAGAGCCAAGCCAACGACATCTCACACCGAACGGACAGTATCCGATGGCCTGGAAAACTGGACATTTTCCGTCAATATCAGCAGGCTTTTGCAGAATATAGTACTCCACGTCGTGGGTGCTCTTGCAGTTGGACCCAAATCGACAGTCTTTTGGATTGGCAGGGTCTGTGAGAGTAAAACATAACCTGATCTCCTCCTTTTTCTGCTTTAAATCTCTTTTCTTGTTCTGACCTCTGTTTTTCTTGGATTTCTTGCTGGGATCATGGCTACGATCACCCTCTTCAGCACCCTCATCATCATACACGTCCTCCACTCTTGCGTCATCTATGATGAATTCGGGCTTCACGGGAGCATAACCTTTCATGCGATCATCTGTGTGCGTTCTTTTTGCATCCGGGGTTTCCAGGAGTGCTGCACCCTCTGCCTCTCTTTTCTCTGGTTGGGTCATGATAAGTCCAGATTTCCTTATGCGCCTGGGATTCAGCATTTTTCATGTAGGCATCGCACTATCTCAATATAACAAATGCAATATGGAACACACCAGATTGATTAATTTTGTGTTTTTTTAGACTTAAATGATAGAGAGCTTACCAATAAACTAGGTTTTAAGCAAAATTTTGAATTTCAGCTCATAAGCTGCAGTAATACTTTCATCTTGCGTTTCCTCATCTAAAGTCGACCCCATCTCTCGCAGAGCCTGTACGCAGACCTCATCGAAAATTTCCACATACTGTTTAATCCAAGAAATCTTCATGCCAATATGACCATGGTTCCAAACGGTGTAAAGAAACAAAAATCCGAGGTCAGCAAGAAGGTCAGGCCATCAAAGATCTTTTCACCATTCAGAGCTTTGGGTAATGTTTCTAATGATGTTCCATTGGCAATCGGCACTTTAGGATCCACATTTTATATTGTCACATCCGTGGGGCGTTCTTTTCAAATCTATGATGCTGCCACCTTGCATTTGCTTTTCGTTTCACACGGACAAACTCCATCCAAGATCACTGCTTTGGCTGCTCATTTCCATTTCGTGTACGCTGCCTATGGAAACAAGATCGGCATCTTTAAGAGAGGCCGTTTGCAAGCTGAGCTTGAGGTCCCCTGTGAACAGGCATCCTCGATCTCACATCTCTTGGCTTTTGGTGACTACTTAGTGGCTGCTTCCTCCGACGGAAATGTCAATATTTTTAGAAAATCAGCTGAAGCCAAAATTCCAACTGAGCACTACACCACTATTCGCTCGATCAACAAGAAGACCGACGGGGACATCGTTGCCATTGTTCATCCTCCAACTTATATGAATAAGATTGTTGTTGCAACTTCAAACAGTCTTCTTCTTTTGAACATCAGAACTGGAAAAACAATTTTTAAGACAGAGGAGGGACTCTTTGGAGAGCCAATTTCCGCCCTTGAATGCGCCCCTGCTTTGGATATCTTGGCAGTTGGCTCAACTCAAGGTAATGTTTTCATCTACAATATTAAGAAAGGTTTGATCATCGGACAGAAAATCGTGGCATCTCCCCTCGATGTCGGTGCCAAGATAACTTCGATATCGTTCAGAACTGATGGATTCCATCATCTTGTTGCAGCACTGAATAGCGGAGGACTTTTCTTCTACGACCTTGCAAGAAAAGCACGTGTTCATATCACGAAACATGCTCATGATGAATCGACTGGTGGTGTGGCCAATGCTAAATTCCTTAATGGGCAACCAATTTTGGTGACCAACGGTGGCGACAATCAACTTAAAGAGCTAGTTTTCGACCCCCCTCTTTCTACTACAAACAGCTCTGTTATCACCCCTCCTCGTCATTTGCGTTCTCGCGGTGGTCACTCAGCTCCTCCAGTTTCCATTCTTTTCCCAAATGAGGAGAAGTCTCACTTCATCTACTCCGCCTCCCAGGATAAGACTCTCTGGAGCTTTTCTATGAGGAAGGATGCCCAGGCTCAAGAGATTTCTCAAAGAGCACCAAAAACAAATTCCAGCAACAAAAAGGGAGGTCTTTCGTCCAATTTCCGTGAAAAAGTTCCAGAGATCACTTCTATGGCAATGTCTGTATCTCGTGAAGGAGAATGGGAGAACATGCTTACAACACACAAAAACGAGCCTTTTGCCAGAACATGGGACACTAAGAATAAACGTATGGGCCGTCATGAGCTTCCTACCGTCGATGGCGGTGTGGCAAAGGCAGTTTGCGTCTCCCACTGCGGCAACTTTGGCCTTGTGGGTTCCTCTCTCGGTGGCATTGCTGCCTACAACTTGCAGTCCGGCCTTCGAAGAAGAAGATACATGCTTCATAAGGAAAAGGCTGTCACGGGATTGGCCATGGACGGAATGAACAGAAAAATGGTCAGTTGTGGTCTTGATGGTATCGTCGGTTTCTACAACTTTTCGGAGTCGAAATACTTGGGTAAGGTGCAACTCGAAGCCCCAATCAACAGCATGGTTTACCACAAGGGTTCAGATTTGATTGCATGTGCATTAGATGATCTCTCAATTGTTGTCATTGATGTTGTGACCCAGAGAGTGGTCAGAGTTTTGTATGGTCACACCAACAGAATCACAGACCTTGATTTCTCACCAGACGGGCGCTGGATAGTTAGTGCTGGTTTAGACAGTACATTGAGAACTTGGGATTTGCCTACTGGAGGCTGTATCGATGGTATAAGATTACCAAGCGTGGCAACCTCAGTGAAATTCTCTCCAATTGGTGATTTCCTTGCGACAACCCATGTTTCTGGAAATGGTATTTCATTGTGGACCAACCGTGCCCAGTTCCATCCAGTTTCTACTAGACAGGTTGATGAGGAAGAATTTTCCATGGCACTCATGCCAAATGCATCAGGCGACGGTGGAGCTTCAATGATCGAAGGTGCACTTGATAATGATGAAGAAGTTGACTTTGATGTCAACCAAGTCTACCATACGGTCGACCAAGTCAACCAAGATCTTTTGACGCTTCACGTTGGCCCAAGAACTAAGTACCAGACTATCCTCCATATCGACACAATCAAGAAGAGAAACAAACCTAAAGAAGCTCCAAAGAAGCCAGAGCAATCACCATTTTTCTTGTCCCTCTCGGGTGAAGTGGTTGGTGATCGCGCGATCGTCGCTGAAAATGGAGCTACCCAAAACGACCCTAATAGCATTGGTTCCGAAGAGCAATCTCGTCTCAGATCTCTCAAAGAAAATGGAGAATATGAATTCGAGTCCCAGTTCACGCGACTTTTAAGAGAAGGAGGTGAAGCCAACGAGTACAGTAAGTTTTTGGAGTTCTTGTCCAAAGCAGCTCCATCACTTATCGATCTCGAGATTAGATCACTCCACAGTGTACCTCCTTTGACTGAGATGAGCAGCTTTGTGAGTGCCTTAAATCAAGGAGTGAAATCGAACGTCAACTTTGATGTCTTACAGGCTATTTTCGGGTTGTTTTTGAAACACCACGGTGATGTGGTCGTTTCTGTGCCTAATGATGAAGAATTGAATAAGGCATTAGAAGAGTGGGGAACCTTGAATAAGTCCCAGAGTCAGAATCTCGACGAACTCGTTAAATACTGTTCTGGAGTTCTTGAATTTGTGTCTATTGTCTAAATGCGTATAGATTTTTTTAATTCATTCGTTGCATAGTTGTAATGTGCTATTTTGTGCGACAATCTAAACGGTTTGTAAACGCAGTATCAAAAGCTGCTTGCGCGTATATTACACTATGAGCCTTTAGAGTGTCAGCAAGACAAACCTCCATGAACATAGACATAGTCTCACCATTGAACCGATTTAACCTAGGTGGCGGGACCAAAGTGACAGCATTGCATTATGAAGATGAAAAACTATTCATAGGTCTCGCCACCGGCGGTATTCAAATAATGAAACTAAGCGACACAGTCGGCTCCATGAAATCCCCTACACGGTCTCTACGAAGTTTCCGCTCCTTAACAGACGTGAAGGGACTTTTTCAAGATAATGATCAGTCTAAGTGGTACAATCAAGAACGAGCGTTTGACAGCGTTACTCCATCGTCATCTCCAATCACCACGCTCCTGCTAATTCCATTATACAAGAACGGCTCTCGGGATGTCTTATTGATAGGCAACTCAGATGTGCTAAGGCTATTCGAATGGGTTGGCTCGCATCTTAATCTAATACACTCGTTTGACGAAGCTAAAAGCTACTCAGCATTCAAGTACATCGAAACGGCAAGCTTGAGATTATTCTTGGTTGGTGCTCGAAAACGCTTGTACATTTACAGCATTAGACAAAAGTCTAGAAATGTATTTGATTTTGAGCTTATCAAGGAAGTACACCTCAAAGATCGAGTCAGAGCTATTTCGCATAATCAACATCCTAATATTGCAGTCATTGCCATGACTAATTCATTCGCTCAAGTGAAGCTATCTGGGGAATTTTTGACAAGCGAGCTACAAGTTTCTGAGCCAAGTATTCCTCAGTCATTCAGCTATTTTGGTCTTTCTACATCTAGTCCACATGTCGAGATTGTTGATGTGCACGATAGTTCATCCGTCTTCATTAGAGATTTACAAACCGGAATATTACGTCCTCAAAAAGGTGGTTTTGGCTTCGAAGCATCAAAATTGCGATTAAAGACAGCTCCTTTGAAAACGGTATTCCTTAGTCCATGCTATTTGCTTATTCTCGTACCAAAGAAAATACAAATTTACGAGATAGCCAGTGGTGACCTTCTTCAAACTTTCAACCATAACTTGAATACGTCAAAAATTGCGATCTCCGTATTTAGGAATATGGTCGTCATTGGAACAGGTTCTCATGTTTTTCAATTTAGGGTTGCAACAATTCAAAAACAGCTCGATCAGTACCTAAGTATCCGCGGCTCGGGATCATTCATGAGGGGGGTCAATCCCAAAAATGACTTGAGAATTATTGGTCTTGACAAAGCAATTTCTTTGGTTAGTAGCTTGGACAAAGACAACGAGATTTTTGTTCGAGCAGAGGATGTTGGGCCACCAACTGAGAAGAATAAACTTCTTTTTCTTCGTAACTTATTCAAAGAAAAAGCTTTTGCGTTGTTTGAACTTTACTCAATATATCACGAGTCCTTAGTTGATATAGGCTCTGAGTGGATCTTATTTATTGGGGATATCTTCTCCCTTTTCCCCGAATTTATCGATGGGGCAAAGCAAATTGATAATTTTGAAACAAATGGCTCCTTGGACGAGGAGTCCATCATTCTGGGAAAAGAGAAATTTGGTTCACATATGCGGAACAGCATCCGAAGAATCACTCTAGATGATATCAAAAGTTTAAGAGCTCTCATCAATGACGACCAGATTCAGTCAGAGGCAGAACACGAGTCTAAAAAAGATACATATGGAGGGCAATTAAGCCGAGCAACCTCCACTCAAAGTTTGTTGTTTGGTGGAGGCGATGAGAAAATTTCACAAACCATGAGGAGATTTCATAAAGCAGTGAATAACCTCATTATCTATCTTACAGAGCAAAGAAGAATCAATGCAAGCTTTTTGAACTCGAGTGACGTTCAGCCGTTTTTGATGTGGAAAGAAGTTGAAGTTCACCCCGAAGACATGTATCCTGACATTGATGGGCAAAACGAGAGAAAATACTTGGCTCAAAGCTCATCAGTTATTGATACATCGCTTTTCTTGTGTTACTACTATACAAAGCCTATGTTATTGGGTCCTTTACTTAGGCTTCCATCGAACAAATGTGACTCGAGAGTAGTAACGAAAACATTACTTGATGATTTACATGAACATAACAAGGAATCCATGAGGTACATCCGGGAATTACTCGATTTTTACTATGGAAGGGGGCTTCATGAAGAAGCTTTGAAGACGCTCTATGATTTGGCACACGAGAAAACTGGCGAACAAAGAAATGATGATAACAAGGTTCAGGGACCAGACCTTAGCATAGAGTATCTTCAAAAGCTCGGAAACGAGAATCTTGACTTAATATGCAAATCTGCAACCTGGATATTGGCAGAGGATCCATCCAAGATGATTGAAAGAGCATCATTAATCTTCATGAATGATTCATTCGAATGTGAAAATTATGACACATTAGAAATTTTTGAATATTTAAAAAACAGCATGAGAAACGACGACCTTGCCATTAGGTATCTCGAGTGGTTATTAGAAGAAAGTGACGCCTTAGACTCACCTGATCGGCAAAGACAGAAGGCTATGTTATCGACAAAACTATGCCTTTTCTATTTGAAAAAACTAAAGGAACTTGATGTTTCTGATGAGGAATTCTTCCACGACAGAAACTATTCCAAATTAGATTCATTTCTTAAAACTTCCACGAGCTATGAACCGTGGACCGTTTTGCGAAATATCCCAACAAGCTACGATAAATTCCTTAGACTCACCATATCGATTTACAAGAGGCTTAAGGAGCATCAAAAATCAGTTGATATTTTGTACAATCAGCTCGATGATCTAAATGCAGCGATAGACTACTGTGCTGATTTGTTCTCTTCTCCAGAAGAGGTGAGTGTTGGGCAGGACCTACTTCACAAACTTTTGGAGGATCTTTTGATGCATTATCAGGAGAATCGTGAATCGGTGGCCCATCTTCTTAACACGCAAGGGAGAAGAATGTCCATGATGAAAGTTTTGATGGCATTGCCAAGTAACTTCTCTATCAAAAGTATTTCGCCTTTCTTACAGGATAAACTTACTACCGCAGATAACGAAAACGTTGATAAGAGGATGAAATCTCAGCTATTAAAATTGACATACACTAAGCTGAGGCAAGAATTGCTAGAACGTCAATCGGGATATTACAAAATTGAAAGCAAAAATGATACTTGCAAAATATGTGGAGATCGCTTGGGATCTAGCATTCTTTGTGTTGATCAAAAGAACAGGATTGTGCACTACAAGTGCTATCAGAAAGAGCATGGCTGAACAAGTTAATGCATCGGGTTGGAGTGCGTCTGCTGCAGGAACTCGCGTTCAATAGCCTCAAATCCGGGGTTGGTGGTGACCATTCAAGATTCGAACACTTTCGCATAGATAAGGAACACCGTTGAATGAAATCCTACAAGAGAAAGCTCAAATTAAAGATTATCATTTACCTATATATCAAAGAGCAAACAACATAGAGTCTTTCATATCCTAATCTATGCTCCGGCATATAAAAGACGAAATCTTCAAAAATTTAAAGAGTGCATAGAGTAATAGATAATCTTAGCTTCATCAGACGTAAGGCCAACACAAACAAATTCGGCGGCCACCAACACACATCATTCCAGAACAGCATATTTTTTTAAACCGAGATGCCTCCTACAGATGATAAATTTCCCGGATCAGCCGGAACTAATGACTCTTCGTCACCGGGGATCAAACTTCCGTCGATTCTGTTTCTCTCAAATCATCAAGACCTGTTCCCAGTGTCCTCTATTGTTCTGCCAATCCGTCAAGAAAGCTCAAAGCAGCCTTCTGGAAATGCACACCCTCGATTACCATCTTTAGGTCAGCCATTGAACTCAGACGGCCAACATGAAAAGCAGCCCTCTGAACAGACAGAGCGAAGCATGCAGAGAATGACATTGCCTGTACCTCTGAGCTTAGAAAACTATTCCCCCTTGGTCAGAAATGAACAATCGCCACCAAAAGAGCCTCAAGTGTCACATGCGCAGCTGCAAACCCAGGATTCTCACCAAGATGACCTGAAAGTTGTTCTTAAAAGCCAGGAAGTTGGAGAGCCAGAAAACGAGAAAGAAAGGCCTTCTGCCGAAGAGCTCCATAATGTATCCATTAAAAACACCAATCATGTTCATGCTCACCCACACCATGCCGTAAACCCACACCATCATCACCATCACATACACAGAGCAAGCAATACAGGTAGGGGTCCCCATCTCCATCACCATCATCATCATCACCACCATCATCATCATCAACATAGTCATTCGTCTTCTCCTCCGGCACCACCACAGGTACCAGAACCTTTGGCCACGAAAGAAACTGAAGAGACTCTGGTGGATGATAAAGAGAATTCAGAGATACCTGCGCCTCTTGAGGCAGCTCACGCAGCTAAACAGCTAATTACTACTGAAAGTAATCCAAGAAAGAAACAAAAGATTGTGCCTTTTGATGTGGACAAAACAGAAATGAATGCCATAATCGCAGAGGTATTTCCAAATAGAAGACACTTGGGAACTATAATTTACAACCCAACAACAACTTGGGAGCTGCTACAGGTTGAGCAGCTTCATGGACTTGAATCACACGAGAAAGAGATTTTGCTAGATTGCAAACATCAATTCATTGCCCGCTTACAGGAAAGAAACTCCGAGGATGAAGTCGAGTACATGCCTCTGATACCGCCCTTGTCCAATGCCAATATCAATTGTCTTCTCGAGATCAAAATACCATACAAATTTATTAAGGAGTATCAGGAGCTCTGCAACATTGGTAAAGCTCAGAAGAAAAGAGAGCTCTGGGGAGGAGCTGGTGGGCTCTACACCGATGACTCCGACATTTTGAGTGTCCTTCATCATCTAGGTCTCTTTGATGATAACTTAGATCTCACTGATGTAAAAGCAGACTGGAAAAAGGAAGACGTGATAAAACCAGCCATCAGGCACCAAGACGAGGACGGAGTTGAGCTTCTTGATTTGTCAGTGACGGTATTGCTACTTCCCACGCTAAAGCAATATCACGGTTTCTACAAAAACGGCATAAATTCACGCTCTTGGCTTGGCCGAGATGTCCATGATGGCTTAACATTTGGTGTTTATGACGTCAAATACCAAGCGTTTGCTCTGTACACTGGAGAAAGAGGCATACAGAAACGAGCGCAGCAAGAGTTCATCGAAGATCGTTGCAGCCAGCAAGAGAACATCAAACAAGGTTACGGATGGCATTTTGACTCCAAATGCTATCAAGAACTTAGAGAGAAGTTCAGCAAAGAAGACAGTGACAAAAAATGATTTATTCCTAGAAATGACGCGAGTCAACGTGATTCACGTAACCGCGTTTCTACTACGTTAACGTGAGACAATCGAAATATAATATACTGTACATAAGGAGAATTGTAAACTACCGAAACCTTCAAAATAATGAACGAGAAAAATTAAAGTATATGGGACAAGAAAAAAAGAAATTAAAATTAAGACTAAAATAAATTAACAAAAGAGACAGAATCATTGTATCCTATTCTTTTTTTTTTTTTTTTTTAAAGAAAAAACATCATGGGGTATCTAACCGGTTGTTTTGGAGATACCGATAATAGACGAAGTGTTTGTAAGTAAGGAAATTGCCGTTTTGGAGAGTAACCAGCTCGTGAGAATATGTGCGGAACCGAAGTCAGATCTTGACAGCACTTTCCAGGTCGAGACCCTGGTGAACACAATAAGCGCTAGCGAAATAGTACACCCTGGACCAGGATCACACAAAATAGAAAGCCGGCTTTTCTCATCTTGGTGATTTTGTTGTATTTTTTTAATATTTTTACTAAGTTTTAATTTTTTTTTTCTTTTTCATTACTTATCATAACGGCAACAGTCATCGCACCGGTTGCATGAATAGTTACTGCCTCGCCCCACGCATTCCATGTACTGCCGGCAACTATAACTTATTTTTCCTGACCTTCCCTCCCCAGCACATTAGCATTCCAAAAATCAGTGTCATAAAGACCTTTCCTGCTTTAGATATGTCGAAGGAGACAACCCCATCAAGGAGCTCGCTGCCTCCTCAAGCACGGGGCAAAACCGACGCACAGTATAAAAAACAACCGAAAAAAATCTCTGGCTTTTTCAAACGAGTCCAGAACGAGTGGAGTAATACTCTCTTGAAACTCAAAGAAGCTACTCAAGTTTCTTACTCCGACGACGAAGAAGTCGGTGATCTTTTTGAGGACAACGGGCCTTTAGACTTTGATCGTTCCACCAAGCTAGGGCGACTGCTTAACGACGCAGAAGAACAGTTCCTCGAGGACTACAGAAAATACAAAGATCTTGATAAGGTTTATGAGCAGCACCAAGAGAAATACGGTGCTCCCAAATCAAAAGCCTTAGCAAATAGAAACCAGCTATATAATATCGATAGAGTGTCGTTCCAGACGTTGGACATGACCAAGCTCCGAAGCGAGTACATTGCAATGTTGAAACAAAATAACAGTGGAAAAGCCAACGGTGATGATGACAGCTATTCCACCATTGGTGAGGCTCTTTGGGAGTTCCGCCGTACAAAGTGGCTTTCTGTCCCGGGTGCTTCCGACGAACAGGTTGAAGAAAAGGTCACTGAAAGAAGAGAGACCTCTTGCGTCAAGTCGATCCCCAAAGAGCATTACCACCGCATATACACCAACTTGGTGGAGAAATCTAAACCTTTCAAGGATGACATCCATATAAACTTGGAGGACTTGATCAGCATTATCAATGATGGTTGGAAAAAAGAAGAGAAATGGGACCGTGCGGCCAAGGGTGCTCCTTGAAGACGATGCCATAAGTCTTATTAATAGAGCTTCGGTGGCAACGGACTTTTCATGGTCCTCGTTAGTCCATCAGTGAACATTACGAGTAGACGACTGCATTTACCTTCCTATATACTAATCTTATTTTGACAATGTAATTCCTTGCAATTCAATGTGTAGTATTATACCTCATTCTGACTAGAGCAAGAGTGTTTTCTAGAATTCTGATATCTTGATCCATCTTTTCAACCTGTCGCTGAAGAACGTCAACGTAATTCTGATTTTGATCATTCTTCATCACCAAACCTCTTCTGCACTTGTTTATTGACTTTGCTGTCTTTCGCTCGGCTTTGATAAGCCTATCATAATTACCAGCAATATCCTTCTCTAGTTGGCGATCAATTTCACGGTCTAGCTCATGCACAGTGTCAACCTTATCTAGAACTGGAGGACATCCGGGCACATTGCTTATGGAGTTCATTCTGACAATAGCACTCATGTTCCTCGAGATCTGTTCTGATAAAATAGCAGACTCATTGAGATCCTGGCGTTGTTGCCTCTTCGCTTGCACAAGAAGATCCTTGTGAGATGGGTTGGCATTAGAGGCATTCATTTCCACACATTCTGCTTAATTTTAACTTTGTAGAAAGAAGACTGGAGCCTGGATTGTGGGGTAAAATGTGTTGGCGCACAGATCAATAGAGGTGAGATTCCTACACATTCCGACCGATTGTCTTATCGCTCTTTCCATATCGTAACAAATCGATGATGCTGTTGCAAGCAAAATTGGCAGATGACTCCTTATTTATTCGACCTTCACAGAATCCAAATGTCGATCCTAATATTTTCACTAATGCTGATCTTTTAAAAGATTCGTCAAAATCCGACTTGATCGATTGCACCTTAAGCATTCTCAAAAGCCCCGACTTGGCCATTGAAGACGTCTTCTCCATATGGGAGCTTCGTTTGACTCTTCTAATGCTTGACAACCAGCTCTCTGTGGCAAAGGCAGAAGCTATTGGTCTAAATAATGCCCTTTACTTGCATGAGAACCCAACTGCTTCATCAACTCCTCGGCCTACACACCCTTCTCCGAGACCAATGCTTTCACAGGTCAGCTCTAGCAACAGTGTGAACTCTCTAAAGAATGACTCCCATGTGCCAAATTTTGTTTATCCATTGACTAAAAACATCCAGGAACTTCTAGGCCACCCTTTGCAGTTCCTAATACTACGTTTGCGATCTGTTCCTAACTTGTCTTTAGTGAACGAGCTTTATAAGCTATGCTACCAATTTCGCTTGAAAGGAACCTCCGTCCAGGAAAAATTCCTCCAGAGTCACTTGATAAGTTTGGCCTATGAGATCATTATGGTACTAACCATTACTCGGAATCATGCAACTCTCATATCTTTCCTCAATTCTTTGAGAAATGACATTGCAATAAGGCGTGAGCAGGAAGATACACTACAATATCTGCATTTTTCTCTGAACATCAGCTTGATGTGGATAATAGCTTCAACGCATCTCAGAATGAAAAATGGAGCGTCACTCGAGCCAGTTCTACCAGAGTTGAAGCAAGTGTTCGATGAACTCGACTCGTTCACTCTACAATGCATTCAAAATGTACTAAGAACATACACTCCTCTTATCGGAGGAGACTCTAAAGTGGTTCTCAGTCAAGACGATGAATTTGACTTTAAAGTATTGATAAGTCTTGCCCAAGAAAACAAAATATCTGGCCGCATAATATGCTGCACCCTTGCAGCATTTGAGTTGCAAAATGCCTATGGAGCCGATTTTATTGACAACCAACAAGCCTTATCTCTCCCCTCCAAACCCATTTCTAATTTTAAATTCAGTCAAGCACATGAGCATATAATGGGCAAATTAGCACAGAATTTGAATAAGGTGTTTGCTATCGAATGAGTGCTTCGATTTTGACTAGCAATGAACTGCGCTTATCACAAACGCTTCACTGCGGGCTTCAGCCCTAATGTCAGTGTGAGCACATGACCTGAAAAAGAGTATGTGCATTCCTAAAAGAGTATGAATGCGACAAGGATGCCGGAGAACTAATGTCGCGCCCTCAGTGAAGCCATTCCGCGACCTAATGTCGCTTGAGATTTTGGGTACTGCACGTCTTCTCACGAAAAAATCCTGAAAATTTTAATACTAGGCCCTTTCAAGAATCACCACTTCCTAACATCTTCGACAAAATGGCTTTGCAGGACGTTGTTACCCGTGAATACACCATCAACTTGCACAAGAGAGTATGTTGAATTCCATGACTTTATATTCCTGTCCCATCCCGAGAATTTTCCCTTCAAGTCCGTTTACATGTTTGACATATCTGAGATTGACCATTGAGAATATTCCATCTTCAATCAGACCCAGTCCAAAAGAGTATAAAATACAAAGACTGAGATTTCAGCGTTTGCATCATGACTTGTTTGCAACTTTAATTCCGTTGAAGGGAAGGACAGGGGCTCTATTACGATTAAATGATACTAACATTTCTAGTTGCACGGCTGTCACTTCAAGAAGAGAGCTCCAAAGGCTGTCAAGGAGATCAGAAAGTTCGCCAGCAAGCACATGGGTACCACCGATGTCAGATTGGACCCTAAGTTGAACATCCACTTGTGGAAGAGAGGTATCCAGGGTGTTGACAGAAGAATGAGATTGAGAATCTCCAGAAAGAGAAACGATGAAGAGGAAGCCAAGGAAGCTATGTTCGCTTACGTCGAGCCAGTTATTGTCCCAACCACCAAGGGTTTGCAAACCGTTGTTGTTGACGAAGATGAAGCTTAAATTCTATAACTACCTAACTCCTCATAATACATAAAGATTTCTGACAGAGTATACTCTATTCTCTTGGTATTTTATGGTGTATAATAGCGAATTCAAGGCAACCTCTTGTAACGATAGTAAGGCGTTAAAGATGTGTGCTTACGGAGATACGTAATACTATTTGAAGTCTTCGAGCTATTCCATCAGTGTAACTATGACATATTACCAGGTCATTGCAAGTGGGGTATAAAGCCATCAAAACGACGGCACCTCCGGCTGCTCATTGTTGGTAAAAAGAAAAAGAAGTTTTCATCATCGGAATAGGTCTTCGAAAAGACTTGATTTCGAAGTAAAATGTGTAACAAATTTTTTTATAGGTCCCGCGCGGGCTGCTACGCTCGAGCGGGTAACGGTGTTTCCAGATATTCCACGGGTGTAGCATTATGTATCAGGCTTCAAATAGATATCTCTGCTTCTCCTCAGTTTTCCTTAAAAATTATAATTCTCCACACGTTAAGTGCTTAGTATTTCATATTACCGTTGAAATTAATCTATTCCGTGAAAATTTCAGCACTCAACGCAAATGGCATTTAGTACTTCGGTGATGCGTGCCGATGAGGGGCAGCAGTATTTGATCTATGGTTACTTTTATGTCTTCTAAATGGGCTGTACTGGATAAAATAGAAGTACACGTCTTAAATTTAAGCTTAGGAGGTTTCCTTGGATTTTTACAGAGAAATACCAGTACTTGTGTATTTTTTGTTCTGTTAGAAGTTTGCACCCGTTAAAGCACATGTAGGCCTTGAGGTGCCCCACTTTGTAAACTGTCGACTGCACATAATTTGGTTTCCCCAGACTTCACAGACCGAGGTTTGGAGATAGATCTTGTTGTTCGACAAACATTTATTTGCTGAATATTGCCGGCAACTTTTCTAACTTGAAATGCCTGTGGCTGTTGGAAACCAAAAGCAATTGTCTATCTCGACAAGTGCTAATTTGCATGTTGTGAATGATCCCACAGTGTTGGAGGTGGATACGTTATCTGTGTCCTTGGAACTATTCCTCCGTTTATTCCCAAGAGCACAAAGAGATGAACCATTCGAAGCTGATAAGCCTAAGTTTGTTCTTATTAAGTTTATTGGAGTTCCAGACTATTTTGACGAATTCTTCATTTACAGGATAACCTCCATTGACTACAGAGCACCTACATCCTCCTCGGTTACAATCACTAATCATTCAAATTTGGTCAAATTCAAAAATAGAATCACAGTGAATAGCTGTGTAATTCAATCTATAGATGAAAGTTCCATTCCTAACCTTTCGTCGGTCTATGTGGAGGTCCCTGAGAAAATATTCAATCTTTTGGAGAGTTCCCCTTCATCCGCAGTGAAGCGTTTTATTTTTGAGCACACCAGATCAAATGGTAACGTTGTCTCTCAGGGCTCAGTCTTAAGAGCAATCAATGGAATTGTGAGATTGAGTGAGCCGTTCTTCCAAGGCTGCATTAGTAGTGATACTGAAATAATCTTGGTCAAAAGGTCTGAAACTGATCATGTCAATGCACATCAGGATACACAGGAGAAAAACTCTGAGCCTGAAATAGATATTTCACTGTTTTTATCAAAGTCGATTTTATTATCCGGAGAAGACGATGATCATATAGAGTTTGGGCTAGAGCTTGCTCCATTGACAGAGCCTATGTCCCTTGGACATTCTCCAGACGTTTTTCCTCATGAAGACACTGATTTGTATGCATACATAAATACGGATGATTTGTCAAAGATTGGATTCCCCCTTCTTAATGGCGAGTTAGCTGTCCTACTAGTTGGTGATTCGAAAACAGTCATCCGAGTATTCACCGTTCTTGAGCCTAACTCATCGTTTGCCCCAGGAACTATTTATGTCTCACCCATTTTATTGATAAATCTTGATGCAAAGAATACAAAAGGTTTCTTGAAATCATTTGCTAAAGAAAAAGCTCTCTTCTCGGAAGTATTTCCGACGGCTAGCACTGCAACCATTTCCAGAGTTGTGTCTCCGATCACAATGGATAGAACCTTCCAGCAAAGTTTCCTTACTGGGTTAAAAACTGCTTTTCATTCAAAGGCCAAAATTGTCAAACAGGGAGACTTCATACCCATTTGCATTGACACCGTGCTTGCTAAAACCGTCTTTGATGTCACCACTCAACAGCAACAGAACTCAGGTTCAGAAGAGGAGCCGACAGAGGAACCTATGCCTATTACAGGAAGTCCTGATGCAGTTGCCTGGTTTAAGGTGATCGAAGTTGGCGGAGAAACAGACAATTACGAGTTTGGACATTTTCGTATTGACCCAAATAAAACGGCATTAATGTCATCTGGTGTTGAATTCACCAGGTCTCCTCGAAATGATGTTGCTCGTTGGCTGGACTATCTTGGGCTCCCACCCACTTTCAGTTATTCCGAAGCTATTCAAAGAGAGCCAGATCATTTCAAATACGCCCAAGAATTTGAGCGAATCTTAAAAACTACCGTCGAAACGAAAAGCAAAACTCGCCTTAAAACTACGATTCTTCTAAATTCGATGTCTCGAGGCTTGGGTAAAACCACATTGGTAAGAAGTACTTCGTTAGACCTTGGGTTGAATTTAATTGAGCTAGATGCATTTGATTTCATCAAGCCTGGTGCAGAATTGAAAACTATTGGTCTTTTAACGGGACGCATAGAAAAGCAGCTCAATGGACAACTTGAAGCATCAAGCTCTGACAACTTCCATGTTCTATACATAAAGCATATTGAGAATTTATGCGTTGAGGCTGACCCAAATGAACAGAGAGCAAGCTCGTCAACATCATTGTCGCTCAAAGTTGTGCAGACTATAAAAGAATTTCTTGAAAAATACGATAACATGGCACTTGTTGCCAGTGTTAATGACGTTGATAAGCTTAACGAGAACTTCAGACAAATCATCAAATTTCAAATTGACGTTCCAGTTCCAGACGAACAAGAAAGACAGGAAATTTTCAGATTCTTACTTGACAAAGAGACCAGAGCTCAAAACAACGAGATTCTTCCTCTGGCATATGAAGATAAGCGTGAATTTGAGGGTCGGCTAGAAATCAGCGCTCTCAAATACAACACTAGGAACGATATTGGAATTCAGCCTCTTGCTTTGCAGTCAGCTGGTTTAACGCCTAGAGACTTGGCCTCTATTATTCGAAAAGCAAAGCAGCTTGCTATAAGAAGGTTGATGGAATTTGCAAAAAGCAGTAATCTGAGTTTAGAGCTGCTTATTAAAATTGCCAATGGAGGACGAGTCACATTGGTCCCCGATGACTTGGATAAAGCAATAAGCGATGCGAGAAACCTGTTTAGTGACTCGATAGGGGCTCCAAGAATCCCCAATGTCAAGTGGGAAGATATTGGGGGTTTGGATATGGTTAAAGACGAAATTCTTGACACCATTGACATGCCATTGAAACATCCAGAACTCTTTGCCAACGGATTAAAGAAAAGAAGTGGTATTCTTTTCTACGGTCCACCCGGTACGGGTAAAACCTTATTGGCAAAAGCTATAGCCTCTAACTTTTCGTTGAACTTTTTCAGTGTCAAAGGACCGGAGTTGTTAAACATGTACATCGGTGAGTCTGAAGCTAACGTGCGCCGTGTTTTTCAAAAGGCTAGAGATGCAAAGCCATGTGTCATCTTTTTCGATGAGCTTGATTCAGTTGCCCCTAAAAGAGGAAACCAGGGGGACTCCGGTGGTGTCATGGACAGAATCGTGTCACAATTGTTGGCGGAACTAGATGGTATGAGTGGTGGTGAAAGTAATGGTGATGGAGTGTTCGTCGTCGGAGCTACAAACAGACCAGATTTGCTCGACGAAGCACTCTTAAGACCTGGTCGCTTTGATAAGATGTTATACTTAGGTATTTCTGATACCGACGAGAAACAAGAAAAAATTTTAGAGGCATTGACAAGAAAATTTAAACTCAGTGATGAAGTCGACTTGGCTGAATTAGCTAGAAGGTGTTCATTTACTTTGACCGGTGCTGATTTCTATGCCTTGTGCAGTGATTCAATGCTCAATGCTATGACTAGAACTGCAAATGAGGTGGATGCAAAACTCAAAAAATTCAATCAAGAGAGGATTGATAATAATCAAGAAGAGGTCTCAAGCAGATGGTGGTTCGACAATGTTGCAACACCCGAGGATATTAATGTGTTGGTGACAATGCAAGACTTTGAAAAAGCCCAAAGAGAATTGGCTCCATCGGTGAGTGCTGAAGAATTAGCACATTACTTGAGAGTCAAACAGAATTTTGAGGGTGGCAAGGAAAAAGTGCAGAGCATTGAAGAGCCAAAGGATTTGATTGAGGAGCTCAAAGCACTGGGGCATGAAATCATTGACCATGCAAGCGAGAATGGATACGATAATTTGATCAACGGGAATGGGCATGCTCATTAAACTGATAAATAAGCATTATTTCTTTAATAAATAACTATTTTCTAAAACGTCTTTGGCTTGATTAATTTTTTGAGACAAGTATACGCTGCCGTTTTTGTCTGGATGATTCAGCACCATAAGACGTCTATAATGCGAACGCAAAAGATTCTTGTCTAGTTTAGATATCTCATCGGGTTCAATTCCCAAAACCAATAGAGCCTCTCTTTCAGTCATTCGACTTTCAAATCCAGTATTGTTGAAGCGGCTTCGTAAATACCTTATATGTGATCCATCGGTAGTTGAGTTAGTTACCGATGAGTCTCGCCTTTCGAGCCGAATATGATTTAGGGTGGCAATCATTTGAGGAGAAAGTCTGTTGAACCTATAGATAGTGCCAACAACAGCTTTCGCTGTCAATGCTGCTATAGTGATGCCCACACCAGCTATTATTGGTACCACCATGACTCGTCAAAATTGTGTGGGGGACAGATAAGCTCAGTAGAGTGTGTAGTGCAGATAATTTTGACCATGATTTACAACCTCGGCATTGCCCTACAAAAATATAAGAAAGAGGACATAATTAATCTAATATGTGAAATAAATAAAACTGTAGATCAAGAGGAATGAAACTTAATCTCATAGACCAGGCATCACGATTTCAAATTTCATTTCATGTTGCATACTAAAATAGTCGGATCATAACGGCCTCATCTGACCGTCTCCGAGAAGAGTTCCTGCGAATAGATTTGGAGACTTGGTACAGATAATTTAAGGTGAAGGCACATTAACAACAAACAAAGAAAAAAAAAAAAAAAAAAAAAAAATCAAGATAATTCATACATTTTAGTAAACATCAAAATAAGTTGTTGTCGTGCTTAACGTCTGCATCTTCCATATGATACACTCTGTGAAACACGAGATGCTTCACCAGACAAGCTGTTGCTCATGCTGATTTGAATTCACGTAAGCGCATTTACATGATTTGGCCCTTCGGAATTGCTCCTGACGGCCCGCACTGTTAGCGAATACACACACAGGATCCTCATCTGACACCGATCATCAGATGAGCATGGCCGTGAGTGTGCATCCGCATGGCAATTCCGAGGGCAAATCCGAGGGCAAGAACGAGGGCACCATTGCAATTGCTACTTCTTGTAACCAGAATAGGAAACAAGGATAGAGCCGAAAATATGGAGAAAATAGCTATTGTAGCTGTAAAGTCATCGAAAAGCAATTTTTGGAGTTTCATTCTTGAAGAGCCAACGTGTCTATGGCAATTTTGCTCAGATGCAAGGTCCCCTCGCCTTTAGTGAGAACGACCGGATATGCCGCTCGGAGTATCTCTCGGTCTGTGTGCCACGCATTGTAAGTCCGGCCCACAATCAACCGGTCGAAAAAAAAAAAAAAAAATTACCCTCGAGTATTTATATGCGCTAATACCCGCCCCGTGTAGAAATTCTTTTTTGAAGGCTAACTCCAAAAGAGGTTTAATAATACTCATTTCTCTTTAGAAGTTTTTATAATAAAAAAATGTCCCACGCTTCCTTGCATTGGTTAACACAGTTGAACACCGCTGAGACCCCCGACAAGGTCTTGCGTCGTTCTTCCATCATTGGTACCATTGGTCCAAAGACCAACGACGCTGAGGTCATGGTCAAGTTGAGAAAGGCTGGTTTGAACGTTGTTCGTATGAACTTCTCTCACGGTTCTTACGAATACCACCAGAGCGTCATTGACAACGCCAGAAAGTCTGAGGAGCTCTATAAGGGTCGTCCATTGGCTATTGCTTTGGACACCAAGGGTCCTGAAATCAGAACTGGTACCACCATCAACGATGAGGACTACCCAATTCCAGCTGACCACGAGATGACCTTCACCACTGACGAGGCTTACTTGAAAAAGTCTGACGACAAGATCATGTACATTGACTACAAGAACATCACCAAGGTTATCAGCAAGGGTAAGCTTATCTACGTCGATGACGGTGTCTTGTCTTTCGAGGTCCTTGAAGTTGTTGACGACAAGACCTTGAAGGTCAAGTCCATCAACGCTGGTAAGATCTGCTCTCACAAGGGTGTTAACTTGCCAGGTACCGACGTCGACTTGCCAGCTTTGTCTGAGAAGGATATCAGCGACATCAAGTTCGGTGTCAAGAACGGTGTTCACATGATCTTTGCTTCCTTCATCAGATCTGGTAAGGATGTTAGAGACATCAGACAGGTTTTGGGTGAAGAAGGTAAGGATATCCAAATCATCTCCAAGATTGAGAACCAACAGGGTGTTAACAACTTTGACGACATCTTGAAGGAGACCGATGGTGTCATGGTTGCCAGAGGTGACTTGGGTATTGAAATCCCAGCTCCTCAAGTCTTCGTTGTGCAGAAGCAATTGATTGCTAAGTGTAACTTGGCTGCCAAGCCAGTTATCTGTGCTACCCAGATGTTGGAGTCTATGACCTACAACCCAAGACCAACCAGAGCTGAGGTTTCTGATGTTGGTAACGCCATCTTGGACGGTGCTGACTGTGTCATGTTGTCTGGTGAGACCGCCAAGGGTAAGTACCCATACGAGGCTGTTTCTATGATGCACAACACTGCCATCATTGCTGAAAAGGCCATCTCTTACTTGCCATTGCACAATGAGATCAGATCCTTGACTGTCAGACCAACTGAGACCACCGAGACCTGTGCCATTGCTGCTGTGTCTGCTGCTTACGAGCAAGATGCTAAGGCTATTGTTGTCTTGTCTACCTCTGGTACCACCTGTAGATTGGTCTCCAAGTACAAGCCAAACGTCCCAATCATGATGGTTACCAGAAACCCAAGATCTGCTAGACACTCCCACTTGTACAGAGGTGTCTACCCATTCGTCTACGACAAGCCAAAGGTTGAGAACTGGCAAGAGGATGTTGAGAACAGATTGAGATGGGCTGTTGCCGATGCTATCGAGTTGGGTATCATCAAGAAGGGTGACTCCATTGTCACTATCCAGGGCTGGACCAGAGGCTCTGGTCACTCAAACACTGTTAGAGTTGTCCAGGCTTAAGCGTGCCAACTTCCTAATAAGTAACTTCATTTCATCTATTACGTTCATGGTCATAAATAAACAATTTGGAAATTTGAAAACTTCGTATTTTGTATCCTCCTGCCTTCCTCACGGTATACGAGCAGGGTGCAGGTTTTTGTATGCTCGCGTTCGGTCCTATTGCATTAGTTACGCACCATCATAGAGCACATCTCCAGAAATGACTATTCTCTCGGTTGCCCGTCCCTTGGGCATACGATCCGTGAGGAGCCTGATTCCTATGTTTGCTCGTAGCTATTCAGCCACTACTCCTAAGGACTCTGATAAAGATACTACACATTTTGGATTCAAGACCGTTGGGAAAGATGAAAAAGAGAAAATGGTGAGACATGTTTTCTCCTCTGTTGCTTCTAAGTACGATGTGATGAACGATGCCATGTCCTTGGGTATTCACAGGCTTTGGAAACACCACTTCATTAACAGATTGGATGCTGGCATGAGACCTGGTGCATCCAGACCATTGGACTTTCTTGATGTTGCTGGAGGAACGGGTGATATTGCTTTTGGCTTGTTAGAGCACGCCGAAAAGCGCTTCAATGATACACAGTCTACCATGACTGTTGCTGACATCAACCCTGAAATGTTGGCTGAAGGTAAACTCAGGTATGAAAAGACAAAGTGGAATGATGGTAGCGATAGAGTGCTGTTCATCGAACAAAATGGTGAACTTATGGACGCCATCCCAGATAACTCGAAGGATGTTTACACCATTGCCTTTGGTATTAGAAACTTCACTAATATCCAAGCTGGTTTGGACACTGCTTACAGGGTCTTGAGGCCAGGCGGAATTTTCGCTTGTCTTGAGTTCTCACAAGTGGAAAATCCTGTGATCGATTACATTTACCAAACCTACTCCTTCAGCCTTTTGCCTTTGATGGGTCAATTGATTGCTGACGACAGAGACTCTTATCAATATTTGGTTGAGAGTATTCGTCGTTTTCCTAAGCAGGAGGAGTTTCGCCTGATGATCGAGAATGCCGGATTCTACGTGCCCGAAAAGGGTTATGAAGACTTAACATTTGGTGTGGCCAGCATTCATATCGGTGTTAAGCTTTAGAGCTTATCATGTCATTGCAGTATATAGTTAATCCAAAAGTTCGTATGCAGACACAAGATCTTCGCTAATACTCAAAGCTTTTATGAACCGAATAAACAGTTCATTATCGACATCCATATCAACGTCATCAGCCTTGACTTCTTTAACAGCGCCATTGCTCAAAACGAATTGGCCATCGAGTTTTGCTCCAGATGATTTGTTGCCTGAAACAGAAAATGTGAGGTCTGAGGAAGGACTCGAATAATCGATTTCTTGTAAGCAAAGTCTAATAAATGAGAGTTGACTAGTTGATTGATCGTCCGTTGGCTTTTCGTTTGCGGCGTCTGAAATTTCATCTTCCTGCTTCACAAAGTCTTCGAGGTCCGTATTGGTGTTGGAGTCTATCATTTGCATTCCCATGTAGCTCTTGCTTTCGGTGATCGTATTGAGATTTAAAAGCTCTTCTTCAGTCACTTCATGATTAAGCTTCAAAGATTCTCTGAGTTTTTGAGCAGTTACTTCGGTTTTTTCCTCGCCAATATCAGTAATCTTCACCGCTTTGTTATGAATGAGAGAACTAAGCCAACAAGATAAAACAATATGATTTCGAAGAGAAGGAAGAGCCTTTGTTATGTGGGCAAGACTTGGAAGTATTAAAGATGAAACAGGGACATACGATGCTATTATAGGGAATTCGAGGCTGATTCCTAATTGGTCTTGGTCTATAGTTGTCCTGAAATCAATTTTACCGTTCTGATTAATTTTATCATAGCATCCTTGGAGGACTTGGTTCGATGCTATTTCGCAATCTTCGAATCCCAAATATTCAAGTAGTTCACGAGGAAGAAAAATGGCTTGCTGTAGGTCGAGACTGAGTCTCCAGTTTTTGTCCGGAGAGAATATATCACTGTGTTTCTTCGGTAGTTGTTCCTCAATTATTGACGAGACCTTATTCAGCGAGTCTTCTTCAAAACTTGAAATGTACCATTGTGATTTTTTGGCGTCTTCGAGGTAGTCTAGAGTTGGAAAAGTAGATTTCTGCACAGAAAGTCTTGCCTTGTGCTTCAACAGTTGAAAGTTTTCGGAAAACGTATGAAGAGCGTGATTTTCATGCCAAAATTCGAGAAATAGCCCTAGTTGCTGAGCATCGACATCGTTGTACAAGATTTTACCAACACTGCTTGCAATTCCTTCAGCAAACCTGCGATCTTTGTTTTCCAGCTCTTTCTCATAAATCAACGAGAGAAGCTTGCCAATTGAATCTAAGTAGAGTAACAAGTCTCCTTCAGGTGGTGACAAGCTATCCAAGTTAGCAAGATAAAGTAGATTATAAGGAAAATCAGTAAGTTTGCCATCAGCTAAATTATTCATCAAGATCTGCTCCGCTAGCGGTACACCAGAATCATCACGGACAGTAATGAATGACTTTGGTATGTTTGGATTCTGTTCCGACGCTCTTTGTTCATTGTTCACATCGCTCATTACATCTTCTCCATTCTCGGGTGGTGGTCTTAGTTCGGCAGGTGTCTGATGATTTCCCAGAGCCAAAGAAACTTTCACGACTCTTATATCTTCGAGGAAGTCTAAATCTATTAGAAGCAAAGACCCAGCAATTGAAAGGCGCTTGGTAATGCCATTTTGATTATCTTGAATGTCGGTGTCGATGAATGTGTCGAGTTTTAAATGCCGTGCCAACCTTTGAACTAGGTCAATAGACGTCTTGAAATTCAGTGAGTACTCATATAGCTTTCGCAGAGCTGTTTGGAAATATTCATCAACTTTTGGCATGCCAATTAAAGGATTGAATGTTTTAAGCGGGTTGTGTATTTGATATGGTAGTTCTCTATCGATTCTCCACAACCAGTGCGACCTGAGGAAGGTGCATTACGTATAGTGAGAAAAAAAAAAAAAAAAAAACTGCTTCAACCTGAGTCACTTTCTACAACTGTACCTGACCCAGTACAACTGAACAAAATGACTTATCAAGTCACACCTGAACTTCTCTCAATAATCGACCCGTTAGTGGCGAAGATAAAAAGGAGGCAATTCCTGAACGATAAAGACTTGGCCCTAGAGGTGGCTCATCTTTTGATGAGAGTTATATCAGCGGTCAGATGGACGAACACCTACGATTTGATAGCGATTATCAGGGAAGTCGGAGTTATCCTTGAAAATGCAAGACCTCGTAATGTTATTCCTGGGAATATTGTCAGAAGAATTTTGGCTTTGATCAGGGATGAAATCGAGACTGAGAATAACACGGACAATACAGCCATGATGAGCTCCATGTTCAGTTTGCTTTCCACAAATAACCCTAAGAAGACCTATCAGCCCTCTTCCAAGAAACAGACTAGTGACATGAGATCCATTATAATACAAGGTATCAAGGACTTAATCGATGAGATATCAAATGTTAAGGAAGAGCTAGAAAATATGGCAGCAGACCTAATTCATGAAAATGAGATTCTATTAGCGGCTAGTCCTACATCTGACACTGTGCTACAGTTCCTTCTTAAGGCAAGAACTAAGAGAAACTTCACTGTTTTGGTTGTTGAGAGTTACCCTAATGATATCGAGGAGTCTCATAAGTTTGTGAGAAACTTGGCACAGCATAAAATTGAAGCAGTTCTCATGCCTGATAGTACTGTCTTTGCTGTCATGTCCCGCGTGGGTAAAGTTATTCTTGGTGCTAATGCTGTCTACGCAAATGGTGGGTGCTTGTCCAATTCAGGTGTGGCCAATATCGTTGAGTGCGCCAAGGAACACAAAACTCCTGTTTTTGCCGTGGCTGGTCTTTTCAAGTTATCTCCTCGTTACCCGTTCAACAGAGAGGATCTCATTGAGGTTGGCGATTCTGGAAAAATCTTAAACTATAATGACTACAAACTAATGAGTAATGTTGATGTGGTCACGAATCCCTTGGCGGACTATGTTCCTCCTGAGCATATCGATATTTTTATAACAAACATTGGAGGCTTTGCGCCTTCCTTCATCTACAGAATTGTCTTGGACAATTATAAGACAGAGGATAATAACTTGGAATCGAAACCTGTCTTGCAAGTACAATAAATATAGCAGCATGTCGGCAAATAACCTGTACCAATGAATATTTACTTATGGATATATATCATACTCTCATCAATTTAAAGTTCACAATAACTTTTCTAACCAGACAAAATCTCGGCAGCCTCATCATCGTACTCGTATCTTTGTCTCTCTTCCAAAGGACCTCTGTTTAACATACCTTGCAATGCTGGTGCGTAAGGAGGCTTGGTGATTTGAGGTGGATTGTTCTGGTTGACAGTTCTGAAATAGTTCTTGTAAATGTCACCGTCGTAGTTACCGATAGCAGAGTTAATCAACATATCAGTCAACATAAACGAATCGGTCAATGGAATGATGTGTGGTCTCAATCTGGTGCACAAGTCAGCAACGTGCTCGGTGGAGTTGAGTGCAATTGCCTCTGTGGTAGCAACAGAGTATGTCAAGAAGGTTCCAGAGAACTTCTCCAAAACAACTGCTGAACCGTACAATTGAGCCAACACATCCAAGACGTCGTGAAGCTCCTTCTGCTCCTTGATAGAATCAATCTTGTCAAGGAAAGACTTCAACAAGAAGAAGTGAGCCAACAATTTAGACAAAACCACAAGCTCAGCAGCGACAAAGTCAGTGTCACCGTTTCTGCTGTCGACAATCTCACTAGTTCTTGCAGATGCTCTGACAATGGCTACCTCAATAGCACTCAATACCTTTCTTGGTGTCTTCAAATCAGAAGCGGTCAAAACTGGTTGATCACCAAGTGATTTCTTATAATCACCCAAGAATTCGAGAATACCGGTTGCCTTCTGGCCTTCCTTAGCAACAGCAGCGTACTTTTTGATCAACTGCTTACCAATAGATGTGGCCAAAATGTTGTTGTCACCTTCCCATGTACATTGAACAGCGAAATCATTGAAACCTTTACCGAAACCAGAATAGGAGGAGTAGCCGTGACCACCGCAGGCCTGCCTGCATTGGTCGATGGTGTCCAATGTCAACCAAGTACATGTGGACTTCAAGGATCCTGAAGCAATAAAGAGCGACTTCATGGCTTCAACACCAGCCTCCAACTCTTCCTTGTTCTCATTCTGGACAGCCTCTTCTAACTGATCGTTGGATGAGTCAGCCAAATCTTGCAAGACATTAGCACCATTGGAGAATGCGTAGGTCAATGCCAACAATGGGATCAAACGACGCTGGTGTAATGGGTAGTCCAACAATTGAGTCTCTGCGTCGCCTTCATTAGCCAAAGCGGCCTTAAACTGTTTTCTACCAACGGCATATCTAAGAGCAATGGTGACAAATCTGGACGACCATCTGAAAGCATCCTTCACCATAACAACTCTACCAGTTAATAAAGCACCATAGGATAACTGATTGAGAGGGGGCTCAGTAACTTCACCATCCTCAGACACTTTGCAGTATTTCTGCAACATGAAAAATCTTGGTATTCTAACATTGGAGAATTGGATCCAACCATTATCAATACCATCTCTTCCCATCTTAGCACCAATATCGCCAATAGCAACACCAGGCATCAAGTTGTGTTCAGAGTCTCTCAATGGTACAACAAAAGTCTTCACACCGTAGTCCTTACCCTTGACCTTCAATCTAGCATAGACTGAGCAGTGAGTAGCAGAGTGAGCAGCACCACCAATCCACCACTTGGTGGCACCGATGTGTGGAGTGTTGATAATGAACTCATCATTCTCTTCATCAAAGGTGGCAGTTGTTTCCAAGCCTGCAACGTTTGAGCCATGGGCCAATTCCGTCATACCAAAACAGCCGTAAAGGTTCTTGACGTATGCAGCTTCCTTCTTCAAAATCCAGTAACCCAACTGGTCTGAGGTACCGTTTCCTCTAACGCAGCCAACAAACAATCCAAAGTGAACGCCAATTCTTGTGTGGAACTGTGGATCCATTAAAGAGATGATAGACATACGTCTTTCGAACTGATCAAAGGTCTCAACCTCGATGTAACGGGTAATGCGGTTGATCTTTTTCAAGGTGATTTCACGGTGCTCTGCCTTTGTAGCATCGTAGTCCCTAGGGGAGGCAGCCAAAATAGGATCGGTTTCCATTTGATGAATGAAACGTCTGACTTCCAAAGCTTTTTCCTCAGAGCCCTCCAAGAAATAGTTCATCTGGTCAACATCAAATTTGGCAGCATCTCTTTCCCTTTGAATAAGGGCCTTAGGGTCCGGTGGGGCAGCGTAGTCCACCTTACCGGTAACTTTTGCGTAAGTATTCATTGTCTAAAATTGGAACTAATTTAGGAAACAAAAAATCGAGATTTGCTGAACATTAAATATTTATGCTGAAGTTCATGGGACTATGGGGACTTCACATGGAAACATAGATACAGGACAGTTCGCCTCCAGCTTAGGACTACATGTGAAATCTCTATCGTGCTGCGGAGCCCCACATATCTGCGCGCGGCACAAAACTTTCTGTCTGAACAAATGCAATGTAATTGATAATAGACTAGAGTAAAACTTACTGCAAGTATCATTCCGGCCAGCAGACTATATGTTCAGGTTTGAGTACAATGCCTGGTAGTGATGTTTTTTTTCTCTGATTTTTTTTTTTTCTATATTTCCTCCGTTATTTTTCTCTTACTTTTACCAAATATCTGTTGTTCACACTTTTTCGGTCATATTTCCCTAGTTTCAAAAAAATGACAGGAAGAAACCTTTAACTTCCACAGATACAAAACACGTTTAATATTTGAAAATTCGAACAATAAAGAAAATTACGGCAGAGAAAAGAAGCCTCGGACAACCTTTATGCATTGTAGTTTCTTTAAGCTGTATAGCCTTCTATGGTTCCATGAACATCGGTAAGGACCTTCTTAAGTCCGTTGAAGTTGCGCCTGAAAATCCGCGCCTGTTCCCCATCTTTCAGATCCACGGACCAAAACCGATTCCGCGCATTACCCTCCCCCTCATCCGCTTCCCGCATGATTAACACCGTGAGGTGCATAAAATGAGGCTACGCAAGATATATTGTAGCAGAGCATTTACTTAATGATTACTTTCAAAATTTATTATGCTTTGCCTTCCTGTTTAGCTTTGTTGATGTTTACCTTGTGGATATTACTTTCGTCCACACCCGCCTTTGGCACATTGATGACAATACCCTCCTCCTCAACATCAGCGGAGATATCCTCAAAGCTCACGGGTTTGCTAAAAGCGACGCTGCTGGTTTCGGATGAGGTACTGGAGAACTTTTTGCCTGCACCGTCATCGCGATTATAATTGTGAGAAACAGTGACCACTAATTCGTTCTCTTTCTTATGGTAGTTTACTAACAAGTCTTTCAAGGATGCATTTTTATCCTTCACTCGAACCAAAAACCTATCGTCATCCTCTTTTACTTGCAAAACATCCTCTAGTTCTCTGAAGGTCCCAAAATCATCATACCATCTATTAACGTAGCCAGGGTAACCACCGAATGGCGTAACTCTTCTCTCGTCATCCGAGTCACCGTTCCTAATTGCTCTTCTAGGGAAGCTTCTTCTCGGACGTGGTTGGTACCCAAAGAAAGAATCAAATGGATCATCATCAAATGGAATGTATCTGAACATTGTAACAGGAATTGCTTCAGTAAAGCTGTTAATGAAAAGCCATTTCTCGAAAATGTAGCCTTATAAATGTTTCATTCATGTGGATGTTCCCGAATTTGCTGTGGATTCCTAAGCAAGCAGTGCCCCTGCAGCATCCCTGAAAGCAATTGAGTACTATGTGGCAAGTCAGCTCACTACAGAATTACGTTCACACCCTACCACATTCCTATTCATCTCTCGAAAAAGGTACGTTTCATTTCATTCAATTATTAAAGAAGCTGCCAGATGTTGGGCCAAGACCTCAACTTTCACGTTTCATTCAGCTTGTCGAAGAATCCATGTTTGCAAACTAACTCTTGATATATGTGGCATCAATCTTTGTTAAACTTGGTCCCAAGTTTAACTTAAGTTTCCTTCTATATGCTGTAGGATTACTTGTATGCACTGGATTTCCTTCGAAGTAGACAGTGTCAAGTTCGGGCAAATTCCCCAATTCTCTATTGATTTCTTCAAATGTCGACACACCGTTGTAAGAACACCAAAAGTCTGTAAGTTTTTTCAAATGAGATAAGTTTTCGAGCTTTTCAATCTTATTGGACGTCACATCTATAATTTGAAGATTAGTATTGTGGTCTAAATTCTCAATCTTAGATATGCCGTTATGGGACACGTAAAGTTCCTCCAAATTGACAAGATTTTCCAAACCCTCAATCTTAGTAATTCTATTCGATTGGATTGATAAAACTCTTAAATTCACAAGGTTGTCCAAATTTTTGAACTGGGAAATGCGATTCTTACCAAGCCAAAGCTCTTGTATCGATGGCATGGACCTCAAAGGTTCTCCAATTTCTTCAATCTTGTTTCCACCTAATTCCAAGTTCTTTAGTTTTTGGAGAGGTTCAATGTTTTTGATTTCTTTGATTTTGTTTTGAACAAAGTACAAGTTTTCAAGGTCCACAAGCTGATCAATATTCTTGATATTCTTAATCTTGTTGAACGACAAATCAAGATTTTTTAGCTTGATGAATTTGTTGACTTGACTACTAATGTGATTGATTCTGTTGTCATAGAAGTCTAATTCCTCAAGATTCTCCGCTGAAAGGTCTGCAAGAGGTGACAAGGATGTGATAAGATTTTGTCTTAAGCAAAGAGATTCAAGCTTTGTGAATCTACCTAAGTTCAAGTCTTCAAGGCTTCGAATCTTTAAATGAATCAAGTCAACGTATTCACTATCGGCTGGATATTCTGCAGCCAAGTCAGTGTCGTTCTCAATGACATCAGGATGAAGATCTGGAATCACAGAGCCTGGGTACTGAATAGCACCATTATCCTCATCCTCTCCTTCGTCTCCTTCTTCATCCTCTCCTTCGTCTTCAGTATGACTTAAGTAAGAGTGTTCAGGCTTTTGGGATAAATCTTGGCTTTGTACCTCTGCCGATTCTTTGGACATGTTTGATAGTTACAAAGCAGTCATCCCGATCCCCACATATTCAGCTGTATCACGTGATAAACAGAGAGCAAATACAATACTTCTGATTTATACCATCTTGGTATTGTTTACTATGAATAAACTAAGCTTGAACTCACTTTTATTCTATTAAAACAATCTGATAAGCCATGGAAAGTCTTACTCTCTTCTATTTTGTGTTCATCTTTTTCTTCGTAGCAAGACCCTCGCACGATGTCTGACCAATTGGGTTATTCGTAGAGGCAATCTTTGAATTGGACCATAATATACAAACAAACACTATCATGAAAGCTACAATTATACAGTTGGTATTCTGACTTTTACTAAAATAGCTCATTTTAACTCGTGTTGCAACTACAAAGATTATCCATAGATCGTTGATTGTATTTACATAAAGCTGCTGAGGCTCAAGTCGTACAGCGGTCATTTCGCTAACTTCAAGTTTACAACTTTTGTTCTTCTTCAAAGATGTAGTCAACAGCCTGACCAACAGTCTTGATCTCATCGGAAACCTTGTCTGGAATCTCCAAGTCGAACTCTTCTTCCAAAGCAACCAAGGCTTCAACGGTGTCCAAAGAGTCCAAGCCCAAGTCCTTTTGGAAGTCAGAGTCCAAAGAAAGCTTGGATTCCTGCAAAGCGGCCATCGTCTTCAAGGCTTCAAGAGCTCTAGAAGTGACCTCTTCCTTAGTAATCGGAGCAGCAGCGTAGAAACGAACAGGCTGGATGGATTTGAGGGAGACAGGGGCTCTAGCAACTGGAGCACGGATAGCACGGGCAGCAAATCTGAACATTATTGAATAGGCTTGGATAAATTAATCAGAATTCGGGACGTTCTTTAAGTTAAATTTTTGCCTCTAGCACACCGCACTAAACATCCGTACCTCCACACACAATCGCCACTACATCAAGCTTACAATATGTTCGCGCGCATTCATTTATTTGGCATTCGCTGAGTAAGATTTGAATTCTAAGGAGGACATGCTACCTTTGTCATTAACCACGACTCAAGATTCTCCAGTTCAAAGCAGTACGCTTTTTCTGGGAGCCTGTTGTTGTTCTTGAAGAAGAATTGTGGCTGTTAGACAAACTGGGCTCAGATAAGTTAGAACCTGAATTCCAAGATCCTTTCGAAGATCTACTGTTCGTTCTCAACAAACTGCTTCCATAGTTGGAATTACTCGAAGCCTTTTCAGGCATTTTCTTTTCCTTTGCATAAAGCACTCCTGAGTACTCGTAGTTCATCGACTCATAATTGGTTTTGATCTTCAATTCTGCGATCTCATCGCTGAAATTGTGCCTGAAAGAATCAACCAAAGCATCATGGGCCATCTTCATGGGGTTACTAACAAGGACTGAGTGTAAGTGCAAACATCTGCTTAAGACAAGGGTCAAATCATTGAAGGCATTCTTCAACAAGCGCAAATTATCTGAGTGAGTTTCCTTGCCAGCATATCTAGGGTCTTGAAGGAAAGTTCTGTATTGACCAACACCACCATTGACTGGTGCTTCGACTGTACCAGCAAGGTTTCTGCTCAAATCACTCAATAAGGAGGTGCAATCTGCTTTCTCCTTGACAGCGATATTGATCATACTCTCCAAGGAAACCAATTCGTCATTTCTGCCCATAATCGCTCTAATAGCATTATCCAAAGGTGACAATCTAACTGAAGTGACCTCTTTGACATCACTTCTGTTCATCAATGTTGGGAAAGAGAGTGTGGTCTCATAAGTGATCTCTTCTGTCCACAAGTCAAAAATGGAGGTTGCACCGGGTATCTTCTTCAAAATAGAGAAGAATCTCAAATCCTTGTTACGGGCGTATTGCCTTACTCCGATCGACGTGTTGAGCAATTTATCAGAGATCTCATAAACAGGCTCAACAGCATTGACAAGTAAGTATCTTCCTGGCAGGTTTTTGCCTCTGAGTTGGCGAGTGAACTCGTCATCGACCACAATTCTCGCACCAGGATAAATCTTCAACAATCTTTCATGAACGGAAGTAATGTGCTCAAATGGATGTCCTTCAATAATTTGTTCCTTACCTCTGATGTTTGCCGGGAAACCCATACCAATGAACGCAACACGGAAGTAGGACGGACTCAACTTATCGGATGCTTCTAACTCAAGATAAAGCTTGGCCAATTTATTATGAACGAAAGCAAAACTCTTTAAGTCATAAGTGTGCTCATTATAGGCAAGTAAAAGATCATTATAGACATCGATAGCCCTTTCCAAGCTGTTACCCTTAACGTAGTTCTGAGCAACCAATTTCACCAAGGCCTCTTTCCGGTCAAATGAAGACTGCTGTGGGAACCTTGGTCTAAAACTGGCTGGAACTATCTGATATTGGTCCCACTCGTAAGTTGAACACAAAAGCTCCAAACTCAAAGCAGCCTGGACATAGTCATGCTTTTTCAAGTTCTCTTCATACATCTGGTTAACAAAAGAGTGGAAAAGCTCAGGCTTGTTTGCTTGCTTCAAGAATGCGTTTGCATTGAGTTTGTGGAAAGTTCTATCATCCTCGAATTCTGGACCAACAGGAACACTATTCAAGTCGTTCAAGACCTGCAAAAAGCCAGAAATGTTATCAAGAGTTTTGATGACAATTTCATATGCAACATCCTCACGGTCTAATCTAATGGTGGTCTTCAATTTGTCAATGAATGTTGCTTGTTCATGTTTTCCAGGCTTATAACCATTACCACAGTAGATTTCATACAAGCCTGTCAAACACTCCTTCTCAACATCAACAATAGAACCACTCAAGATGTGCTCCGAAATCAAGATTGACCAAATCATTTTGACAGCAACAACCTGACAAGATGGGTTTGATTGCAACGCAAATAACACCAAGCTTGGCAAAATACCGTAATCACTATTGATGAACTCAACCTGGTAGCCACCGAATCTAGTAAGGTTGAATCTCACTATATCTTCATCAGTGGCTTCCCAAGCCAAAGCATCCCAAGCTTCGTTGATGATACTCGAAATGCTTTCTCTCATACCACCAGTAATCTGAAGACAAGCCTTTCTAGGAATCGTTGACAAGTGCTCAATAGCCACTGGACGTAAAACAGCAACCTTCAATAAAGATCTCAAGTAGTTACCCCAAAGAGATCTATCAAAAAGTTCTGGATTTTCTGAGTCAGGGATGAAGGAAAGAAGACAGATTTTCCTCAATAACTTCAAGGACAGCAAGACACCATCAGCTATCATACCATACATGGACAACCACTTATCTTCAGGGAAAAACTTTCCTTGTCTCATAATTTGATTTGCGGAAAGAATGGTAACAATATCCTCACTTAAACCATTTCCAGAAGAGTATTTTGTAGTGTCAAAGAAAGAATCTTGAACATGGTTTCTCACATAAAGGTACCCGTCATCTCCCGCTGCAAGGTAGCCAATACGAGCAACGTATGCTGAAATGGTTGCCAATTCTGCAAGAACTTCAACCACAGTCTCCAGAGATACCACCGCATCCACGTAAATTTCCTTGAAAGGATACTCTGATGGGAAGAAAGCAGAAAAAGACTTCTTAGGCAAGAAATATTCATGACTTCTTGTGAATTTGTGGTACTTGATAAAAGTCTTTGATATTGGGACCAAAAAGTTTGACAAAATCAATGCAATTTGATGAACTGAGTTCTCCTTGATCTTGTTGAAGACTAAGTCACAAACACAGTTCATAACAGAGCATGCAACTCTTGTAGCATCGACATCCATTGGTCCTAAAAAGACTTCCATACACCATGTTACAGCCTTTGAGACGAGTCTGTAGGCATTCCGAGTCTTCGAAGCAAGATCAGAGCCAAACAATCGGTAAATGACAAGGAGCTTCGTCATGATGAACTTGTGTTCTTTTGTAACAGCAGTATTTTTTTTCGCAAGATTTACTTCTTCGTCCACGCCAATTCCTCTAGTACCGATGGAATCGATGAATCCGATGACAAGGGAAAGTAATTCATCGTCTTCAATGTATCTCTCATAAACCATGACAAAGTCAACTAATTCAATAATAAGGATTTGATCATTTACGAGAGCTGGGGCTTGCAAGGAGACAAACTTGGAGGCAGCATTGAAAAGAGTGCTCAAAGATGCCATAAAAGGAGCCTTTACTTTGGCAGCACTGATTGACGACAATGATAATGAGACGAGAAGGACAATAATTCTGCAGATTGATCTCGACATTGCATTCCAATTTGATTCTGCCTGGTTAAGGACTTCAGCCATTCTATCCAACAAGAAGACACCAATTGCTGGGTATTTGTCCACATTTCTAACGAAAGAGTCGAACATGTACAAGTACTGGTCTTGCTTGCCGAAAACAGTATCAAGCAAATGAACAATCGCTTTGAAAACTGTACCTAACACTATATCGTAGTTCATATGACCTTCACCACGCAAGCAAATGTTAACAATATCGAATAAACTTTTCAAAATCTCAGAAAAGAATTTGACAAGCTGTGAAATGTCAAGCTTGCAGAACTCGACTAAAGTTTGAGTAAGATCATCCAAGCCAGACTGACCACTAACAAAGAACCGCTGGTACAGAATGATGTTATCGATGGAAAGCTCCGTGTTGTAAATCTTACCAATGTACTCAGTGTGAATCTCGACTTGCGCCACTTGTCTCTGAGAAGTAGGGGAAATAATATCCACGGCATAGCTCTCTTTTTTCTTATATTCAACAAGACGGTTCCCGGACTTGTACATGATAGGACCTTCACCAGCAAAGACACCATTCACATAGAGGGAAAGCATGAGGGAATCTTGTTTGGGGAGTCTCTGAGAAGAGGAACTCAAAGAAATACCGTTGACTTTAACAATTTCACCAATACTTTCACCAGAAAAAACAGACACAAATTGCCATACAGGTTTCTCGATTTGGTTGGATGCTTTGGCAAACTTGACTGAATCATTGTTTGGAGCGCTTACCTTAAAAGTCAAAAGATCACTCTTGTTGATGCTGTTGTTCAACAGGGCCTTACCCATCTTCAAGTACAAACGCTCATAATTATCGGCAAGGGGGTCGTAAAAGATCGGCTTGATTCTCGCAATAGGAGCTGTTTTCGCAGAGTGACCTTCCCTTATGTTGCTGAAATCCACAACGGAATCGTCAGCAAGCTGATGTTTGAACTCCTTCACAGTGACCACTAATTTCTCTGCTCTTGGGTTGACAGCAACACCATGATTAACACCTTTAATAATTCTGTCAGCTAATTCACCCCATCCAAGATTTTGGGCGCCCTCAACCGTGGTGTGAGCAGAGTTGTTTGAGTTCACGTAAGATCCAAAGAGATTGATGGAGAACTGGTGTGCCTCCCCGGATGTCAATGATCCATGGTTTCTTGAAAAGATTCTAGTAATATCGGTCACACCAGCTGCAACACCCTTTGTTATGCGCTTAACTTGAGCAGTCGATGCATCCTTAGAGGACATATCGAGTTGCTCCAAAAGAACAGCAACTAAGTAAACCCTGTTGTTCTCAACCTCACTGGCAGGAATATTTCTAAATAAGGCGGCACTGATCTTCTCAACCAAAAGAAGCTCATTGACATTCTCAGTGTGAACAGCAAAAGCTTCAGTCAATCTTCTCTTGCTATTCCGGATGTACATATATGCAATCATTCCAGCAAAGCCAGGCGGAGTATACTGAGAGGTACCGCTCACAGACTTGAAATCAACCAAAATATGAGATGGACTTCCATGAACAAGCTTTGGGTTTGGAGAAGGCTTCAACAAGTAATCTTCAGCTTTATTGTGAGCATTGATCGGGAACTTTGGAGCCAATGCACACAATTGCTGGTATAAAGCCAACTGTGAAGGCAGTGTCTTCTTAAGAGTAAGCAATTCTCCGCTGAAAGCATCACGAGCCAAGACAGCTTTGAAGCCAGAGAAATCTGTGTCTTTATTGTCCAAGTCATAGTTTTGGTCGTTCATTCTAGCAGCTCTGGAGGCAAGCAGCTTTGGAATGGTACTCAAAAGATACGTTGCGGTCTCTTCAACAACCTGAAGTTCATTTCTGGTGGCACCCCCGGCCTTCAACTTCACCCTTGTTTCATCCAATTCAACAAAAATGGTGGTGAGTTTCTTGAAGAGACGGAACTCACCAATCGAGTACATTGCATAAATATGCGAAGTAAGCAAGTTCAAAGTGTAGATAATCTCCATTTCTAAGTTCTTGGCGAACGTAAAGGACTCAAAAGGTAATGGTGGAACAAGCGCTCCCTTTGAAGTCTTCTCAGCAATGGCTTCATTTGCATCTCTCTCAGTCTCCATCAATGTTGGAGCCAAAGTGTCTGTCACATTGACATTATTGAAATCGTGAGCAGCTTCAAATGTGTTCAATGGAATAGTCTCAATGATCTTGACGTACTTCAAAGGAAAAACAACAATAGACTTATTGATCCCGGGTAAATCATCCAAGTTCACAGACGTAATGGTGAAATCACTTGGAAAAGGACGGGTCAAGGTATAACCTCTTGCCCACTTATTGTCCTTAGTTTCAAAAACGAACACTTCATCACCGGGGTACAAGTTTTTGAAATTTGGATTACGTAAAGAAGGATGTTTGTCGAATGGCAAGAATCTCTTGATAATTCTACCGTGTAAAAAAGACTCGGTTGGTTGCCAAGTCATTGGATTTGATTACTTTGGACTATAAACTTTGACTCAATGAGCTTCTTGGAGTAGTATGTATCAAGGCCAACGAAGCTCGACTTAAGATCTGCTCGTCAAATATGTGCCTGCATGAACCAAAACGGTAAAAATCGCAGCAGATAATTAAGCCTCGTGCATTCTGTCCCCAGACCAAGGCCGCACTATCAATTTATGAATCAGATCACAAAACTAATAAATTTCTTCGCTAAATCTTTGAAGCTTCTTGCGTTGAAATCTTTTCCACCGTCCCATATGTAGATGTCGTTCTCTCTTCTGCCCAGATCAAAATCTAACATCTCCAAGCTCAACATGCGCGTTCCCTTCTTAAACTTGTACCCAAAGTACAATATGACAATGAGAATGAAGGTGCCGTAACTTGAAAAGAAAAACATTGTGTCCCATTCATTCTTCAAGAAGACCACAAATCCCATTAGAAGTAAGATTACTGCAGAACCAAAGAGCCCAACGAAAGCACTGTATGGCTGCAAAATAGACTTGTAAGGGTAAGTTTTATCGTTTCGACTGGGAATATCAGGCCTCTTTTTGAGCCCAAAGTAAAACCTGATATATGTCAAGCACATTGCAAACCAGATGAAAACACCCGACGAGGAGATAACGCTGGTCAAGTTTTGAAACACAGCGGTGGCCTCTTGTGAAACACATGTATATGCCAAAAGACCAAATGAAGCAGAGAAAAATACCGAGAAGTATGGGATTCCGAAGCGATTACATTTTCTCAAGAAACCCGGGGCTTTTCGCTGAAGCGCCAAAGAATAGAGCGTGCGTGAGGACACATAAAGCTGTGCATCCCCACACAGTAGCGCAAAAAACACAAGAAAGCCATTTTGTACTGCGCTCCAGTTACAGAGACCCGCACTTTGGAATGCAACAGACCAAGGACTTTGGGAGCCATTGCCAACTCCGCCAAATAAGTCCCTGTTTATTGAACAATTGTTCCCTCCAGCATATTGAATGGCGAAATTGTCAGCGTAAGTTGATGGATCTATGGCGGTGTTTCCACTGTAAAACCGCAAAAGACGAGGGTCGCCAGCGTAAACGTTAAGGGAGACAACGAACAATGCTAGCACGTAGAAAATTAAAATCTTCCAGAATACTTTTTTGGTGGCCGAGGGCAATGCTTTTCTGGGATTTTGCGCTTCGCATGCTGCAATACAGACGATTTCAACTCCACTATAAGCGTATGATGCAATGATGATTGCCAAGAGCATTGACAAGAAACGTCCAAGGTTTCCTTCAATCCCCTGGGCCACAGGATTTGCTCCATCATTGCTAAGATTGAAAGTTGGCCTAAACAAACCAAAGATGAGATTATGTTCAAAATCGGACTTCAGATAGTCCCAAAATGTAAATCCTCTTGCTCCTTGGTGTCCCAAGCCTCCACAGTTGATAACAATCATCACGATGATCATGAGAAGCATAACTGTTATCTTGATAAAACTTGAGACATATTCAACTTCACCAAATACTCGAACATCCACAAGGTTCGTTAGAAGGCAAAATACAAGAAAGAGGGTGACGAATCCAGCACTCGAGCCTTTGTTATCGGTAATTTCCAAATTCTCGAAGTAGCTCAAAGTGATCACCGCAGCAACGATCTCTCCTGCAAGACCGAATGCAAAACTAAGGAAATAAAGCCAGCCAGTGGCAAAACCAAAAGCATCGTCAACAAACCGAGAACTAAGACCTGAAACACCATCAACCACTGACACAAATGTCACCATCTCACAAAACGAGATAAGAGTTGCAAGAACAATAATACCGACAATAGAAAACGCTATCACCGTGCCCAAGCCTCCAGCTATGGTGAGGGCCTTACCACTATTGAGAAAGAGTCCTACTCCAAGAGTACCACCAAAGGAAATCATTTGAAGGTGCCTCGTTTTGAGCTTCCGCTGCAAATACCCAGTGTGGGTCCCGCCATTTGGGGCTTCACTATTTTTCAGGGAAAAGTCGAGACTATTGGCTTCCGAGATTGACTGTATGTTTTTGTCCCGCAAAAACTTTCTCGACCAAAAACCTTTCCCCAAGAGCTCCAGGCTCTTACGTTGCGTCGTCTCTTCTTGATCATAGTAAAACTTTTTGGCAAGAAGATCTGAATCCATAACAGAAAGTATAATCATAGAATCATCGAGTCTGCGCTGTCGGAGTTTTTCATAAATAAGTTCATTAATTTGTGATTTTTGAATGAATTTTTCATAGTCATTGAGATGTGAAAGGCGGAAGACAGATTCGTCATCACCTTTTTTGGAAAATTTCTCATAAAGTTCATAGAGTTCGAACTTGTCTTTAGCTTTGTTTGAGCTGAACTCAGTTTGCTGTAGCTCCTTTTCAACAAGATTTACAACTGAGGACTCTAATGTTAGAGACCTGGGTGCATCGTCGTACAAGCCAAGGTCAACCTCATCATTTTCAGATAGCGTTCCCAGATTTGATATTCGATTAAAGCTTTCACTATCAGAAACTAGCTGCAGTCGTGATGGAAATAGTTTTTGTTTGTAGGTGCTTTCTGATTTATTGGTGGGCGTAGATAAATGCCTTGATGTGTCGATAGATGATTTGGATTTGGAGAGATGGTCTGACGTCAGTGCACAGGGTACACCAGATTTTGAGCTTGATGTCTCAGAGGATTCACGCTGAAAGGCAGGAAATAGTGGATTATGATGAACATTCAGCGGGGCGTCTAGAGAGGATAGTGACAGCCTCCCGCTCATCATGTGTGGGATAAGGGATATCAGTTGAATGAATGGGTGCGAAGTGGGACAGTGCTTACTTATCACACTACATCAACGTGCACGATACTAAGTGCCGGAGTTTAGACCGAGATAAGAATAGATACGTATTTCTTTTACTTGGTCACCATGACCTCACGGTAACCACTTAAAAGAAATATGCGTCAGAAACCGATATGTGCAATGGTAACGACACTTTGCAGTGGAGTGTGAGCAAGCCCATCAAGCCCCACCACGATTTTCCAAAAATATTGTAAATTTATCAAGCCATCAGTGATGGCGTCTCAGCTGTTACACTGAGAAGAACAGATACTACACTTGATCTAAGCCAAATGGCAAAGAGATTTGAAGAAAAAAAAAAGGATTGGAAAGGGAAGAGCTTGTTTTTATAGTTCTCAAAGGTCGTGTGTACAACAACTTTGAGATGAGGCACGGTTGCCACAGGTGCCCCGCTAATGAGGAAACCTTTCTAAACAAAAATTAAAAATAGTCTACATCAGAGAAAACCCAAAAAATCAAAAGTAGCAGACTCAACGGAAGCTTTGAGAAACAGGGCTATTTTTAGTCCTGAACGCGTATCGGGGACCAATTGTTTACAGGTTTGCCTCCAAGATACTCTGAAAGACAGATTTATGCAAAGCGCGTAGTCTTCAGCGTCGGCCAGCTTCCACAGATTAATGTGGAATGCGAAAGATGAAAGGGGAAGGTGGCGGAAGGTTCGATATGGGCTTGGTGTAAGGATGTGCCTTTTTGGAACATTAATGAAGCAAAAGCTGCGCGAGCCGCACATCTCATCGCGATATTGCGTAAGGGAGGCACAAAAAAAAAAAAAAAAAAAAAAAAAAAGGCCTATATTTTCCAGCGCATTTAAGAAGTCGACATTTCCAACTGCTTGATAATTAGTGACAAATTTACAGTTTTCAACTCACACTTGTCATTTTATTTATAGACATCTAAAAAAAAGAAGATGTATTCTCACCCAAGATACGCTAGAAAATCCCACAGACACCCAAGTGCTGGTTTTAGGAGATCTTATATCCCAAGACCTCAGTATTCCAGAAAGCCAGCTTCTCACAGAAATAAGAGACAGAGATACTCCAACTACACTGAACCATCTTCCGGTGTCTACATAGAGGAGCCTGAAAGTGAACCTGAAGCTTCTTCCGAAAGCGAATACGACGCTTACGGGTCCGACCTGGCTGAAGAAACTTATGACTTTCCTCTAGAGATTAATGAAGACGAAGACGACGAGGATTCTGGCATTGAAGAGATTTTTGTTCTTCCAGAAGACGACGAAGACGACTACAGTGATTCTGATATTGTGGACCTCAACGATGATTTGACCGAGCAAGCCTTGGACTTTATGACCGAGGATGGAGTTGTGAGAGACGTTAACGACGACTTGGTTCGTTTCTACGACTCTGACAGTGAAGTTGCTTCTGAAGACGAAGAAATTGACAGTGACGAATACACACTGGACTCCGAAGACGAGGACATCCTTCTTATCACACAACCCGACAGTGAAGATGAAAGCGTTACTGATCTTGAAATGGATTACGAGAGTGAGAGCGAAATCGAGGATGTGAGACAGCAATTTGCATCTGAGCTCGACTCCAGTGACGAGGAACCATTGAGCGATTCTGAGGATGAGCTCGACGCTGAGGACATCTTCTTCGATGTCAACTCTGAATACTCCTCTTCTGATGACGAAGATGAAGCTGATGAGCAAAAGCTCTTGACAAACTACGATGACATGGAGGATGAGTCTTCCGATGAGGATGGCGTCACAATCTACAGACATGGCTACCCCCTTTACAGCAGTGATGATGAGTACAATGAGGAGGAGCTTGACGAAGACGACCAGGGTCTTCTCATGGCTCAAGATTCGGACGAAGAGTTCGATGTTATCGACTTGAGCAAAGACTTAAAGAACTCAAAGGACTGTGAGGTGATTGACCTCGACGAAAACACCTACAAGCTTAATCTCCGATTGCCTGCTATCATCAAAGACGATGTCAAAATCAACTTCTTGAAAAAAGAAAATGAGCTTGTTATCAGCGGTAAGTTCGACTTCACTGGTGAAGAATCGGATGCCGAGATTGATGACGAGGTTGCTGAGGATGCTGGACAAGAGAACGATGAAGAAGAGGAGGAGAATGATGAAGACTACAAAGAGGAAGAAGCCAAGGAGGACGAGGATGCTAGTTCTAGCTCTGACTCTTCTCTGTCTGAGTCTGAGTCAGAATCTGAGTCAGAATCCGACTCTGAGTCAAGCTCAAGCTCTTCCAGCTCCTCCAGCTCTGAAGACGAGTCTTCTGATTCTGAGGTTGATGATGAGGAAGAAGTCTTAGAGGATGCCGAGGACATGATCAAGGATTTCAAGAACCAAGAAATCCAGTTCGAGAAGCACTTCCAATTTGAGAAGATTGTTAAGCCAGACCAAATCAAGGCAACATTCCTTCCTAATGGCGAGTTAGAAGTCATTATCCCAAATGAGGGAGTTCCACAAGAGACAAACGAAAACATCGTCTCCATTTCTCTCGGTGGTCTCGAAGAAGCTCGTCCAGAGGATCA
>JAJMDB010000017.1:161927-208856 GCA_030573315.1 Osmozyma mogii
AAAAAAAAAAAAAAAAAAAAAAAAAAAAAAAAAAAAAAAAAAAAAAAAAAAAAAAAAAAAAAAAAAAAAAAAAAAAAAAAAAAAAAAAAAAAAAAAAAAAAAAAAAAAAAAAAAAAAAAAAAAAAAAAAAAAAAAAAAAAAAAAAAAAAAAAAAAAAAAAAAAAAAAAAATACAAAACAAGCAATGATTAAAGATGATTTTATAAAATAGAACAACGCTCATTCGAGCGTTTAATGTATAATAGAAAAACCTTAACGAGAATTTTGTAGGAAGATAAGTCTAGTCAATAAATTAAAAGTTAGTAAATTTTCATATACAGGGGTGTGTATTTCGGCTGAAATATGATTTTGCAGCACTGATAGTGTCGATCATCATGCTTTGTTTTGTCTGCAAAATGCGCCACATTTTATCCCTCAGGAACAACATGATGTCTAGAACTCCTGTGCGTGTATATTGGGCTCGGATTCGCTTCTTTATCAGTAAAATTTGAATGAATTTATAGCATGGTTCGTATTGCTCAAAGCTTTTGACTCCTCTCAATGTCTTGTCGATTTACCTGCAAGGCCGGATTTCGCAGCCATCCAAAAGCATTTCTCCACAGCATTTACTGAAGCACTCACTTACAACCAAAGACAGATAGTTTTTTAAGACCTTTTTGAACATACGGCCAGAATTCTTCATACATAGAGGCTTGACTTGTATCCTTCTTGCTTACCGTAAACATAAACTCACATTTGCACCTCCAGCATATACTTCTCAGCTCTGAGAAAAAAAATGTCTATTATTAAATCATCCTGGTTTTAACCTTTCGGGATTTTCTATCAGCTTTAGCCCAATTATCTTGAATATCTTGTTTTTTTGTTTCCGCTATCTCATCCAAGCACCGAGAGTAGCGTACAGTGTGCACGTGACACTCATCGCTGCCTGAAAATATCAGACCTCATCGAGAAGTGTCAGTCAGTGAATACTCCTGAAAAATGGTCAAATCTTACGATCGTTATGAACAAGATGGCTGTTTCGGTGTTATAGGAGGTCAGAGTAATATTCTCTGGCTACCTCCTACACCTGAACAACTGTCCAAGTCCATCGGAAGGGCTGCTCTGGCTGGTCTTGAAGAGATTTTGATCTGGGACATCAAGACGGGAGAGCTCATGAGAAGACTTAAGGATGGCTTGACGCCAGGTGCTTCTAATGCTCCCACATCCCTGCCACCGTCTCCGGTGGTTGCACTTGCATATCATGAACCAACCAACATCATGGCTTCTGGCCACAATGATGGAACAATCAAGATCTGGGATTTGACATCTGGTGCCGTGCTTGTTACATTCCTGGGACACAAGTCTGCAATCTCTGTGCTCAAATTTGACAGAACAGGTACCAGGGTGGTGTCGGGATCTTCAGACTCTACAATTATCTTGTGGGACTTGGTTGGTGAAGAAGGACTTTTTAAGCTCAAGGGTCACAAGAGTCAAATTACTGGCATTTCCTTCCTCAGTGAGCATGCTGAAGAAAAGCAAGATGATGAGTTTGAGGACTTTATCGTGACGGTGTCCAAAGATGGTCTCGTCAAGTTGTGGGAGACCAAGTCAAGACAGTGCATCGAAACCCATTTGGCTCATTCTGGAGAATGCTGGTCTCTTGGCTTGAATGAAACCAAGCAGATGCTTGTCACTTGTGGTAGTAAAGACCAGGTCAAGGTTTGGGAAGTGGAGCTTTCACGTGAGGATGGGAACAAGATTTCCTTCAAAGGTGAGTTCGAAAAGCAGAGCAAAGCTAGATGTACAGATGTCTCTTTCACATACACAAAAGATTCCAGTGGAATGTATGAGTTGTTTTTGCTACAAAATGCCGACAGAACTACCGAAATCTATAGGTTGCGTTCTGCAGACGAAATCAAAAAGGGTATAGCAAAGAGAACCAAGAGATTGAAAGAGAAGGGTCTCGAAGACGACGAGATCTTGCAGTCTTTGAAAGAGTCAGAAATCAGCATGTTGATCACACCTCTCACAACAATCAGAACAATAGCGAAGATCAGATCTGCTGTCTGGGTCAAGTCTGGAAAGGGAAAACTTAATCTTCTTCTTGCATTGACAAACAACTGCATCGAATATCATACCATCCAATTGCCTGACCAAATCAGGAAGGCTCAAATCGGAGAATTACACTCAGCCAAGCAACATTCAATTGACCACTTGGGTCACAGAACTGACATCAGAGCCATGGATCTTTCGGACGATAACAAACTTTTGGCAACTGCATCCAACGGTGAGTTGAAGATCTGGAACGTGAAGACCGAGCAGGTAATCCGTACATTCAACCTAGATAGTGGTTATGCCTTGTGCTGCAAGTTCTTACCTGGTGGTACATTGGTTGTTGTTGGCTTCAAGAATGGTGATCTAGAGCTCTACGATCTTGCGTCTTCGTCTTTGGTAGATCATGTGGACGCTGCACACAATAACGGTTCTGGTGCAGAGGCTGGTGCTGCTGTGTGGTCCATTGATCTCACTCCAGACGGAAAAACTTTGATTACCGGAGGTAGCGACAGAAGTGTCAAATTTTGGAACATCAAGGTTGGACAAGAAGTTGTTCCCGGGACATCCACAGCTATCACAACATTGAAGTTAGTTCACACGCAGACTTTGGAATTGCCAGAAGAAGTCTTGTGCGTGAAGACTTCGCCCGATGGAAGACTTTTGGCCGTTTCTTTGTTAAACAACAATGTTCAAGTTGTGTTCATGGACTCTTTGAAGCTCTTTTTAACTCTTTACGGTCACAAATTACCAGTCTTGTCTATTGATATTTCCTACGACAGCAAGATCATTATCACCTCCTCAGCTGATAAAAACATCAAAATCTGGGGTTTGGATTTCGGTGATTGTCATAGATCTATTTTTGGTCACCAGGACTCAATTATGAATGTCCGTTTTATCCCAGAAAGCCACAACTTTTTCTCGGCTTCTAAAGACGGAATGATCAAGTACTGGGATGGTGACAAGTTCCAATGCATCCAAAAACTAGCAGCACACCAGAGTGAAGTATGGGCAATTTGCGTAAGCCGAAGCGGCCATTTTGTTGTTTCCACATCCCACGACCACTCTATTCGTATCTGGAGTGCTACAAATGACCAAGTTTTCTTGGAAGAAGAGCGTGAGAAGGAGATGGATGAACTTTATGAAAACGAGCTTTTGGACTCTTTGGAGCCTGTTGACAACAAGGGTCGTAAAGGCGAGGAAGATGAAGATGAGAATACGGATGGTGTTGAAAAAGTTAGCAAACAAACTACAGAGACACTTAAGGCCGGTGAAAAGCTCATGGAGGCCTTGGATTTGGGTGAAGAAGATTTGAACGCCACCCAAGAGTACATTATACAATTACAACAGTACAATTCGAAGATGCCTGGAGCCACAATGCCACAAAAGCCAACACCAAATGCTATTTTGACTGCCTTTGGTGTCACCGGGCAAGAATATGTGCTCAACACCATGCTCAAGATCAAGGCTGCACAACTCGAAGATGCTTTGTTGGTTATGCCATTTAATTATGTTTTGAAGCTCTTACGATTCATTGAAATATGGACGAACAAGGAGAACATCTCAGGTAACATCGTGAACATCCAGCTTATCTGCAGAGTTGTGTTTTTTATTGTCAGGACCAATGCAAAGGAATTGGTGAGCCAGCGTGATCCAAAGATTAAAAACTACTTGATTCAAGTCAAGGCACAACTCCGGAACGAGCTTCTGAAGGCTTCACACAGTCTTGGCTACAACACGGAAGGCTTGAAGTTCAAGAGAGGACAATGGAAGCTTCATCATGAGACTGAGTTCATTGACGAAGCAGAGCAAAAGATGCACGAAGAAAAGACTGCAACGAAAAGAAGCTATGCAACAGTATGAAGTACATAAATTAATTAAATAATAATAAGTGATTGCGCTCAGTTTGTGCTCAGCACGCTGCTGAGCAGGACCGCTTGCTCAGGCTCGCCTATATTGATCCTGTTTATTACAGCCCAACGGTGCTATCGGCTCACCCTGCGATGTTGACATTTCGGTGTTTTTGACACAATCGAGAACATAAGAAATGTAAAAGAGAGCTGATTGAAAAAAAATAAACTTTTTCGAGAAAGTTTGTTTAAGTAAAAAAGTTCAGTCAAGGAAACACATTAGACTTTTAGTAGTTTACGTGAAGGAAGGAGTTAATTAAATGCGGCTTGGGCGGGAAGTCAGGCGAAGCGGAGAACAGGACGACGCTCAAGCAGGAAACAGAACAAAAGTGTAGCCACATTTGCAGTTTTGATGGCAGGAAAAATCCCGCCCTGTCACGCCGCGGACAAATTCGGAAATCCACCTGAAAGCAATTTGGACCCAAGCGCTGTTTTGCTCCCGAGCTTTTATTGTTTGCTGATTTGATATTCCCCGTTTCACCGTTGTCATGTAGAAGACAGGAAATCACTTATTGTGGGAGGGTGATCAGCACCTCCGAGGTTTTCGCACTAATGCCTGCCTAAATGTGCTTTGTTTCCTTTTCTTTTTTTTTTTTTTTTTTTTTTTTTTTTTTTTTTTCTTTCTTATACACATTTTTCTCGTCCCGCTCTGTACTTTCTGCCACCTGAATTTCTCGCCAAATCGGGTACACCCCCATAAGCCCTCGAGATAATCTTCTCGACAACACCCTCTTCCTTTTTTTTTTTACACCCCACATTTTTTTTTTGAAACATAAAAAAATCATGAATTCCATGCAAGGAGGACAGGTTGGAGGCACTTGGCATGCTAGCCACAGCTTCGAAGAACGCCAGAAGATTCTTCTGCTTATCATAAGCATATTGAAGGAAATACAGGGTGCCAACTATAACGAAGCAACTGTCACCAAGCTGGCCCATGATTTCGAGAAACAGGTATTCATGAGGTCTACCAGTCATGAGGCTTACTTAAGTGCTATCAAGCTGAAGATTCACCAGCTTCGTGGCAGTTTAAGAACTAGCCATCTGCAAGCTGCCCAAGCTCAAGTTCAAGCACAAGCACAAGCCCAAGCACAGGCACAAGCCCAAGCCCAAGCACAGGCCCAGGCCCAGGCTCAAGCACAGGCACAAGCTCACATGAATTCAATGAACATGAATAATATGTCCATGAACGATTCCAATAATCAGGGAATGAATTTCTTCCCCCAAAACTCAAGACAACAATCCATTAACCCTATGCAACATCAGATGAGAGACCCTATGCTCCAGCAACAGCAACTTCAAGTACAACAGCAGTTGCAACATCAGCAGCATCAACAACAATCACAACAACAGGCTCAGCATCAACAACAACAGCAGCAGCCACAACAACCACAACAACCACAACAACCACAACAGCAACGCTCTGTGGGGGGTGCAGGTGCTCCTCGTAGTGAGCAGCAAAGCCAACTCCACGAAGCTCTTAAGACAACTATTATACCCTCGACTTTATTAAGTCGAATCCCCCATTTACCACCAGATGTCCACACTTGGCCACAGATCCAAGAATGTGTCCACAAAAAGATATTACCAGCATCTGCAACGCCTATCATTCGTGAAATATACAGTGCTCACGCTGGCTTGTTGTGGCAACAACAAAACCAAAAGCTCGAGCAACTCAGAATCAACAACAACAATGGTGGTAACGGAGGAGCAAATATCGGAATGAAGAATGGTGTCAACTCCAACGTTAACTTCACGCAAAACAAGTCTCCTGCTATGGGAATGACTCCGAACAATTTTAACAGTATGACAAGAAACAAGCAAATGTCAATGGGTATGGCAGGCTCTCAAGCTGTTCAGCAAGGTGGTTTTCAGCAAGGTAAACCTCAAGGAAACCAAGCAGCACAAATGCAAAACATGAACATGGGTAGACCACAGCTGAAGCAGCCAACTCCACAAATGAAACAACAGCTGTTGTCCACACCCTCTCAAGGCCAGATGGCCATGGGAAATCCAGCAATGAACCAGCAACAAGTTCCACAAGCACAAAATGCAATGAATGCAGGTAATCCAAACCTTGGTCAACAGCAGCAGGCTGCCGCAGCCAAGGTTCCTAACATCCAAATTACACCCCAGGATATGATGGAACATCAGCCTGGAGCACTTGCTTTTTTGGCAAGACTTCAGCAAAGTGGGAAGGTTTCTGCAAACTTGGACAGAAACGCCAAGCAGAACTTCATCAAGAAATACGTGTACCATCAAAAGTTGGTGAGCTTCAGAAACGAACTTGCTCAAAAGGGTGCTGCTCAAGCTAACAATGGCCAAAAGCCTCCGCAACCAACTCCACAACAAGCAGCCGCAATGAGAATGTCGATGGGTCTGACTCCTTCTCAACAAAATCAGCGTGCCCAAACTGCTCCACAAAACATTAGTCAACAACAGCAACAACAGCAGCAGCAGCCAATGAACCAGCGCCGTCGACTGCTGCAGCAGCCCATCTCGATGATGCCTCAACAAGCTTCTCAGCAATCGCCAATGATGGGGTCTTTGCCTCAACAGAATATGACTCCAGTAATGAACAACGCCCCAGTGAACCAACCGGTCTACTCTCCTTTAATGCAGCAGAAGGTCCCTACACCCCAGATACCTGCTAATAATACCAACACTAATGCCAATGCTGCAGCTAATCCAGGAGCAGGTCCTAATGTCAACCAAGCTAGAAGACCGATGGGTGCTGGAATCCCTCCTATTACGGAGGAAATGAGAATGAAGCTCAAGTCATTATTTGAGGAAGTCGCAATGACGTACAACTTTAACCCTAAGAATGTTAGCTTGGCGTTGTCAGAGCAAGATGAGGCTCGTGCTAAGGAGTTGATGGCTAAAATTGCCCAGCAGTGCAACAGTATTGATCAGGTGTTGAGTTACTACTATGTTCTCACGAGAAACATTCCTGGCACTCGGAAACTTATTCAAATGAAGTTTATGGCGAAAAACATCTTAGAAAGCTATGAGAAAGGATTCTACGTGGCTGGTCCCGATATGCTTGAAAAGATGCACCAGAATTACTCGAAGTACTATGAAGTGGTTAGGAATGAGTTTAGTGCTCGCAGACAACAACAGCAACAACAGCAACAACAACAGCAGAATGCTCAGCAGACTCCATCACAGCCAGCACAAGGTCAGCAACAACAGCAGCAACAACAGTCCTTTATGCAAAATCAGCATAGTGCTTCGATGCAAGGACAAGGTATGGCTGCTCAAGCACGGAGACCTGTAACGATGCCACAAAACATGCTGATGGGTAATCAACAATTCATGCTGCCCAATCCCCAACAAGGTGCTTTCAATGTACAGAACATGGGTCCTAACATGGTGAATGGGCCAATGCAACCGCAGTTTCCTGCTCAGCCAAGCCCGCAGTTGCAGAATGCTCACCATCTTCAAAGCCAGCTGCCTCAGGTTCCAGCCCAGCATAATCCGATCGCTCAGCAGCAGATGAATCGTAATATGTCATATGGCCAACTTAACCAGGGGCAGCCCGACTGGCAAAGACCGAACGTTCCTGCTGGTGCCCCAAGAGTGGGGCCACCAGTGTCATCCAGTCCAATGATGCCGAATGCAACATCGCCAATCCAGTTCCAGCCTCAGGTACCATCCAAAACAGTGAAAGCAACAAAGAGAGCAAGCGCAAGCGGACAAGGCGCTAGAGGTAGAGGCGCTAAGAACAATGCAGCTATGCTCACCCCTAGCGGAGGAGCTCCCACACCAGCTACTTTGGCTAATGCTATCAAAACACCGCATAGTATCCCCACACCTCAAATCATGCAAAGTAATAGCAACAAAGGAACTCCCGTTGATCATTCACCTCATGGTGATATGAAGGGAGTCACAGGGAAGGAACAGCTTTCAGGTGATGTTTTTGGTGGTGCCAAGACTGATTCTGAGTTTGATAAGAGAAGGGAGCTTTCAAAGACCAATCCTTCAGAATTCTTTTTTGCAGCGCTCTCCAATCTTGTTGGACTTGATGAAAAGAACCTGAGCTCTGATAATACTAAGCCATTGAATGGAGAGGCTGAAACAAAATCTCCATTGTCTCCTAATACAGGAGAGTGGACAGCTGAAATCAAACCAGGCGCAATCGCATCGGCATTCAGGCAAGTGGATCTCATTAGAGACTTGACCGGTAAATCTATTCTTCACGAATGTGCGGAAATGGTTGAGAAGGATGCTCTTGAAAAAGAGAAAGAACTGAAAGCGGGAGCAAAGAGGGTAAAGGAAGAGGATGATTTTGATCTTCTTTTCGAGGAGAGTGAGCCTAAGAAGGCTAAGCTCTCTGATAACAATCAGGACATGTTCAAGCCAGTTGATTTTGATGATTGGAGGCTGTGGCTCAATGGGTTACAAGATACTAAAGCATAAAAAGCGTTTATAGACTACATTTAATTTGACTTTGGGTTATCATTCTTTCGCTGTAGAGAACATGCGGCTGCTGGTACATAGGCTTCGCGTTAAGAGACTATCTTCACGTGATCTCCGACTTAACGGACATCTTTGTGACGTAATACATTAAACACCTATTATGACCGACAAGAAAGAGATTTCCGTGGCTTTTGTATGCCTTGGTAACATGTATGTACGGATCTAATTGTTCAAACAAAACCCGAATATTTTCTAACAATCAGCTGCCGTTCGCCTATGGCCGAAGCCGTTTTCAAGCATAAGGTGAAGGAATTGGGTTACAGCGACCATTTCAAGCTTATCGACTCGTACGGCACCAGCGGATGGCATGTTGGAGATCCTCCAGACTCAAGATCTGCAAGCACGTGCCGTAAGAACGGCGTTCCTGTTAACCATTACGGCCAGCAGATTTCTCCAAGTGACTTCAAGAAGTTTGACTACGTCATCGGAATGGATGAGCTGAACAAGGAGGATTTGATGTTTATGAAGCCTAAAGATGCCAAAACTAGAGTCGCATTGTTTGGTGAATGGAAAACGGATAACAAATTTCGTACCATTGTCGACGATCCATACTACGGAGGAAGAGATGGTTTTGAATACAACTTCAAACAGATCAGTCATTTCAGTGAGGAGTTCTTGAAGCAAGAAATTGGTCCTTTGTAATGATGTTTCCTCTTCAAAAACATACAATTATTAGACAACGATAAATAGAAGTTTTATAGCACGACTGCAAAATTTACTCTCGAGCTTCTCTGACTGTCTCTTCTTTAGCTTTGGGTGGGTGCTTGTAATTTGGCGATGACGAAATTCAATTACTCTATTTGTATTCGTTTTCTACGTAATGAAATTAATTTTTCTACTTTAATATTTTTAATTATTCGTTTATTATCTGTTCCGTTGGAAACACAGTTGTGATCCAACTGTAGATGGTCGTGCATGTCACCATACCACAAATGAGAACGTTCAACGTAATAAACTAAGGATATTGCCAGACGATGAGCAATAGAAAATTACAACAAGAGTGTGATAAGCTTCACAAGAAGATTGTGGAGGGCTTGCAGGTATTTGATGATATATACGATACGATTATCACTTCCGACAATGCCAGTCAAAAAGAGCGTCTCGAAGGTGAATTGAGAAAAGAGATCAAAAAACTACAAAGGTCAAGAGATCAGGTCAAGCAATGGTTAGGTGATAGTGGAATCAAGCTAGACAAAAACCTTTTGCAAGACAGTCGAACGAAGATCGAGAACGCTATGGAGCGATTTAAAGAGGTCGAGAAAGTGTCGAAGATGAAACAGTTCTCGAATGAGGGATTAGAAATGCAAACTAAGCTAGGGGCCCGTGGATTGGATGAAGCGAAGAAGAACGAGGCGGGAAAATATATTACTGATGTTCTTGAAGAGCTTGGGCGACAAAATGAATTGCTTGGTGGTGAGCTCAGTACTCTTACGGCTAAGAAGAGGCTGGGCAATTCCCAAATGGTGATCGATGACTTGAACATGAAGATCGACCGGAATAATATGCACATTGGCAAATTAGAACAAATTCTTCATCATTTGGAGAATGAGGAACTAGAACCCGAAAGAATTGATGACATCAAGGATGACTTGGACTACTATGTGGAGAACAACCAGGCGGCTGATTTTGTGGAATACAACGAATTCTATGACAACTTGGAGTTGGATGAAGCACCTCAGATTGCACCTACTCCATCGCATTCATCGCATCCAGAAGACAGTCCTGCTCCTTCGGCGAAGGAAACTTCTTCTCTGCATCTACCTTCAACTAATATACCTCAAAACAGCACATCAGCTCCAGCTCTTCCTCAGTCTGCCCCTGCAAACACATCATCAAGTCATGAACACTCGTCTACGCCAGCTCCAGCTCCAGCTCCGGCCACAGCCGCAGCTGGTTCTCTGAATCGTACAAGTAATGGACCAAGTGCTGCTGCTGTGCTAGCGAACTCCCTCAATCAATCTCATGCAGGATCTGTGAGTTCGAACCAGACAGCAGGAAATGTATCCCCGGCCAAGCCACCACTTACCAACGGACCTTCAGTTTCCAACATTGGGACACCAAAAGCACCTCCACCAGGATTGAGCCCTCAGGTGAAATCTCAAAGCCCAACACCGCAAGGACTGGCTCCTCGTTCGAGCGCTGAAGAGCTCAAGAAAAGGGTGGTGACCCAAGCAGCTTCGCAAACACAGGCGGCCCAAAGTCCTGCTCTGCAAACTGGAAGTCACGTTACGAGCCAGTCGACAGTGCCACAATCAAGCGGAGTCAACGGCGGTAGTGTGAAGAATGGATCAGTGCTGCCATCACCGCTGCCAGTGCTCGGTTTACATGCAAATGGCTTTGCAGAAGCTGCATCGAGATTTAGCACGCTTACTCAAAGTCGTTTGGCAAACCCATTGCCATTCCATGCAATTAGCCAAGTTCTAGAGACTTCGCTTGTGAATTGTCCTGATTCAGCCGACGCGGAGTGCCCTCGTCAATATATTCCCGTGAACGTGCATCCGCTGTCGGTGGACTATCCACAGGAACCCATGTACGAGCTCAGCTCAGCGAAGATCAAGAAGTTTGACAATGACACACTTTTCTTTTGCTTCTACTACAGCGAAGGGCAAGATGATTTACTGAAATACAATGCTGCCAAAGAGTTGAGCAGTCGTGGCTGGATTTTCAACACGGAAACGAAGCAATGGTTCTCCAAGAATGATAAAGGCAAGAACAGGTCCATGTCTGTGGTTGCAAGTGAAGAGCAAGAGGAAGGCCAAAGTTACAAATACTTTGATTATCAAAGCAGCTGGCTTATTCGCAGGAAAGACAATTATGTTTTTAAGCCAGAGTTTCAGCAGACATTTTAAATATATAGGGTCAATAGAGCTAAAAGTGAGGTTCTGGACCTTCATCCAATGTAGTCCGGCGCATGCCGCACTGAGTATTTTGAGGTGCCCCTGTTAGGGGGGCGCACGCGTTTTGGCTCAAACGGGCTACTGTTATGGCCGCAAGATCGATCTGTGGTCCGTCAACTCTATCGAGCGACCTGACGTAATGTGCTACGAGCCTTTTAACCACAAACATGTGTCAAAGGACAAATGTACATTCCTCGAATAACCCAAATGACGACGTGGCTTTTTTTTGAGGCGTTTCCTGATTAAGATACCTCTATTAATAGATTACATAACTGTTCTTCCGCCTCAGTCCCCATACAGGCCAGAACATAAGCCTAGCAGTGCGACTACCGCCTAGTATCCAAAAATTTCCATCGTGCATCTTTATTAACCAGAAAAAGTCAGAGAAAAATCTCCTGTGTTTCTTAAGAGCTTGATCCTTGGGTTTTATTGAAGAAGAAAACCCTGGACGATTCTCATTGGTGAAGCAAGAACAAGACACAAGTCCCTGAAATCAGCGAGTCGAAGATGCGGGCGTCTTTCGATCTACGGCCCCGAGCCTCAGAAACGTCACAATCTTACCCAACCAATGCCGACGGCTGTCTTGACTGTCCTAATACCATAGACCCGTGTCCTACGTGTGAAAAAGGCATGGTGTGTCACCAGATATCTCGAACATGTAACCAGTGTCCCAAGAACATCTGTGTGAAGAACACATCTCCTACCACACCATCTGGAAAGATTGGTGGTATTGTCGGCGGTGTGGTAGGTGGTGTGGTTGTGATTTTGATAATCTTGGCCATCTACTTGTACTATAAGTGTGTCTATGTGAAGAAGAGACAAGAATACGAAGACGAAATGCCTATGGACGAGTACAAGATTGATCCAGATGAGTCGGATGTGTCCCCATCGCAAAGAGAGACTCTCTCTAGTGGTGAAGCAGAACGTCCGCAGGCTCGGAGAACGGATCTGTCGAATTCCGTTTTAAGGAATAAGCGACTCTCGACATATGATTCTTTTATGAGACCACAGGCCAGGTATGCAAGACCTACTGCTAGAGGTGGTGTCCGCGGTGGAAGAGGAGGACGTGGCATGCGCGGCAGGATGCGTGCTGGCTCACACACAAATCTCTCAAAGAGAAACTCCATTGCAACAACCATTTCTACCACAAATGCCTCCAACATTCTACCGGTGGCTTATATTCCTGGTGTGACCGTCCGGCCAACGAAGAACAACACGAAGTCGATTTACTCGTACGAAACCGATCTGATTTTCTCAGACATACATGGTATCGATAATGCGTCTATAGTTGCCGCAGAACGTCAAAACCAGCAGAATAATAAGGGTACAATGACAGCAATAAGAGCCCAGCCCAAATTAATCAACATTGCTAGGATTGAAGAGGGCGATGAGGACGAACCACAAGAAGAAGGCGATAGCAGCTTCCGTAACGACATGACGTGGGACATACAGTCGTCCGGCACACGTGTCCCTCCTAGCCAAATAGGCGAAGAATTGGAGGGCGAAGGAAGACTGTCACCATTCGAGGATGCGAACGAAATTGCCGAAGAGAACGAGAATCCTTCGGAGCCCGATCTGGACGTGGACTCTGACATTGGTGAGATAAATCAAGCAAAGGGTGGAAAGATTCCTCAAGCGCAGAACTCGGAAACTCCACACGAAATCCTCATAGACCTCGAAAACGCCCCGCCAGAGGACCTGACCGAAGGACTGTTCATTTTGGACATTGGAAAGGGCAAATAAACGTGTTAAAAGGGTTTACTGTATACTTTATATGTATTATTCTAAAATAGCAGCCTACTTGATATCGATTACAAGCACATGTGCCACTTCTTCGCTGATGAGCAGAGATCATCAGACAAAAGTAGTGAATGTATCGGACTTTTGTAATAATACGTGGTGCGTTTCGCCGCGTACTGCACGATTACACAAATTCGTCAAACCGGGGAAATCTCCGGAAGGATTTGTCCCATAAAGAAAAAAAGCACACAAAGGCAAGAAACTCCATTAGAAAAGTTTCTCAGTAAGCCACATGCATCTACACGGTTCAAATCACGCCTGAACTCGGGGTAAAATGATAAAAGTTAGGGCGGCAGGTGGCCACATGCTATATGAGGAGCAATGTACCCCTGCCGACGATTTCAAGGGGCCCAGAGCACTGAATTTGTCTTGGAAATCACATCAATCGGGTTCTAGAAAACATAAGTAGATTAACCAGAGTGGTTGCAAAGCTTGCGGGGTCAATTGTGATTCCTCGAGAACAATACCTCGGATAATGCGGCCCGTGAGAATGTCTAGATGTATTGCACCTGGATCATCTGAGTTTAAATCAAAGTTTACTAGATTTACTTTTCGACAAGTACCATCGTCACGGAACTCCTAAGGGCTATCTCCAAAACCCACAGTTTTAGCAAATGAAATCCATCATACGCATGCTGCATTAAATTGTGAACAGCTTTCGCGGGGGGTTCTGGTATTTTGCGCATTTAGTAAGCACCTTGCGCCAAGGTCAATTGGAATAGTATTCAGGGACTCCGAACTACTAAGAAAACAGTAATGGCGGACAGTCGCCCGGAATATTTTTTTCGTGGCTAAAATTTACGAGCGAAGACGGGCGGCTCTCTAATTTTAGTAAAAAGATAGAACACTTGCTACTCACTTTTGTCTTAATTCTACGTTCCAATTTATCATGTATACTCTCGAAAACAGTGTTGTATTGCTCTATTGCGATAGAAGCAAGTGTCAAACCTAGTGTACCGGAGGACTGATGGAGGTCATAAGATTAGGTGAAGAAAAAAAAAAAAAAAAAAAAAAAAAAATTAAAATTCGGATTTTCGGTAGGCCAGATGTAATTGGTTTCGAGTTCCGAGGGCAAATTCTGTCAACGAGCATGCTCGCTTTCGACCGGTTTCTTCAGGATTCTCTCACTGTTGCTGCAGAGCAACATACCTCCGTTACCGCACCGCACAGAACCTCACCCTCGGTTTTGCCCTCGGTAATACCCTCGAATCTCCCCTACTAACTGGCGCACTGTGCCCTCGTAGCAAACCGTTTCGCACAGCACGCACCCATTCTCCTCGCCGGAGTTGAGACCAACAATTTTCGGGTGCATATATAATTCGCTCTCCTCCCGCCCCTCTCCCTCAATTGCTTTTTTTTACTTCCTAGCTAAATTTTTGCAATTGCCAATCTCACAATGACTGATATCGATCAATTGGCTATTTCCACCATCCGTTTGTTGTCTGTCGACGCTGTCGCCAAGGCAAACTCCGGTCACCCAGGTGCTCCTTTGGGTTTGGCCCCAACTGCCCACGCTTTGTTCAAGCGTATGAAGTTCGACCCAAAGCACCCACAATGGATCAACAGAGACAGATTCGTCTTGTCTAACGGTCACGGTTGTGCTTTGTTGTACTCTATGTTGCACTTGTACGGCTACGACATCTCCCTTGATGACTTGAAGCAGTTCAGACAATTGAACTCTAAGACCCCAGGTCACCCTGAGAGACACCAAGACATTGGCATTGAGGTCACCACTGGTCCTTTGGGTCAGGGTATCTCCAACGCTGTTGGTTTGGCCATTGCTCAGAAGCAATTCGCCGCCACCTACAACAAGCCAGACAGCACCCTTTCTGACTCCTTCGTCTACGTTTTCTTGGGTGATGGTTGTCTTATGGAGGGTGTCAGCTCTGAGGCTTCCTCTTTGGCTGGTCACTTGAAGTTGAACAACTTGATTGCTTTCTGGGATGACAACCGTATCTCCATTGACGGTGACACCAACAGTGCCTTCACTGAAGACGTTGTCCAAAGATACAAGGCCTACGGCTGGCACACAATTGAGATCCCTCACGGTGACACTGACTTGGAGGCTGTCTCCAAGGCCATTGACGAGGCTAAGCTGATCTCCGACAAGCCAACCTTGGTGAGATTGACTACCACCATTGGTTTCGGTTCTCTCCAGGCCGGTACCGGTGCTGTGCACGGTTCTCCATTGAAGCCTGATGATGTCAAGCAGTTGAAGGAGAAGTTCGGCTTCAACCCTGAGGAGTCCTTCGTTGTTCCTCAAGAGGTTTACGACAACTACAAGGAGCGTGTTGCCGAGAACCAGAAGGTCTACCAAAAGTGGACTCAGACCTTTGAGGAATACCAAAAGAAGTACCCTGAAGAGGGTAAGGAGGTCTTGAGAAGACTCGAAGGTAAGTTGCCAGAGGGTTGGGAGAAGGCTTTGCCAACCTACACCCCTGAGGACAAGGCTCTTGCTACTAGAAAGTTGTCCGAGAACGTCTTGACTGCTGTCTTGCCAAAGCTTCCAGAAATCATTGGTGGTTCTGCTGACTTGACTGGTTCCAACTTGACTAGAACTACCGACGCTGTTGACTTCCAGCCAGCAAGCAACGGTTTGGGCGACTACTCTGGTCGTTACATCAGATACGGTGTCAGAGAGCACGGTATGGGTGCCATCATGAATGGTATCGCTGCTTTCGGTGCTAACTACAAGAACTACGGTGGTACTTTCTTGAACTTCGTTTCCTACGCTGCAGGTGCCGTCAGATTGTCTGCTTTGTCCCACCTTCCAGTCATCTGGGTCGCTACCCACGACTCTATTGGTTTGGGTGAGGATGGTCCTACTCACCAGCCTATCGAGACCTTGGCTTTCTTGAGAGCCATTCCAAACTTGTCTGTCTGGAGACCAGCTGACGGTAACGAAGTCTCTGCCGCTTACAAGAGCGCTATCGAGTCTACCACTACTCCTCACGTCTTGGCTTTGACCAGACAGAACTTGCCACACTTGCCAGGCTCCTCTATTGAGGCTGCCTCCAAGGGTGGTTACACCATCCATAAGGTTGACAACCCTGACTTGATCATTGTTTCTTCCGGTTCTGAGGTTTCTATCTCCATTGACGCCTCCAAGAAGTTGGCTGAGAGCGGTATCAAGGCTTCTGTTGTTTCCTTGAGTGACTTCCACACCTTCGACAAGCAGACCAAGGACTACCAATTGTCTGTTTTGCCAGATGGTGTTCCAATCTTGTCCGTCGAGGTCATGTCTAGCTTTGGCTGGTCCAAGTACTCTCACGAGCAATTTGGTTTGAACCACTTCGGTGCTTCTGGTAAGGCTGCTGACATCTACAAGTGGGTCGAGTTCACCCCAGAGGGTATTGCCGACAGAGGTGCTAAGACTGTCCAGTTCTACAAGGGTAAGTCTATCCTCTCTCCATTGAACACTGCCTTTTAAATGAACAGTGATCAATTTTAAATAAATTGAATAAAACGAAACGAAAAGTGGACTGTAGCAGTTAGTTATTACCTACATTAACAAATGAGAGGATAACTGATGCGTCACTGAATCGGAAAACGAGGCAATAGTTCACAATTAAAGTTTCTACAATTTACATCTGATGTTTTCGGATCGTCATATTCAAAACTTAACTATAACATGGATTCTTTTCTGCATTTTGGCGTAGAATCGATGGCACTTTCCTTTACTTTGCTTTTTCAGATCAATAATCAATATTGTCTGCATTTATCAAACTGTTAAACAGTCAGTTTGATTTATTTGGAGGTGTCAACAACGTATCTACCGTTGATCTTACCTTGCTCCATCAATTTGAAGACGCTCTCCAACTCAGACAACCCAACAACCTTGATTGGGCACTTGATCAAGCCTCTGGAGAAGAAGTCAATGGCCTCAGCAGAGTCAGCTCTGTTGCCAACATAGGAGCCAGAGATGCTGATGGACTTCACAACACAGTCAAAGACAGGAGCAGTAATCTTTGCGTGAGCTGGCAAACCAACCAAAACAACGGTACCGTTGGATCTGGTGTATTCCACAGACTGACTGATAGCTTTCTCGGAGACAGAGACATTAATGACACCGTGGGAACCACCACCAGTAATTTCCTTAACGTCGGCGACGATGTCCTTTGACTTGGTGAAGTCAACGAATGCCTCAACACCCAAAGACTTGGCGAACTCCTCTTTACCTTCACCGCCATCGATACCGACCACTCTGTAGCCCATAGCAGTAGCATATTGGACGGCCAAAGAGCCCAAACCACCAGCAGCACCAGAAATGGTGACCCATTGTCCGGCGTTGAGGTTGGCGGTCTTCAATGCCTTATAAACGGTAATACCAGCACACAAAATTGGGGCAACAAGGGCCAAGTCGCAGTTCTTTGGAATACGTGCAGCATGCACAGCATCTGCGGTTGCGTATTGCTGGAAAGAACCATCGTGAGTGTAACCGGACAAGTCAGCGGACGCACAGTTAGACTCGTTAGTCTTCTGACAGAACTCACATGTGTTACAAGAGGAGTTCAACCACTTGATACCTGCGTAATCGCCAAGTTCCCAACCCTTGACATTCTCACCAAGGGCGACGACAACACCAGCACCTTCGTGACCTCCGACCAAAGGCAATTTGGTTGGGAGAGGCCAGTCACCCTTCCAGGCGTGCAAGTCAGTGTGGCAGACACCAGAGTACTTGACATTAATCAAGATTTCATTTGGGGCTGGCTTAGGAACTGGGATGGTCTTGTGAACCAATGGACCGCCGTTAGTTTCGAAAACGACACCTTTTTGAGTAGTTGGAACAGACATTTTTGCTATTGATTTATGCTTTTGTTTTTGTGACTTAATAAAGTATGAGAATACTAAAGAAACAAACTAATTGAGAGAATTATACTACTTTTTATATCCAAACACGCCGAAGACAACGGTGGGGTAAGTGGTGGCTGCAAGCATTGGCTGCGTCAAAGAGGGGGCGCGAGTGGGTCGGGATTTAGAAAGCCCTGGATGCAAAACGAGTCTCTGTTCACACAAAGGTCTGGGGTAGATATTTTTATCTCCGAAAGGTAAAAACAAAGACATGACGTGAAATAATTTTGCAATTTTGCTGTGGGGAGTTCTGAAACGGAAATAGCTTCGAACACTAATGAGTTTTGGGTATCGGAGTTGCAAAAATATTCGGCGTGGCTCGGCAAAGTTGAAAGTGTTCCTTTTCGGGCGCACATAACGCCGAGAAGCCCTGGATGCAAACTTCTCCACACAAAAGCGCAGAGCTGTTTAAGAGTTTTGCAGAACGTTTGAACACGGGCGAAAAGTCCGAAATGATGAGCTGCAGCCCTTTCAATTAATAAAAGTAGCTTTGGGTGTCCGACTTAGGGCTCTACAAACATGTAAAATTGGAGTTTAAGCTCGATGAAGATTCGAGGGAAAGTACTAATATGAGAGGTGTAAAAGTAATTACCGATAGTTCCCTTCCATTTCACTTGATATAATCTTAGAATTTGACAAAATGAATCAATGGCTCAACAATAAAACAAATTACTCTAGCCCTTATGTTCGGGTTTGCGACGTGAGGGGGTTCTCAGTGATCAACAATGTTCGCAGAGGCATGTCGCCCCTCAGACCTGGAGTTAAGGACAAGCGTATCGTTAAGTCCGACTGCATCTTGCGGGGCTCTAGTTACTGGTAGCTTTTGCCGGCTAGCTGTGCAATATATCTGCAGCTAACAGAAAGAAATATTTTGAGGGTTACTGATCATAGTTTGGTGAACGTATCCCATGAGGTGAAATCGAACAAGAGAAAATCATTAGAAGCTACGAAAAAAGGAAAGTACAATTAGCAAAAATAGACATGACTGATGATATTTTATAGTTCGTATGGGTCCCGCCCTGATGATATTACAAGTATCTTGATTTTGGCTCCCATCTCTCGTTCTGCACAAATTCTCGTAGCACGGGGGATCCTGTTTGAAGCAAGGGATGGCCGCTAACAATGGTCAAGAACTTTTCTAAACCCTGTCTTCTATTTTCTATATTCAAATCGTTGAACTTGTTCAGGCTAAGAAGTATCTTACCTGGGAGGGGTGGGATAATGACACGAGTGGCTTCTTGCTCTAAAATCTTTCTGAAAGCCACAAAGTCGCTATATCTTCTCCGTACTCTGGATTGCCTCTTTTTGAAGGCAGGGATGTTTGTTCTACAAACGATCTCGTAGTCTGTGAAGGGTTCTTTGCCATAATGTGTAACGGGATTTCGTACCTAATGTTAGAGACAAGTCGACGTCATGAATTCACTGATTGGACATACTTCTACCTCAAGAAAGTTCTCCGGTTCTCCGTAGATTTCATCAAACGACTGTTGTTTGTGCTTATCGCTGAGAACATCGCTTATAGGTTGAAATGGTCTAGACATTGAGTTTGACAGGGTAAAGACTCCTGACAGCGTTTTTATCTGTCCTTAGGTACATGCAGGATACTTGCCTTACATAGATCAAAAATTGTGCAATGTCTTAAGATCATTCTTGGTACAATTGTCAGCCTACTTCGTCAAATTTAAATTTCCCCTGTTTTTTGTGTCAATAAATTTAGTAAAATCTGATCTATTTTATTTTGATCTGTAGTTTTTTTGACATGCGTTTTTTTAAGAGATTGAATTTTATCTGCAACTTTTTCGAAACGTGAAACATTTTTTTAAAAATTGCTTTCGTGGGCCAATTTGAACCAACCAACAAATATCCCGTGAGAGAATTATGAATAATAATAATAATAATATTAAAACTAGAAGTAGCAATAGTTCTAATGATAAAAGGGCACCATATGGGTAAAGATGCAATTCCTACAAGACAGTCACTTTGTGAATATATATTACTTGTATTATATTTCATTCTTCGTTAAATATGAGATTAGCAGTCTTAGACGTATGCCATGCTGTTCTTTGGAGCGTGGCTTCTTCTGTTGGAGTAACCACTGACAAGATGAGGCCAGCCCAAGAAGGTAGCAAGTCCTGCTCCCACTGTAAGGACAGCTGGAAGTCTTCTCATGTAGTTTTGAAGCATGGTAGTTCTAGCAAGTGGAGCCATTTTGTATGAATGAATATGCAGTGTTTTTTTTTTTGTGTTTGAATGAATAGAGTTCTAATAGAGAACAGTAGAGGATGATTTATAAGAAAGAATATGGTTCTACCCTTTGTATTTATATTATTGCTTCATAGTATGTTCCATTCCAAATGTATGGGTGCAAAAAAATCGGAATGCTAGCAAAATCATAAAATGCGTGCGCAGTGGGCCCACCTTTCATGCACAAGAACACTTGACGGCGTGAAAGTGGAACCACACCAGGATCCGCGACAAGCAGTTTTGCATCTCGTAGATGACTTTACTTCAATTTTATTGGTCATTGCTGGTATGTTTCCTTCTAAATCTATTTAGTTGCAGCTGTAGGTGCTCGGCTCCTTACTCTTTTCTCTAAGCGAGTGAGCTTTATCGTGGGGTTCAAGCTCCTGATCACCCGATCTTGTTTTACTTCTCTTGCCTGACCCCACGGAAAGAACCGGGAGCCTGATCAGCATGCCATAGTGCGACGCCTTGTCCAAAATCACTTTACCTACCTCAAGTAGTTTCTACATTTAGCTCATATCTATAACATGTTATTATAACAACTAAATCCTGACCCGTGACAGCCCAATGTACAGCCTGCATACAAAAATTCAAATTCAATCTTCCTTCTTGCTAAGCATCTCCTCTTGCAAATCAAATGTGTTGCTGTGCACCTCCTTGTTTGCAATAACGGCCACTCTCATAGTAGCCAACAAGTTGTGGGCAGCATTAGAGTGTGCATAAACGTGTCCGTTGAATGCCTTTGTAGCATCTCTGCCCAAAGAAGCTCTCACCAAAGCTTGACCACCTGGATGCTCCTTGATGAACTTCTTGACATTGTGAACGATACCAGCAATGATGATGAGACCCTCCTTCTTTGCAATCTTATTGAAGTGCTCGTGGTCCCAAACTGGTAATTCACTGACAGGAGTACCCCATTCGATGCGAGACTTCAACTTGTTTAATTTCTTTTGCTGTTGTTGATACAAGCCTTGCTCGATGGCATTCTGCGAGAAAGTCTTCAAGTTCCAAGCCAAGCCAAGCTTAGACAAAGACCAAATGACAACCTTGGTTGGGTCGTACTGGTACCACTTCAAGGCGTTTCTGTAGTCAGATGGGAACTCGTGATGGAAGTTGTGGTAACCCTCACCGAAGGTCACAAAAGCAGTGAGAACGTGGTCTCTTGGAGTTCTTCTGTCATCGAATGGTTGCACACCAATCCAGTGAGCCAAAGAGTTGACACAGAAAGTAGCTTGCTGAATGACAAAGTACTTCAAGATGCCAGCGTAGATAAATCCTCCCCAGTAGTCACCCCAACAGAGACCAGCAACCAAAGTAGGCAACACGATGGAACTAAGAAGCATGAACAATAAGTAATGACGATGTTGAGTGACAACAATAGGATCAGATGTCAAATCAGAGATGTCAGCTCTGGCTCTGTTCTTAGGGTTGGCCTTAGTCAACATCCAACCCATGTGAGAGTACCAGAAACCTTGTCTAGCATCATAAGGATCCCTGTTGGTGTCTGTGAATCTGTGGTGAACTCTGTGAGAGTGGCCCCACCATTTAATGGAACCTTGGACAGCACCAGCACCAAAGAATGCGAAGAATGCTCTGACTGACCAGTGGGCATCATAGGACTTGTGTGAGTAAAGTCTGTGGTAGCCTGCAGTGATCGAGACACCACAGAAGACATACAAGATCAATGCGAGAGCGACGGTTTTCAACTGTGGAGGATATTTCAAGGCACACATGAATGCAAAAGCTGGGATGGCAATAACCAAAATGAAGTTAAGCCAGTTGACGTGCTCATGCCAGTTGGACAAAGTCCAAGGCTGCTCCGAGACATGAAGCTGCTTGGAGTATTTGATTCTTTCCTCCTCGTCCTTCTCGTAGAATGTCTTGTTATCTTTGGCCAATTGCTCGGCGGTGACATTCACCAAGGACTTGGTACCCATCAATTTGCCACCAAGGCCGGCTGCCACAATTCTTGGGTTTTTCTTGTTTGTGCCGGCCGCAAGGGCATTAAGCGATGTGATATCCACTGCTTCCAAAGGATCGTTTTCGTTAGCAGACATTTCACAAAAGCAAGGGTCTTGGACTTCGAAAGTAAATTGATGAGAATGGGCTTCAGCAAATTTAAATAAGGGGAGTGCGGAGGAATTTGAGGGAAAAAAGAAAAATATGCCCGATACACCAAGTGCAGGAAATCCTCGCTTGACTACGGTCGGAAGGAGGCCCGTTTCTTTTTTTCCCTAGTACTATGGCTGTAGTGCTCTCTTTTTTACCCGTTTTTTGGGCTCGCTCGTGATAGGTGCCGGATCGAGAAGAGTCGAAAGGACCACATAAAATTTTGGGTAGATAGATCTGGCAAGAGAGATAGCTTATTCGAAAGATAACGTGATTACGGACGGCCTAAGAACATATTAAGAAGCGAGAAGGGTCTGTTGTCTGTCACTAAGCACCACAGGGCTGGGCTGATGGCGTGCGATAAGAGGCAACTCAAAATGTTGGGTCTAAGCGCGAACACAATATACAGTACTCTAAAAGTGCTAGCTTACGACAGCCGAGCAAGTACTTCCGAATAAAGAATAGATTGTGTACCGAGGCAAGTCGCTGGAATTGTTCCCATTGTCACGTTCCCATTGTATTAGAACGTGGCTGGGTAGCTCTTTCCGCATCCCTTAAAGAGCAAGATATGTTTGAAAGTCAAGGGCGTAGGAAAACCAAGACAGTGTGTGTGCGTCTACACGAGCTAGATGCATCAAATCCAACATTGGTGATGTATTACGGTGATCGCAGTTGAACTCCGTTGAGGATCTTTCTCTATTGGACTGCAATTAAGTCCCGGTGCGCGCGAACATTGGTCCGTGAAATAGGCTTCTCCCAAAAAACAAAAAAAAAAAAAAAAAATAATAGGAGCGTGGCAATTGTCTGTCAATGACAATCCAGAAAATTTCACAAGCGACTACCCATTGTAATACTTATCTATAACCACAAAAGCATTCGAAACAAAACCTAAATTGGCCGTCTTCACTTACTTCAGTTCATCCACTATTTGCCTGAGCAAAGTTCTATTTCAGGCGAGCTCGTGCATTGTTGAGTTCGGTGCGGTGTCACATTTAACGCTTTGCTGAATTCCTGCCTCACACTATTTGATCTTTTGTAAGTCATATATTTCCAGACTCTTTCAACTAAATTTTCGAAGCATAGTCCCCTTTGTAATAGTAATCTCATTAGTCACCAGTTAAATTAAAAATTCGTGCTTTTTGTATTAATATAAACTCTCTTTTATCATCACTGCTTACACCCAAATCTCATCAGATCCAACTGAAATTAAAAAAGTTGGAAATTTGGGAATTATAGGCAATGCTCTTACAGTCACCAGGTGGTTCCATCAAGTTGCATCTTCCGTATCATCACCAGCCTGTGTGCGAAAATGTTGCCTGATTACACCCTATACTTTCTCATAAAGTTGGCCACTCGAATTTGTGTCCAACAAATACAAAGGCAGGACGGCAAATTCTAGGGTCAATCGTTGGGAGCATCAGAATGTCACCGCACAAAGATCACTCAAGAACTTTCCAGCTCCCGCATGGAGGCATCGTATAGAGTCCCGTCACAGGATATTGTGCACGCCTTGTGTGTCATTAGGAAGCTCAATCTGGGAAACTATGACTGGCCGCGCGGCTTTAAGTCCTCACAAAAAAAGTTCACTACACTTGCCCATCCATGGTACACGCAACGGAAGGAGGCGCATCGTTCTTCCCCACAATTCCTTGATCTAAAGATTACGGTGGGAGGGGGCTGCCATTAAGCCCGAACCCATTCAGGGTGTCCTTGAGGGATTTTTTTTTATCACAAGCTCCGATATCATTGCGCCAAGAGTCTGCTTGGCCCACAATTTTTTAAAGCCTGGTCAGCTTATCTTTTGCCTCGTCGAAAAAACCCACGGAGTCCCATAGTAATTTCTCCAGTACGCAAGATCAGCCGCTGCGCAACCCGTACCTCAGCCTTGAACACGAGATTTGCCTCTGGCCGCTTTGCTGGTCCTGCCGATTAGCTACTGGTAATTTCATTCGCTGTGGAAAAAGCATACACACAATATCTTGTCTCCAGGAACGCACTGAAGACTACCTAAAATCTAAACACCTCAATTTTCTTCATTCGAAAACATGTCCCACAACCCTTCCTTCCTGAGGACTCCTCTTTCCCCAGCGCAATCACATCAGCAACTTCATTCGCATGGCAATTCTAATTCAGTGTCTGTTTCTCGTAAACATTCGATAGTGGAAATGTTATCTTCGCCACCGCCGCTCCCCGCAGAGAATCACCAGAATCCCAATGACGACTTTAGCTTATCCAGAAACACATCAATCTCTTCACGTGCGTCGTCAGTGTTGCAACTGCTGGCTGGCCCGGCTTTTGCCGACTGGAGTGATATCATTTTGGCCGATTTGACCGAGTCGAACAAGCTCATTTCCATTAATTGCTCATACTCTGTTCAAAAGGCTTTCGAGACCCTTGTGAGCCATAATTTAACTTCCTTGCCCGTTTCATGTTCCTCCAGTCCCAGCGAATTGACCAATTGCTTATCGTTCGATTACAGCGACTTGAATACCTATCTTTTATTAATCATGAACAAGATTGGCGCCAGTGACTTGAATTTGAGCGAAATTGCTGACGAAAACGGCAACCCAGACTTTCTTACAATGGAACAGAAGAAAGAGATATTTACAAACATCATTAATAAGGCGAAGAAAGGTGAAGAGGTTCCTGTTGACTTTATTGTGAAGCTTCATCCAAAGACCCCTATTTTAAGAGTTAAAGAGTCGGACTCCTTATTGAAAGCTGTTGAAGCATTCGGCAATGGTGTGCATCGTGTTGCAATTATTGATCATGCTAATAAGATAAGCGGTATCCTTTCACAAAGAAGAACTCTTAAGTTTTTCTGGGAAAACGCAAGACGCTTTCCATCTCTTGAGTTCCTCCTCAATTCCACATTGCAAGACTTGAAAGTTGGTTCTACGCTTCCAATCACAATCCAAGGTGATCAACCATTAATCGAGGCATTACAGAAGATGTTTGATGAAAGAGTTAGTTCTTTAGCAGTTATTGATAAAAACAAGTCATTGGTCGGCAACATATCAATTGTTGATGTGAAAAACGTTTCCTCCACAAAGAACTCTCATTACTTGTTTAAGCCTGTGACCAACTTTATCTCATACAACTTGTCTCAAAAGGGCATCGAAAAGGGCCAAGACCAGTTCCCAATCTTCCACGTCAACCAACAAAGTTCTCTTGGTAGAGTTATTGCAAAATTGGTGGCAACGCAGTCTCATAGATTGTGGATTGTGGAGAATAGAGTTTCGCAATACGGATCTGTGTCTGGTGCTTCGGGCACTCCTTCTACCGTTGAAGCCACCCTTGCAAGCGATCTGTCATTCTCAGGAAACCCTTCAGCTTTGCCTACAATGCAGCCAGACAGTGGAAGACCTGGTAAACTTATCGGTGTGGTTACCTTGACCGATATCCTTGGGCTTTTTGCTCAACACAGATCTGGTGTAAAGCTCGACCCTCAGACTGCCAGAAACCACCGCAGAAGGTCCTCTACTTCGACTACCCGCTCTTCAATTGAAAGCGCGCAGATCCCCTCATCTGCTTCGTCATCAATAGCACCAGCACCAACACAACCGCATCAGAACTTGCAACCGAATCATGAAATGTTCCGTAAAAACTATCAATCTGGTCCATGAGTGATGACCATTTCATTACGCTACAATAAATATTTTGAAACTATTAATGTAATGCTATCATGACTTCTGCACTTATTGCACATGAATTTTCTCGTCATTTTTTTTGTTCTTTTTTTTTAGATTTTTTTTTTTTTTTTTTTTTTTTTTTTTTTTTTTTTTTTTTTTTTTTTTTTTTTTTTTTTTTTTTTTTTTTTTTTTTTTTTTTAATTTTTTTTGTGTCCCTCAATTGTCTCACTTTTAGTACAAGATCTTGCATGAGATAACCCCCGCTGACGTATACTACCTGATTTGGACAAATTGAGAGCTCGTTTAATTTTCACATAAGGCAAAACGTATCAAAAAAACACAGAAAAAAAAAACGGCAAAAAGTTTTTAAAATAGTAGAAAGAACAAGAGTATTCACTATATATTCTGTTTTAAATTTATTTGTTTTCAACTCGATTTAAACGGTTAAGGGAGGGTCGTTTCGGGTGAAACACCAATAGCATTAGGGTTACAACCCTCCACACGTGATTCGGAAGAGCGTGAACGAACTTGGCGTTAGAGACAAAAAACATAGCCCCCAAAAAAACACAATTGTTTTGAATAAGCTTAATGCATAGAAGATAAGTCAAAAAATGCCTCTGACAGGTTTATGCTTTAGAATCTTATTTTTTTTTGGGCATTTTCTCCCCATAACTACTGCGGGAGTTTGCACAGCGTATAGAGTGAGAATATTCGGCGTAATACGTGTCCTTCCGGGTAAACAATGTCATGGTGCGAGTTACCCGGCAAATCTGAGAATTTTTTTTTTCTGTGCGTCTCAGTAGGGTATCATAATATAAAAGTCGCACTGAAGGCGAAAATTTGACCCTTTCATTACACCTTTTTTCTGGAAAGCAAATCTATTACAATGGGTAAGGAGAAGCAACACGTCAACTTGGTTGTTATTGGTCACGTCGACTCTGGTAAGTCCACCACCACCGGTCACTTGATTTACAAGTGTGGTGGTATCGACAAGAGAACCATCGAGAAGTTCGAGAAGGAAGCCGCCGAATTGGGTAAGGGTTCTTTCAAGTACGCTTGGGTTTTGGACAAATTGAAGTCTGAGAGAGAGAGAGGTATCACCATCGATATCGCTTTGTGGAAGTTCGAGACTCCAAAGTACCACGTCACTGTTATTGATGCTCCAGGTCACAGAGATTTCATCAAGAACATGATCACTGGTACTTCCCAGGCTGACTGTGCTATCTTGATCATTGCTGGTGGTGTCGGTGAGTTCGAAGCCGGTATCTCCAAGGACGGTCAAACCAGAGAGCATGCTTTGCTTGCTTTCACCTTGGGTGTCAGACAATTGATTGTTGCCATCAACAAGATGGACTCCGTCAAGTGGGACCAACAGAGATTCGAGGAAATCGTCAAGGAGACCACCAACTTCGTCAAGAAGGTTGGTTACAACCCTAAGTCTGTTCCATTCGTCCCAATCTCTGGTTGGAACGGTGACAACATGATCGAGGCTTCTACTAACTGCTCTTGGTACAAGGGTTGGGAGAAGGAGACCAAGGCCGGTAAGTCCACCGGTAAGACCTTGTTGGAGGCCATTGACGCCATTGAGCCACCTCAGAGACCAACCGACAAGCCATTGAGATTGCCATTGCAAGATGTCTACAAGATCGGTGGTATCGGAACTGTGCCAGTCGGCAGAGTTGAGACCGGTGTCATCAAGGCTGGTATGGTTGTTACCTTCGCCCCAGCTGGTGTTACCACCGAAGTCAAGTCTGTCGAGATGCACCACGAGCAGCTTGTTGAGGGTGTCCCAGGTGACAACGTTGGTTTCAACGTCAAGAACGTCTCTGTCAAGGAAATTAGAAGAGGTAACGTTTGCGGTGACTCCAAGAACGACCCACCAAAGGGCTGTGACTCTTTCACCGCTCAGGTCATTGTCTTGAACCACCCTGGTCAGATCTCTAACGGTTACTCTCCAGTTTTGGACTGTCACACTGCTCACATTGCTTGTAAGTTCGACACCTTGCTCGAGAAGATCGACAGAAGAACCGGTAAGAAGTTGGAAGACGAGCCTAAGTTCGTCAAGTCCGGTGACGCTGCTATCGTCAAGATGGTCCCAACCAAGCCAATGTGTGTTGAGACCTTCACTGACTACCCACCTTTGGGCCGTTTCGCCGTCAGAGACATGAGACAGACTGTTGCTGTCGGTGTCATCAAGGGCGTCGAGAAGTCCGACAAGGCCGGTAAGGTCACCAAGGCTGCCCAGAAGGCTGCTAAGAAATAAGCTAGTCAACTATGTAATTGAATCTGAATATTATAGCTTTTAAGAAGTTTTAGTTGTAGCCTGCACCATGTGAAGTTTTTTATTGTATGCGCGAGATCGGATTTATCGGTTGTCTGGAACGGAGACAAAGATAAGAAAAGTGCATGATGCCGACAGTGGCCGAGGACCCCCTTCACCATCAGGATAGCACAGCGATGGGTGAAAACACGATATTAAAAAAATGAATAGTAACACGGGTCGATTATGTTAATGAATATTATTTTTCCAAGCTTATTATTTATTTAAGGACGTATTTTCGTGCATGCGTTGGACCGAGGTGGAGTCAAAGTGTGCGATGCGTATCGGAGTCACTGCGGAGCCGCGCAGGCTTCGACTCTGTCAGCGCAAAGAGTCCATGCAATTGATGCTACGATATAAATAACCGGGTGTTTCGTCTGAAAATCAAACTGCGTTCTTTTTGACTGTCTTCTTCCAGCCATTTTTCATCTTTGCACTCATCCGGTTTTAAGATGTTGAGAACACGCTCATTGATACGAGCAGGGCGCACACAAAGAGCCCGCTTCCCCAGAATCCAGACTTCGGTCTTATCGCACACTCCAATCCGGAGCTTGGCTACAACCGCAAACACCCTGAGTGAAAACTATGAGAAAGTGCACAATCCGGCCAAGCACCAGGTGACTTTGCAAAACCTCGACACTTTTGCAAGACGTCATCTTGGGCCTACTCCAGATGAAGTCACCCGCATGCTCTCTGCTCTAGGCTACAAGGATTTAGACGAATTCCTCACTGCCGCGGTCCCCCCGCATGTGCTCATCAAGAGACGCTTGCAGGTCCATCCACAGGAGGGATACACCGAGTCTGAGATGACAGACCACTTGAACGAATTGGCAGGTGAAAACCGTATTGCCAAATCTTTTATTGGTAAAGGTTATGCCGGTACCAAAGTTCCTCCAGTGATCCAGCGTAATTTGTTGGAGTCACCAGAGTGGTACACCTCATATACACCATATCAGCCAGAAATTTCTCAAGGTAGATTGGAGTCCCTTCTCAATTTCCAGACCATGGTCACATCCTTGACAGGGTTGGCTATTGCTAATGCTTCCTTGTTAGACGAAGGAACTGCTGCTGCTGAAGCAATGGCCATGTCCTTCGCTAACCTGCGCGGTAAAAAATCCAAGTATGTGGTGGACACCAAATTGCACCCACAAACTATTGAAGTCATCAAGTCGCGTGCTGGTCACCTCAAAGTTGACGTAGTAGAGCTCCCTTTATCTACTGATGCTGGTCTTTCAAAGTTGGCGGAAATCTCCAAGGATGTGTCTGGTGCACTCGTTCAGTATCCAGACACAGAGGGAAATCTCCACAATTTCTCTAAGGTTGGGGAGATTGTGCACCAAAACAAGGGCTTGTTTGCTATGGCAACCGACTTGCTTGCATTGACTGTGTTGAAGCTGCCAGCAGATTTCGGTGCTGATATTGCCCTCGGAAATTCGCAGAGATTCGGTGTGCCTTTTGGATATGGAGGCCCTCATGCCGCATTTTTCGCAACCACTGAGAAGTTCTCCAGAAAGATACCTGGTCGGATTGTTGGTGTATCCAAGGATAGACTCGGCAACCAGGCCTTGCGTCTTGCTTTACAGACACGTGAGCAGCACATCAAGCGTGAAAAGGCCACTTCTAACATTTGCACAGCCCAAGCTTTATTAGCCAATATGGCTGCCATGTATGCCGTGTACCACGGTCCTTCTGGTTTGAAGAACATTGCTGCTCGTGTGCATGGTCTCACCACATTGCTTGCGGAGAAGATCTCGAAAGAGTCGCCTCACAAGATCGTGAACACATCGTGGTTCGACACCTTGACCGTGGAGCTCTCGAACACCAACTCTTCTGACTTCTTGACGAAAGCTTTGAATGAGTACAATATAAACCTATTCAAGGTCGATGAGTCTCACATCTCGTTGTGTTTGGACGAAACTGCAACCTCGCAGGACTTGCAAAACCTCATTGAGCTTTTCACTGGCTCAAAAGCTGAGTTGCCAGAAAGCTTACCAACTGTTCCTAAAGAGCTTCAGAGAACAGACGCAATTTTGACAAATGAAGTTTTTAATACTCATCATTCTGAGACAGCCATGTTGCGTTATTTGCATTCTTTGCAGAGCAAGGACTTATCCTTAGCTAACTCTATGATTCCTTTAGGTTCTTGTACAATGAAATTGAACGCAACTGTGGAGATGCAGTCTTTGTCCATTCCGGGCTTTGCTTTGATTCATCCTTTTGCGCCAAACGACCAGGCGAAGGGTTACAAGAAGTTGATTTCTGAGTTCGAAAAGGATTTGAATGACATCACAGGGTTTGCCGCTACCACTCTTATGCCAAATTCCGGTGCACAAGGTGAATACACTGGTTTATCATTGATTCGCCAGTACTTTAAGTCACAAGGTCAATATGATCAGAGGAACATCTGCTTGATCCCAGTATCTGCACATGGTACAAATCCAGCCAGTGCTGCTATGTGTGGCTTGAAGGTTGTCCCTGTCAAGTGCTTGGATAATGGTCTGATTGATATTAATGATTTGGAAGAAAAGGCAGCAAAGCACCAGGAGAACCTTTGCTCCATCATGATCACATATCCTTCTACGTACGGATTATTTGAACCAGGTGTGAAGAAAGCCATCGACATTGTTCATTCTCGTGGAGGCTTAGTGTACTTAGATGGTGCCAACATGAATGCCCAAGTCGGACTTACCTCGCCTGGTGATTTAGGCGCTGATGTTTGCCACCTCAACATCCACAAGACCTTTGCATTGTCTCACGGTGGTGGTGGCCCTGGCCAAGGCCCTGTTTGTGTTTCTGAAAAATTGGTTCCTTTCTTGCCTTCTCACAATTATGTTGGAACCCCTCATGCAACCGCAGAGTCCATCAGGGCTGTGAACTCGGCACCTTTTGGCTCTGCTGCTGTGATACCAGTTTCATACTCGTACATCAAGATGCTTGGTGCCCAAGCATTGCCATATACGTCTGCACTCGCAATGCTCAATGCTAACTACATGCTTCACAGGTTGAAGGATGCTTATACCGTGCTATTTGTGGATCCTACAGCTTCCAAGGAAGACGGAACCAAGCATTGTGCCCATGAGTTTATTATTGACTTGCGTGAATTCAAGAGTGTGGGCGTGGAAGCAATTGATGTTGCAAAACGTTTACAGGACTACGGTTTCCATGCACCTACAATGTCGTTTCCCGTTGCTGGCACATTGATGATCGAACCAACAGAGTCTGAGAACATCGAAGAATTAGATAGGTTTGTCGAGTCAATGTTGTCTATTCGGAGAGAAATTGATGCACACGCCAAGAATGAACCATTGGGTAAAGTTCTCAAGAACGCTCCACATTCTTTGGCTGATATTATCTCGACACCTCAAATAGAGTGGGAGGCTCGGGGCTACACTAGAGAACAAGCAGCATATCCATTGCCATTTTTGAAGGCTTCAAAGTGCTGGCCAACGGTTGCCAGACTTGATGACACCTATGGAGACATGAACTTACTTTGCACTTGTCCATCTGTGGAAGAGGTTGCTGCGAACTAAACCTTTTCATCTAAATGTATACTAGATCGTATAATGAAACACAAATATAGTTTGTCGATCTTACCGCGCGTCATCTTGTGCGGCTGTTTCCCGTGCGGAAAATGTATTTTGTACATATACATTTTTGTACAAGTATATAAGAATAATGGGAACATTTTTTTTTTTTTTTTTAAAAAAAAAAAAAAGAATAAAATACAACTTACTGATTTCATTATATACAAATGTGTGTATTAATTTTTAATTTGTAAAATTTCAGAAAAGGAAATTCCATTTACATTGATGCTTTTATTTCATTCTTGCGCCGAGAAGACGAAAGCTCAAGGAACTTTCCAATCGAAAATGAATTGCGTGTTTCACATATGTCAAATGACACTACTATGACAAGCAAATTCATAGTTAGTATGTTTTTTAGATTCAAATATCACTATTTTTTTTTATTATATTCTACTATTTTTTCTTTTTTCTTTTTTTTGATTGCAAAAAAAAAAAAAAAAAAGACGTTACACTTTGACTTCTCAAGTTGGTAAATAGGTCCTGCATGATCATCTATGTTGATGTTGCAACTTACCTCACCGGTTTATCAACTATTTTACTTTCCCTTCGAGAGTTTATTACAGATTCAGAACATATTTGTATCCCATTCGATCCCATAAAGAATAAATACAGGAAAACAAGAGTAACGATTTATGGATTGGCAAAATTTCCGAGCCAAGAGGTCGTCCCTCGGCGGAGTTCCCTCATATAATACCGGTAACCACGGTCCCGGTAGTTATCCATCGAACGCTTATCAAAGCCCGCAATTCGCATTTCAAGGTCATCATGTAGACCCAAAGTCACAATCAGAAGGCCAATTTTTCACACCGTCTCCGCAGTTAGCCAGAGAAACTCGAACATCTCATTTCGAGTCCCAATTTCCTCTTTATAGCGTTGATTGGACCAGCAATGACAGTCACGACTGGGTTGCATTAAGTACATTTCGAGAGGGCTTTCAAAATCGGATACAGGTTCTTGAAGGATCAATGTACAGAAAAAATCTCGAAGAAGAGCCCTCCATGAGGTCCCCTTCAGTGTCTACTGGAAGCAGCACGAGCTCCGAGGACCCTACTGACTCAAAAGACGTTTCTCCAACACCACAAGCTGTATTTGACTGGACAAATGTGGCTGACGTTCAAGTGGATTATCCCCTAACTAACATTCAATGGGATCCGCTGATGCTAACCAATAACGCCTCACAGCAAAGACTTGCAGCCTCATCAGAAGTTTTACGGCTCTACCGGGTTGAGCACAATGCTGATGCATCTTGCTCTCTAGTACAAACACATCTTCTTGCGAACAACTCTACAGTGAATAGCAGTGGAGGCGATGCTCATGACATCAACACGTTTCCGCCAGTTACTTCTTTTGACTGGAACGTGACAGATCCGAATACGATTATTACACTGTCCGTGGATACTACTTGCACAGTATGGGACCTTAACCGGTCGCATAATATAGGGGCTGAGAAAGAGACTGCCCATGTTAAAACGCAGTTGATTGCCCACGATTCTGAAGTTTTTGATGTGAAGTTTCTCAACAACTCGACGAATATATTTGCTAGTGTCAGTAACGATGGGTCTATGAGAGTTTTCGATTTGAGATCTCTTGAGCATTCAACAATTATCTACGAACCCACATTATCATCGCCTGTGCCATCAACGATACCCGGAATGGGAAACACACATTACAATCCACATGCATTGTTAAAATTACTGACATCGAATATCGACCAGCATCATTTAGCTACCATTGGCGTCAACCTGAACCAAGTTTTAATCATCGATATGAGAATGCCCGGCCTTCCTGTCCTCAAGCTCGATTGCCTGTTTGGAGGCATGAGCAATGTGGCAGTGAATCTGATTCAATGGCATCCATCTAGTAACTTGTTAGCCACGGGAGGAGATGATTGCCAGGCTGTAGTCTGGGACTGTGCTAAAGGGTTAGCAACAAGGACTACTGAGTTAGGGACTGTCATGGAGACCCCGTCCTATGCATATGAGGAAGATCTAGAGGTGAACAACGTTTGCTGGAGGAAGAGCTCGGGCAACTGGTTAGGAACCGTCAGCGGCAAAAGCTTTCAGGCTTTACAGCTAGTTTGAAATCTTCAATATCCAAACATTCCAACTCAAATTACATAAGCTGCAACTGTAGGATTGGTAATTCAGCAGGTGCTGAATCTCTAATCTCTGGTCTAAGAGGTCTATTTTTTTTTTTTTTTTTTCTTTTTTTTTGTTTGCATCGAGAAACGCAAAATTACAAGCCCGTTCGATCGGATAGATCGATGCATTTCAAAATGGTCGATCCGCTGTACAGTGTTACGCAACGAAATTTTTCAGGAGGCTTAATTTTTTTCTTTCCTTTTTATTTATTATCATTGTAGTTAATACATTTTATTATGCTCTAGATTACCCCGATCCCCTTTCGCAATTCTTACGCTATTATAATGTGTACATTTTTTTTTTTTTTTTTTTTTTTTTTAGCGAGCTATTTAATATAACACTCTGTAGAAGGAGCTGTTGTGTGGTCAGTTGCTCACCCCTTCGGCGAACAAGGGTAAAGTTTGCAGCCATACACTGCTATATGCAGATCATGCAAGTTATCAAACCCCCTTGTGGTAATCGCGAACCGAAGGAGTAACTTCATCAGTATCTGGGCAACCCTTCTTCGCAGGTGTGGAGCCTTCGTACGATCAAGCAAATGTTGAAGGATCATATAACTGATCCAAAATCCGAAGTTCTCCCAGCTCTGACTCCATTTTTTTCTCTCTTTCACACATTATATCTTTTTTTATTTATTTTTAAACTGGCTAATTTTAGCTGTCTGATCTTCGAGAAGAAGGGCACAAAGCAAAGCACAATAATCGCTGTACCTCCAATTGTTTTAACATTCCGCAAAGAGACAGCTTCTTAGTGTTGAGCTTCATTTGCATTCAGGGTGTTTGAAGTTTTTCATTGAGTAGATAAACTATTTTGCTCAATGTGTTCGCTTCGTCTTTCGTTATTGCATAAGAAACAGCATCTGACAAAAGATTACAGAACTCCTACTCGTTTACTTTAATACTGGTGTCACCTTTTGCCTCGTTTTATTAATATTAATTTTTTTTTTTTTTTTTTTTTTTTTCTCGCCCGGCATCGAAATCTTGATCCCTTGCGTCGTACATCCTTACATGCACACTTGCCATGTTTTTTATATTTAGAAGGGATGATCTCTTCTCAGGGAACAACTCAGCTGCCTTTTCTTCACGCCACCCTTTTGAGACGGGTTCCGCCTCACTTTCTCCCTCCAAACCTGCTTCCGAATCAATTGTTTCGACAGGTCTTCACTCGCTGTCACCAACCAATTTCATGGATCTTTCCACTGCATACGAGGCTCCTGCGCCTTCTTCTCTGCCGGCACAATCTTCTGTTCTTAATTATAGATCCGCCCGCACGCTGTCTTCTGGTACAACCCTGCAACCTTCGTTACAGAGCTTTTCGACAGACAAAATTCCTTCTTACTCATCTAATACCGAGCCATCGGTTTCACAATCTGTTGACTCCTCCGAAAAAGTGTCGTCTACTCCCTCGCTGACTTCCATTACGTCTGGCCAGATTTCATCGCTGTCAGATCAAGCAACAACTTCTGGGTCGGATTCTTCTAATTCAATGTCGACTTTTGCATCTGATACTTCTATAGGAACAACGACTCCATCAACAACAGCCTTTCTGAGCAGCTCATCTTCTGATAACACAGATCTGTCTGATGAGTCGTCGTCCACTTCATCACCCTTGACGTCATCCTCAAGTAGTTACTCAAGTCCATCATCCACATCCTTGTCGTCAACCGATAGCTCAGACAGCTCATCTTCAACGAGCCCCTCATCATCAACGACAGCATCTTCAGCATCTTCATCTACTTCGCCCTCAGTATCGTCATCGTCTGAAACTTCAAGCTCGTCAAGAACCTCGAGCCTGTCGCAACCAAGTTCTTCTGAAAGTTCATCAGCATCTTTGTCCTCCTCTAGTCAACCCTCGAGCTCTTCCAATCTGTCACTGTCCTCATCATCTCAGGACTCATCCAGTATCCCCGCATCCTCTTCGAGTTCGCTGCAGTCAAGCTCAAGCTCAGCACCATCAAGCTCTGCTTCACTGTCTTCCAGTTCTGAATCCAGTTCATCTGCATCATCCCTGAAGGCTTCCTCTTCTCACTCTGCTAGCCTGTCAAGCGATGACAGATCATCCCTGAGCAGCATTGCACCAAGCACATCCTCATCTCATTCGCTGCTGTCGACTTCATCTGGTCTGTCTTCGATTACCAGCTCGTCTCTGACGTCTCTGGATCTGTCTTCAACTTCTTTTAATACTCATCATCACTCCATTACACACTTCACATCCAAGTCTACTGGCTACCAAGGATATTACTCTACTGTGAGCGTGTTGCCTGACAAAACTTTGACGACTTTAGTTGCAGTGCCTACCACTGCACATGAAAGTTCGAGCTCTGGCTCCAATGATGGGAGAAACGCAAAACTTATTGGTGGATTGGTTGGGTCTATCGGAGGAACACTTTTCATTGGTGCTATGGTTGTGCTATTCTTATTCTTGAGAAGACGTCGTTCTAGAGTCACCAATCATTCACCAGATTTCGTTGACGACACTCTGGCTGAAGAGTCAAACGAAAAGCTGGGATTTAGAAAGCTATTTGGATCAAAGCATGGGTCAACTAACGTTGGTGGCGTTGCTGGCTATAATGATCTTGAACGAAATGGCGACCCATTTACTGGCAACACTGGCAATGGACGTGATTTGGATGACGATTTTGCATACCGCGGCGTCTCAAACAGCAATAACCTAGACTCAGTCTTTCACGGAAGTGGTAACAATTCTGGTGGCAACCCCTCGGCTCCTGGTAGTGAGCCGAATACTAATCACCACTCTCGAATGAATTCTAATGGACCAGGGTACCCGTTAGGAGCAATGCCTGAGGCTGAACATTCTCCGGATTCTTTTGATGAGGACTTTTCGCCCCCTAGAAACAATCGCTTCTCTGGATTTGAAGAAGATTACGACGATTTGTACTTCCAGGAGCACACGCATGCACCGCTACTTACTGAAGAAAGCCATTCCAACAATTCTCGACTGCGCTTTTTCGAGGAGATCTAGCACATTTCAAGTCATTAGCATAACACTCCACACCCAAATTCTCAATTAATTGTGATTAATTTTTAGAAATATCATACTACGTAAATTCTGCTTGTAGGAACTCTATTTTGGTTAAAAGCTTGCCTCACATTAATCTACTTGAGGTGATAGTCTAGTCCTGCGCAGTCGACTTTCATGCGCACAAATTTTCTGATCGAGCGTTCATCACCTTCAACTCCAAACACCACTCGAAAAAGCTGAAATGTCCACGAAGAGTGCCATGGTGAAGTTAATAGTAGGAGCTGGTCAAGCAGCACCAGCTCCTCCAGTGGGTCCTGCCCTCGGTTCAAAGGGTGTTAAAGCAATCGATTTCTGCAAAGAATTCAATGCAAGAACCGCCCATTATCAACCCGGTACGCCGATTCCAGTCATGATGACCGTCAAACCAGATAGAACATTCACATTTGAAATGAAGTCTCCTCCAACGGCGTGGCTTCTTTTAAAGGCTGCTCAGGCCGAACAAGGTGCAAGTAATCCTAAACATGAATTTGTGGGACAACCCATTTCTTTGAAACACATTTATGAAATTGCAAAGATTAAGAAAACAGACGAAAGACATAAAGACTTAGAGCTAGAGCAAATATGTGGTGGTATTATTCTGACGGCAGAGACCGTTGGGGTTAAGGTTGTTCCATGAGGCAAGTCCACGCAAACACCGGAGTTCATCTTGTAAATAATAGAATATGGTACGGCTTTATTGTAGAGATCACTGTTTTATTTGCACATCTATCAAAGATTGTTCCGAAAGACAGTATGCTTGGAACGATGTAACTATTTTTTCTTTGTCTTATCGAATGCGGCAATATGTGCTTTTGACTGATCAACTGTTGTGTGGTCATGATCGCCAGCTTTGAAAACCTGGTAATCGAATGTTCCATCAGTATTGATTTTCTCTTCCACACTGCACATGCTTATACTTTGAAGCCATTCGTCTTGAAAGCAGTCCTCGACGGTAATACGGCATGCTGGTGCTAACTCTACCATGCGACCTATCAATGGACGACAATCTTCAGGCAAGGCAAGCAAAAGGCGGTCTGCTCCTGTTTCCACTGAAGTGTGGTCCAAACCGTTGGCACCACCTTTGCTTTCTTCTGTCTGTTCTATAGCTGATGCGAGATCGGACATGTTATTGAGTCCCTCTGCATCGTTTGATTGATCTGGAGTCTTCAAGAGCATTTCGCTCAATGTTGTATTTTCATCACGAGTGGCAAATAACTTGAAGCTATTATCGGTGAGTTTCGAAACCTTCCAAGGAAACTTCTTCAACATCATACAGCAGTAGATGATTGCCACTGACCATATATCAACAGGTCTGGGATCATACTTACTGAAAACACACACTTCGGGAGCTAAATAGGGGTCAGAACCAACCACTCCCAGTGCTTCAATCAAAGTTTTTGAAAATGGATATGAGAAAACCACAGCTGATCCAAAATCGATAATCTTTACTATACCACGTGAGTCAACAACACAGTTATCCAATTTCAAATCTCTGTGGGAAAGTCCCATTGAATGCAAGTAGTTAATGCCACATAAAATTTGTTTGAAGCAACAGTTTATTTCTTCTCTTGACATCTGGTTTGACATAACTATGGCAAATAAGTCGTAATCGCAATACTCCATAACTTGGTAGATGCGATCATTTTCGTAACATATTTCGATAGTTTCGATAATATTTGGATGCTTTAATGTTGAGCCAATACAATATTCACCAGTAATCTTTTTGGCATAATCTCTTTTTGTCTCAGTTTGATATTTGGCTCGGAATTCTTTCACAGCGAATACCTTTTTATCAGATAGCCTGTTCACAAGTTTCACTGCACCACCAGCACCAGCACCTAAGCTTTGTCCGAATTTCCCATAGCGTTTAGAAAATGGAAGCTGTTGACTATGCAGATTGGTGAGACCATTTATGGAACTTCCTCTGTCTCTGGCCATCGATGGCGTTCTAGAAACAGAAGCAGAGCCCACAGCAAATCCAGTCACTGGGGATTTCGAAAATGAGTTTTCAGAAGACGCAATCGACTGATTTGTGTAAGAATTTGCAAATGGTGTGCTGGAAGGAGTTGCATTAGCAGAAGTTCCTAGGTTGTTTGACCGCAAAGAGGATGACATTTTTCCAACAGGTATTGGCTGAGCTGGAGACGATCCTTTCCTGAAGAACCTTTTGAGATTAGCCATCGAGTTATGTCTTGAGCTACTCTGGAAAGACATAGATTCCGAAGATGAAAGACTCGAGGGTGAGCTCCCGTATGGCTGATTTTCTGTAATAGTACCCGAGCTCCTGTTGTTGAACGAGCCTAGATCAACTGCCGAACCGCTAGATTTGAAACCTTTGTTCTTTGATGAAAAGAAGAAAGACAACCCAGATTGAGATCCCAGACGTGCTGAAGAGGAAAGCGAAGCATTCTGTTGAGCCTGATGGTGGGCCTGAGCCTGAGCCTGAGCCTGTGCAACTCTTTGCTTGGAAATAACGAAACGAGGTTCAATGGATGAGGTATTGACTTGAGGAGACAGGAAATGAATAGAGGAAATTGGTTGCCCATTTGGTAGATTTGGGACGTGATCAGTATTTTGAGTGGTACCATTACCATGTTGCAATGCCTTTGAAAGATTCAGAGTTGCTGATCCTCCAGTGCCAGGGTTAGATTTATAAGAGCCAGCAACATCGTTAATCGAGCTGTTACTCACGCTATTACCGCGACCACCAGGCACACCGTATGGTATAGACGATGACAAACTTTCTGAGCCATAACCACCGATGGAGAAAAATGACGTGTGAGAAACTGAGTTAGTCCTATTAATCCTTGGACTTGTGGAGATATTTGGCGGCTTAATCGGAATATCCCGTGTTCCGTAAGAGCGACCAGTGATTGGGAAATCACGAGGCAGGAACTGGCCATCAAAACCTCCATCAACTATAACAGGGCCTGTGCTGCTTGGTGCTTTAGTTGGAGGCAGTAAGCCAGAAAGAGAAGAACGACTGTTTAAACCAGACTGGACTTTCGGTGGGATTGTTATACCCTCACTAGAAGTGTCCTGTTGCTCATGGGTCGGAGTAGCAGAGCCCGAGTCGTCGATGCCATACTGATTGAGAGTGGTTTGGGAACCATTTTTAGAAGGGATGTTGGAATGTGATTCATTCAAAAGTTTGGTCAACGAACTCATAGGCTGTTGCAGAGTTTTTATACCCAGAGTTTGATGGGGAACATCGTTCGGAACATTCGGAAAAGATTCCATGATTTGTCACAGCTTTATTCAATAAATATAACTTTTATTTTTGGAAACAGGAGATCGTTTATCAGCAAGATATGAGCATCAAATAGAAAAGACGAAGAAAGAAAGGGAAGATTTGAAGAGGAACCCAAGTATATATGAGTCACTCCTGTAAATATCGAGTTCTCCAATTTAATGCTAAACAGAGGATTTGCCTTGAGGTTTTGGAGTTAGCCACGGACTTTTGAAGTAATTGTTGCGTGTTTGAAAGCTGTTGGAGTTGTCAACAGCGTCGAACCAGTGGTGGGAAGTGTTCAAGCCCACGTGACCGCAGATACCGCAGACAAAACAGATTGTGAGATCGCAGTCAGTTGATAGACATTTGTCGTTCGCGGTACTTATCTCTTGCTACTTTCATTGGCGAATCTGTAACGCGCTACTATCTTATCCAAGAGGCCTGAAGGATAGTGACACAATTTTACTAGGTGGTTTACTTTTTATTGCCAGTCTACAGCCAGAGCAAATGAAATGAACATAAAAATTGAAGGCAAAAAGAGGGTACATTTTTTTTTTTTTTCTTGGTACCCCAAAGAATCTAACAAAGTAAGCGGAGACCAACACCTTTTGCAAGAGGGGACAAGATGGGGTCATGCGGGAAGTGTGGGTATTTCGAAGCGATGCCGCATGAAAGCGCTGCAGTGAGGAGTTCTGTGGATACAAAATGCCACACAAAACTAAAATTCGCTCACACGCACTTCCTAGTGTACAGAAAGTTATGTTGCACTCTAGGCATCTTGCAAGTCGACTGGATCTACACGGTCGACTATTGCAATAGGAATTTTAGTTTTTCATGATGTCGTGGGCTGCGACATGCTCCAAGTACCTTGCAGCAGTTCGCGCATCTCGAGCGACGCACCCAGACGCTTACTACTCTTTTAGACCCATTGCCCTTGAACTCCGACCACCTCTTTATTCTCTATCCGTATATACACATTGAGGATTTACACACTCAATTCTTCTTTTTCCCCTTTCCCCTAGCCTTCTTGCTTTTAGTGGAATTTGTAGACGAAGTTTTGTCATCAGTACGCACATTTCCCTCTGGGAACAATGGCAAATCACCAGGATTTGATGAAATACCCATTGACTTTCGTATCATGTTAATTTTGTACTGCAATTCTTCATCGGTTTGTGGTTTTTCATGGATGTCCTCCCTCTTTTTGCGCTCTTCTTCCTCCTGTTTCTTGTCAGCGCCAGTTTTCTTCTCCATTTTCTTCCGCTCTATCGCAGACAGCTTTTCCAATTCCTCGATAATTTTAGCTGTTTCTTCGTAGATGCTATCTTGCAAAGCATTATCAGCATACTCGGGCTTGGGGTTAGTCGCGATTTTACATTCTTGAACAAGATTGCCCCCATCGGCAGCACCCAACATCGGAGCATAAATGGCAAACAAGAGCGACTGTGCTCCTTGCAAAGGACTCTTAAAAAACAAGAACCAGATAGGATACAAAATGACATATATCAATAAGCCCCAAATAGTGCCCATGGAAATGAATCTTCTGGTCGATGGCGACCTCATGATACCTGGATTGACAATGCTTACCTTAATGTTGCAAGGCTCATTGTCTTTTCTCTCATACTCCAAAAGTTTTCTTTGGAACAGCCTTCCAAACATTCCCAATAAAAGTTTGGAAGTTCCGTATACAAGCCAAGGTTTCAGCACCTCGTACTTCCGTTTTTCCCATAGAAGATCATCTTTGTCTACCATGCCAGCGGCTTGTGTGGAGCATGTTGTCAAAACAATACGCACATCACGATCTGGTGGTTGAACATGAAAAGCTGGCTTAAGCAAAGTTAAAAGATGGTAGTGAGCAAAGTAGTTAACGGCAAGTTGAGTCTCGACCCCATCGACGGAGGTTTTCCTCGCTTTGCCCCGAGGAATGCACTCAGAAGCACAGCAGACCACACCATCAAGTCTCCTAGGAGGTGAATTATCGAGCCATTTGGTTGCAAATAAACGAACTGAGTGAAGAGAGTTAAGATCACAATGTTCAACGTAGACCATGAAATTATTCGTCTTTTCTCTAAGGTCTTCGATGAACTCAACCGTCCAGGCATCGTCCGTTGAACGCGTCAAAATAATCACTTGAGCTCCCTTTGAGGCGAGCTCATATGCCATGACTGCTCCGAGCCCTGTTGTACCACCCGTTATAATGTAGACGCGTCCGTGAAGCAATCTGTCAAATGTGTTCGACGAACCCCCAAAATAATATTTGATGGCCCCGGCGGCAATGAGCGGGGGTCCATAGTTTTTGATGTAGTCCCAACCGGGGATAGACTGAGGTCCGTCCAAGAATACTGATGATACTATATCGATAGGCATTCTAGAGGATAAAAGTCTACAGCCCTGCTAGAATAGCTCATAGCCTCGCGTATGGCGGTGTACGGATCTATGGCTCTCTCCATATCTCGGAGATCCCTAATAAAGGGATAAGAAATTTAAAAGACACAACCGAGTCACGACTATGATTATTTGATCTTGATAAGGAAGAAATTATTGATCTAGTAGAAAGATTATGTGTTGTAACTTTACATCACACGTGATCAATCACGTGCCGATTTAGTAACATCCCTCTTTCAATTAATTTGAAAGTGAATGTCCCCAAAGTAGTTGCAGAATATTGTTTGACCTATACTAGAGCTGTTTACTATATTTCGTTTTTGTAGAATTTGTTGCAGAGTACTTGGTGTTTTCACACCGGTTGTGCGATGAGATGCGGTACAGACGCAATTTTCCAGGTACAGGCTCCATCTAATATTGTCAGTCCTACAAAAGTCATGGACGAAGTTGCATTCTACGTCACCCAAGGTGATCCAGCAGACAAGCACTCTAAGGAGTCTTTAGGTGTTGCTGCTTCGGTACACAAATCACTGACCTTCGCATCATTCAGAAATGCAGACTGTCCAAGACATGGTGCAGCTCTTACAGGGTTGGGAGCCGGAGAAAGACTATTTGTTGCTGGAAAAGACAAGGCCATGATAAATTGTTACATTTGGGGCAAAGAAGGTGTGGATCAGAAGTTTCCTGTGCCCGAGACGATGTCATCCTTAGCGGTTGTACTCAAATCTGATGTATTGAGGAAGGGTAAGACCTATCAAGAGCCTGAATTTAACCCTCCATGGCTTCTCATAGCGGGATCAAAGAGTGGAAAGCTTTATGTATGGGAAGTCTCGTCTGGAAACCTCTTGCATGTCAAGGACGCTCATTATCAAGAAATCTCTACAATAAGGGTTTCTGATTGTGGTACATTCGTGATAACAGGTGGTTTAGATGCTAGAGTCATGATCTGGAGGACAATTGATCTTGTCACAATCGGTGGAGAACCCGCAAAACCATGGGCATCATTTACTGAACACTCTCTTCCAATTACTGATATCGCAATCGCTGATTCCAAGGTCATTTCCGATATCAACGTATACACTGCCTCGAAAGATTGTACTGTGCGGATGTACAATGTCAACTCAAAAACTTTGATGAGCACTTTTGTGTTTGATTCAGCGGTTGAGTGTATTGCACGCGATGCAGCAGACAGAGCAGTGTATGCTGGTCTTGCTGATGGCTCTATCAGACAAGTACCACTTTATGTTGTGAATCCCCAAACACGCCATCTAGATCATCTAGTGGGTACTGGGAGAATCATCACAGTGGTCGATGACCCGGAACTCAAAGAAACTTTCACATACCACACAAATGACTCAAACTGCTTCCCTACTGTGATGTCCATGTCACTCGACGGTATGAGTATAATATCTGGAGACTCGCAAGGCAGAGTCATAGTTGGTGATGTTGTTACCAAGCAAGTCATGAAACAATTCACACCTTGCAAGTCAGCCATTGCATACTTGCATGTTGAGGCAAGTGTAGAAGATGTGTTGAAAGAGCGCACACTCCAAAAAAATCACAGACTTTTGCAAACACTTAAGAGATCAAAATTTTCTGGAAACCCCTCTGAACATGACGTCGTGGCACAGTTGCCAGAAATTATGAAGAAAGAAGCTGATCGTAATGAGTGGATCCAGCGCGTGTTGAAAGAGGATATGGAGTTTGCTCTTGAGGCAGAAGAAGAAGAAGCTCAGCAGAAGAAGCTGGCTGACACAGAAAAGGTCGAGGAGCTTGAGACAAAGCTTAAGAAAGTTTCAGAGGCTTACAACTCACTCAGATCAATGTATGAGGACCTTTACAAAGAAACACAAAAGTGAGCAGAGAGAAAAGAAAAGACTCAAATTACCCCAGCTTTTGATAAATTCCTTCTCCATGATTTGAAGCATTCTTCTTGCGCGCATAATTTGCAACCATTCAACAATACGCAGCTTTAAGAGAAGACATTTGGTGAAAATAGCAGGGTACAATTACAACTTTAATGGCATGGATCGAGCTGAGTGTATTTGTGCCTAATCGGACCGTTTCCACAATGCTTGAATGTGAACGACTAATCGTACTACTTATAGAGATCAAAGGCATAAATGCTATTTTTACTAGAAAATCTTCCTATTTTAGGATTTGAAAATACAAGGTGAATTAAATAACTCTGTCTTTTGAGCTGCATACATCTCTCAACTAGAAATACGTAAGGAGAAGCAGCTCCTGTACACAATGTGGAGCATCGCCAGCTGCTTTTGGATCTGCGATGGCCTCGGACTTTCGTGAAGACCAATTTACATCTGATTTTCATTAAAATGGTCGAAGAAAAATTGAGCAAGAAGCAGAAGAAGGCTCTTTCTTTTAGAAAAACCAAGGAAGAACGAGAGGAGGAGAAACAAGCCAAAGCTCAAGAGAAAGCCACCAAGGAGGAAAGTAAGAAGAGAAGCATACAGCAGGACGAAGAGTCAAGCAATGATGGCAAGACTACGAGTGATGAACAACCTAAAAAGAAAAGAAAGACAAGAAGAGGCAAGAAAGGAAAGGGCACTAACGGTGGGCAGGGCCCCAGGTTCATCCTTTTTTGCGGAAATCTTCCATACGATGTCCAACAAGCTGAGCTTGAGGAGCATTTCAAGAATGCTAAACCTGACAGATTTAGAATCAGAAAAGATAAAGGAATTGCATTTCTCGAGTTCGACAGCGATACACAAGAAGTACACTCCAAAATGGAACATGCACTTAGAATGCATAAGTCGACACTCCGAAACAGGAAGATAAATGTTGAGCTCACAGTTGGTGGAGGTGGTAATTCCGAAGCCAGACAACAAAAGTTGAAGGAAAAGAACGAAAAACTCATAGAAGAGAGGAAAGAACGTATAAGGAAGCAATCTAAAAAGTCAGCAGAGACTAAGGACGCCGACAACGAAGGCCTGTCTGATGCCACACCACAACCTGCAATGCATCCTGCCAGAGCCGCTATGTTAAAATAAGGGACACTACCGAACTAGATTAATATTACCGAAAACAAAGCACTTCGTAGGTATTTTATTAGAATAAGTGTCTATTGATAAGGCAATAATACAGTTAGTGATGAGGAAAATATCGTACGTCTCATCACGTTTTAAACAAGCAGGAGAATTTCATCTCACGAGGGCCGCCAGCAGACCAACACGAGAAAAGAGAAAATCGCAGCAAAAAGGTAGCCACGGAACGATTAATGATGCTGAGCTTGAAAACGTCGATCACCAATTACTGGCAATTAGCACATCGGTAGTTAGGGCAGGCGAAACAATCAAATCCTATTGCACGCTTCAAGGATTATAAGATAGAGCACTTCTTAGCTTTTCTAATCTTTCTCTTCCTTGTGTTTGGTGTCGTTGGGGATGCTTGACCATGTGGATCCTGTGAAGGTTCTGTCGACTCTGTAACTAAGGATTCGTTGTTTTCGTGAGGAGGATTCAAGACCGATCTTATAGCAATATCAAAGAGTTCTGTAACTCCTTGCTGAGTTGCTGCTGAACATTCAACATAACGGAATGCACCAATAGACTTAGCCATCTTTTCTCCCTGCTCACGGGTAATTGGTTTCTGCTTCTTTGCGACCATATCGTCTAGCACATGCAAGTCCTCTCTCAAGTCAATCTTCGTACCTACAAGCAAGATCAAGATATCCTTTGGGGAATGATGCATAATCTCAGGAATCCACTTTGCTTTGACATCCAGGAACGAGTCTGGACTCACGACAGAGAAACAACACAAAAAGATCTCCGTCTGTGGATAAGAAAGTGGACGCAACCGGTCGTATTCGGCCTGGCCCGCAGTATCCCAAAGGCCTAATTTTATAGGTTCTCCGTCCACCATAACTGAAGCGGAATAGTTGTCAAAAACTGTTGGAATGTAGTCATTTGGGAAGGTGTTGGTTGTGTAGGATATTAACAAACAAGTTTTACCAACACCACCATCTCCCACAACAACTGCCTTAATACTTCTCATTATTCTGGTTTATTTGAAAAGGGTCAGTGGCTTGATTGGGATTCTGAGCCCGAGAATGTTTCTTTTAGGTGTTTCAATAAATCCTGAGGATTGGGAGATACAGTGAGGCTTGTTAGAACCTAACATTCGATTCTGTATATAGGATTGAAGGCATCAAGGACCAAAAAAGCAAAAATTTAATAGAAAAAAAAATAAAACCTAAAGAAGCATACGTGTAAGAAAAACGAACTGAAAAAATTGTAAAGCCAAATAAACCAACCAAACAAAAAAAAAAAAAAAAAAAAAA
>JAJMDB010000018.1:0-205409 GCA_030573315.1 Osmozyma mogii
GCTTCTGAGATTTTTTAAGCTGAAGAGCACGCTCAACTGGGGAGAGCCACATGCTGCCACTGGAAATGTGAGGCATCTCGAAGTCAGATGCATTGTCAATCACTCTGGTTCTTTCAGCTCCAGTGTCTTGGAATTGAAGTAAGGTTTCGAGTCTTTGTTGGGCTTCAAGAAGCTCAGGATTGATGTTTTTCGTCTTCTCGTAATGATCAAGCTCCTTATTCTGCTCTTCGATTTCTTTTTTCCGCTCTGTTTCTTCCTCCTTCAACTTGTTTAGTCTCTTTTTCTCTTCTTCAGCTTGCTTGAAAGCTTCTTCCTGTGCCTTCCAAAGATTTTGCCCAGCAGCCATAGAAACCTTGATTGGTTTCTTACTGCTTTTTGACTGTGGGGGAGTTGTGTGGGCTTGTTGGTTTTGTATGGACTTGTCTGTAGGGTGGGCTTGCTTATCTTCTATAAGGCCCTTCTCGGACTTAAGAATATTAATGATCTCGAGTTTCTCATGCTGTGATAAGAGCTCGTTTCCACAGAAAGAGCAGGGTTGAAGCCCTTCCTTGGAGCAAATGATTTTACCGCAGTTCAAGCAGTTAGGAGCAACTTCGAACAAGGGATGTCTAGTTGCCATGCAATTACATTTTCTTCGTACTTGTGATGCACCTTGCAAGTCGATGTTAGCAGCCTTTTCTGTTTCAAGATCATTGAGCACGGACTCGATATCTTTCAAGTTATCGAGGTTTTTCTTCTTCAGCTTTTTGGTTTGAGCAGCATTGAGTGTATTAGATGGCTTTTTGGTGGCAAGCTCAGAAGTGGTTACTGAACTATTATTATTCTTGAGTCTTCCTTTGTTACTAGGAGGTCTTTTCTGTTCTTCTTCTTTGCCCCAAGCTGATTTTGGTCTTTGCTTGCTCGAACTCGACGGGATAGGAGGTCTATTCTTTGCATCCTGCTTCTCTTTTTCAGCTTTTTTGGCGGCCTTTTCGGCTTCTTGCTTTGCTTTGTTCTCTGCTTCATGCTTAAGTTCTTTGAAATTGGTGATAAATGCAAAGGTCTCGTCGCTGGGACCTAAGAAATTGAGGAAATGATCTTCAATTTCATACTCCGTCGGTAGGGAAAGAGCGTAGTTCACCAACTCAACTGCCAGATCCTTATCTAGTGGAAGGATATTAGAAATCGCCCCAGGGGCATAGTCATAGAGTTTCTGGTAATCCATGGATGGTAGAAACTCGATGGATCAATATCTCGAAGTGCATAATCGCCATTGAAGGTCACGTGATTGTTGAAATGGGCGTACCCCAAGCTAAAACCAACAAGCAGGGCAAATCTGGAATGTTTAAAACGAAGTTTTATTACTTACTATGAGTAGAAAAAATTGGTCGTCAGATTTGTAGGCTATTTAGCGGCCTGAATCGCCAGAGGCCTGCCGCAAGGACCAAATTTGCAGCTGAATAAGATTTTAAGAAATCACGCGAGGAGTACGAATAATGCCATGGCCGTCCTTTTTAAAAGATCCATTTCCTACAGTGAAGATGTAATTGATGTGATCTTCGATTTTGTATACCGAACTCATATGTTAACTCCTTTGTGTCATTACCCTCACATGGAAACGGGTAAGCCTGACTTTGCGGAAAATACGCACTTTATCAACGGTTCACACGTTAGCTAATCAAATGGGAAGAACTATAACCTAAAAGACCTTACATGTTCCTATTGTTTTTAAATAAAATCGGCTTTAGATGCTAAGCGAATTGTGCGTTAGCGACTCAGCTCAAATGCTTGTTGAACCAGCACAAAGTCCTATTCCCAGCAGAATGCAAGTTAAGCTTTCACAGTAAGGTTCATGAGTCCAAAGGCTATGCAATTAGAACCACCCTGGTGGAGAAACTGCTTATCTCCAGATTACTAAGTTTTTTTCGATTATGTAGCGGAATTTTCTTGGAAAATACAAGGGGCTACGGAGTCGGCCTATTATATTCGTGTTCTAAGTTTCACAACGGGCTGCAAAAACTCTCGGAGTGACCCCGGTGCATCTAGTGACCCCTCTTTAAATAACAATATCCTTGCCAATAATTCTAACTGCCGCGACTAGCCGAAGGATCTTCTTGGAAGCTCCACATTCACCCGTGAAGATCCTCGGCTAGGCCGCATTAGCTTGTTCTTACTGTTAATCACACCCCTTGTTATACCGACTGATCCATTTTGTTTCTTTGACATCCGTTTGAAACCAACCCGTTTTTAAATTATTTTTTACACTCGTTTTCTTGACTTTTGGTCCCTTTTTTCTCGAAGATCACACGGTAATAACATTACCCCTTTTGGACTGTTTTGTCACAGATGCCGCTGCTGAAACATGCCCGCGCTCGCAGCATACAGTAACAACACCGCCGCCGCGATGAACCCTGGCTGCAAAAAATATTATCATTCACTTTACAGGAAAAATGCCCTTTAATCCTCGCAGAATGCTGGAGGTCATATACATCTCCCTGATCCGTTTTGAGCGAGCCCTTGAGATTCGTTGTTTTTCTTAAAGGCTGTCATTTTTCCCACACTGATTCCACTTTTTCTTTTCTAAATTCGTCTATTATCTTACACGAGCGCCTATTTTTAAAAGAACCTCTCTGACAAGCATTCATAACAGTCGCCCACTTCAATAATCGAAATGGATACTACAGAGACACAAGGCCCGCCCATAGACTTCGTGTCCCTTCTGAACAACTTTTACATCATATCAAGGCTTGGGCTCGGCAGCTTTGGACAGGCCTTATTGGCAAAACGAAAAAGGAACCTGGATCTTGTATTCGAGAGAAAGCCAGAGTACATGAAGACCATGATGTATCCCAACTCATTAAAGCAGTCCAAAGAGTCGAGCGCCGGCCTAGTCGCCATCAAAGTGATGAAATCGTCCCTTAAGAAACCAAAAGATTGCATGAAAGTGACAGAAGTTCGCTTCATATACTCAATGCCCTCCCACTTCAACTTGCTACAGATTTTTCGTGTCTTTATAGACTCTATGACGGGGAAGCTCTGCATAGCAATGGAAGCAATGAATCAGAATCTATACCAACTCATGCAAAAGCATGGCGGCCGTGCTTTTCCGCAAACAATAGTCAAGTCAATGCTCGCTCAGTTGTTGAATGCGGTTCGTCACATACACTCAAAAGGCTTCTTTCATCGTGATATTAAACCAGAGAATATCTTGGTGACACCTACGATTCAGTACTATGGGCATGAAGACCACATCCCGCCCATACGAAGAAAGGATTTCTATATCGTCAAACTCTGCGACTACGGTCTTGCTCGACACATTCATAACACCAAGGAACTCACCCCATATGTCTCAACTCGTTGGTATAGAGCACCTGAAATCTTGTTAAGACAGCGGAATTACTCACGTCCGATCGATATATGGGCTTTCGCTTCTGTGGCAGCTGAATTAATAAACGGCCGGCCATTATTTGCAGGTCAAAATGAAGCAGAGCAAATGTATCTAGTTCTTAGCTACCTAGGGCATCCTACATCGATAGTGTACGAAAATGACTTGATTGGTGGATACTGGGCTGAGGGAGCCGTTCTTGTGGAGAACCTAGGGATCCTGTTACCATATTCAATTGGAGTGAGTATCTTCAAGATTTTGCCACAGATTCAATTCAGGGGTTTGGCCAAATCTCTCAAAACCTGCTTCTCGTGGGATCCAATGATGCGTCCAACTGCATTTGAACTCAGTCTTGAGCCTTTCTTTCAGGGAACGATATTGGAAGAAGACCCACTTCACTTCCAAAGCTTCCCATCTCAATCCCCAACTACAAGTGGCAATGTGAGTCCAAAGGAGCTCTTCTCAGATATCCCTAGAAGTTACCCAAGTGAAGATATGAAAATGATGCTCACTCAAAAAAACACCGCTTACAGTATATCTGGCGAGTCTAGCTCAGCCGCACGATCTAGAACACACCATACCGGTGAAACTGTACCAAACGCGCCTTTCGATGACTTCGAGAGATCAAACAGGTGGTGCGAATCCTTGTATGAGACGACGCCAAAGTATACCGGCGAAATTCTTGATTCTCAAGAAACTGAAACCGCTGAAAGTGTGGGGAGTCTCAGCGACAATGAGGAGGGGTCTTTCCAACAAAAAATTACCTGTTGAAAAGAATGAAAGTAATTGGGTGTACGAAGCGTGGTTGCTTTTTAAATAAATAATTCTTAGGTGTCACCCTTCAGCCCAAAAATATTGCGTTACATGCCGCGCAGGTTGGGTTTCGTACCCCACATTATGACCACTGCACGGAAATAGAACCATCTGTTGATAAGATACGTGTGCAGGAAAGCCGAAAACAGTATTTAGTCGGGCCCGACGCCAGCAATCGCAACCGAAGGTAGTAAAGAATTTAAATCAAAAAGTAAAGCATTAAAAGAAGGAAGGATAAATCTGGATAAAACAATGTGCATTCTCCTTTCTACAACGAGTCATCCTGACTACCCAATAATCATACTTTCCAATAGAGATGAGTTCCTCGCTCGTCCTACTCAGCGAGCGTCGATCCAGCCACTTCCTAATGGACAGAGTCTCTTAGCACCCGCTGATCTCGCAAGAGCAGAACATGGGACATGGATAGGAGTAACCTCCAAAGGGAAAATTGCCGTTCTTCTTAATTACAGAGAACAAGATCAGAAGATGAGTAAGATTTCACGAGGATTACTTCCTATTGAATTTCTCAAGTCAGAGTCTCTGGCTGATAAATGGCATGAAGAGTTGGAGGAGCTAATGAAGCTGGAGCCGGTGAAACTTCAAGAAATAGGCGGATTTCTGTTGCTATATGGAAATTTGCTGACCAACAAGGAGGGAAAGCTAAACCCTTTGTACTTGATGAGTAATAGAGGAGACCGGGGCACAGTGCATAGTACGGACATTGGGCAAGAGGAGCTTCATGGAGATTTTGCAACACAAACAACTTTTGGTCTTTCAAACTCACTATACTATGAACCGTGGCCCAAAGTTGAGTTTGGAAGGAAGAAGGTTGAAGAAATGGTGAAGAGTGCAGTGGCAGAAAAGTACACAGAGAAAGACTTGGTAGAGGCATGCTTTGAGATTCTTAGCACCGATACTTATGATCCAGAGATCCGGAAAAAGGGTACCTTTGACGAGAAACTAGTGGAATTAAAGAACTCTATTTTTATTCCACCATTGCTTACTCTGTATGACAGTGGACTGACGCTGAATGGGTACACTGTGGGTAAGTACTACGGCACACGCACTCAGACTGTGATAGCATTCCACAAATCCGGAACTCTCCACTACTATGAACGAGACCTCTACCGCGGAGACTCAAACAAGGTTGAGTTGCGTGAGCAGCATTATGATTTCGATATCACTAAAATATAGAACTGACCATGACCTAAAAGTAAGTTCACGTGACTGTGATGGAGTACCATCACCGTTTTGGTGTACTGGTGTTGAGCGCAAGGTAAAATAGAGATGCGAGTTATACTTGTAGCCCTAACCAGTTATCTTGATCCGTGAGCCAATGTCTCTCTATACCCTACTGGAGTTTCCATTGACCTCCGTATTTCATAAGGAGGCTACGCAAAAAAGTGCAAATCTGCCTTTACTTGTTTTCATTCCTGGGAACCCTGGTCTCATTGACTATTATGTGACATACCTCAGCATAATTGCCGAAAAGTATCCAAAATACGATATTTTGGCTATTTCTCATGCAGGCTACCAGACTTCAGACGACTTTATTGCCGCAGGAAAAGACCCCAAGGAAAAAGACTACTATGATCTTGAGTACCAGGTGGAACACAAGGTTGCAATTCTCAAAAAGCACCTCTCTTCCAGAAAGGAAAAGACCGATGTGTCTTTTCTTTGCCACTCTATGGGCTCTTTTATAGTGCAGCGTGTTGTGAAAGCAATTGTTGATGATCCAGAATTAAGCAAACGGGTCAATGTGAAGTTTACAGGACTCATTTGCCCAACAATAGTAGACATTGCCAAGTCTCTGCTGGGTGTTATGTTTACTCGATTATTCAGCTATTTGCCGCTTGTTTACATTGCGCTGTTTTTCTGTGCGTTTTTACGAGCCGTGCTACCCGTTTCTTGGGTGAAATATATAATTAAAACGCACATCATCGCACAACCCGTCCTCAAAGATGCAGTGCTGCTTGAGGCTTGGAAAAACTCTATTGAGGCTACATACAAGATTTTGCAGTCTAGCCGAATTGTCGTGCAAACACTCACAATGGCACAGGAAGAGTTGCGTCTAATACGTCGGGACGACGAAATCAACGACTGGTTTTTCCAGGAGCTTCCTAAACTGGGTACACGGATATGGAGTTTTTTTGCGGCCCACGACTACTGGGTCCACGAATCTTCAAGAGACTACATCTTGACCAGATACCATGACATAGAGAACAGAAATGTTCAGTTTGAGATTGGCAAGGAAACGAGTGAAACTAGCAAGGCGATTGATCATAGCTTCTGCATTGACCAAAGTGTTGAATTTGCCGAAGTGACTTGCCTTGCATTATCCAATTTGTAATTAATGCGATTATAGAGATGTTGCACGATAATTGGCGAAAGCCTTTGACAGAGAAACTGGGAGTCGCTGCGTGTAGGTTCATATGCAGATGGTGCATATGACTCATGACTCAGGGCGACTCATCGGAGATTTTCAGTAGACATATTTTGAATCACATCCTGCGCAGTGTACATAGAAGTTGGGCTATTTGGCGCACAAAAAAAGGATAAGGCTCTTCTGCAGCTTCTGAGAATAATTGTGCTTCGGCATTTGGAGTCCGGTGAATTTGTTGGCGTATCTCTTAATTTCAAGTTCTAATTTTTTGGGTGTTGTGCATCTCAAAACCAGCATTTGTCCCTGACTAATTCAACTATATAAGACTGGTCCACCCCATCTCTTTTTTAGCATTACCAATGAGCTCAAACCCTGAACACATAGTTCCCCAAGAGGAGAACATGCTTGCTTTGATTAACGAGAAGTCTTCAGCTGAAGTTCTAAACGAGGAGGAGTCCTTGGCTATGAGCCAAATGACCGAGGAGGACAAGAAGAAGCTTGACAAGATCTACTGGAAGTTAGATCTTCGGATCATTCCAGCTCTCTGGTGTATGTATTTTCTCACTTCCTTTGGCTCCAATGTCTATGGTACAACATTGACTATGAACCGTTCCGAGGGACACTCCTTGATTCAAAGATTAGGTTTGTCTACTCACGACACGTCCACGGCATCTGCACTTTACTACGTTGGGTACATTATCTTTGATGTCCCAATGAACTTGATCATGACCAAGGTCTCTCCCCAGTCGTGGTTGGCCAGAATCGTCATCACCGTTGGTTTGGTGTACACATGCTACCATGCATTAAACAACAGCCAGGGTCTTATTGCCATTAGATTCTTCTCTGGTCTTGTTGGAGCAGGTACATGGCCTGGTATGTCCTACTACATTTCCTTGTGGTATCCAAATGACAGACTGACACGTCGTATTGGTTACTACTACACTGCAGCACAGCTTTCTGCAGCAGCTGGTGGTCTTGTTAGCGCAGGCTTCCAGAAGATGGACGGTGAAAAAGGATACACTGGTTGGCAGTGGCTTTACCTCGTCTACGGATGCATCACCATGTTTGTGGGTATCACTTTGCTCTGGTGGCTTCCAGACCGTGCTTTCCACACTAAGGACGAGGCAAACTCCAAATTGCACAAGTGGTACCGCCGTTACTTTTCCCCCAGACAGCCATTGACTCCCGAGGAACGTGAGCTTCACAGACAAGACATTGAGCACCGTTACAAGCTTGTGAAGTGGACCTGGAAGGACGTTGTGTTGGTGGTTACTGATTTAAGAGTGTGGCCTATTATCATGATGTACTTTGGGGCAGTGGGTACTGGTTTCGGATTGGCTGTTGCCGGTTCCACCATCATTGCCACACAGAACCCAGGTCTCTCTTCTATCAACGTTTCTCTCTTATACGCACCTATCTGGCTCTTTGATCTTGGCGGTATTTTGGTCATCACTCCATTTGCAGACAGATACAAGAAGTTCCGTGCCTATTTCTTTAGTGGAGCATGTGTGATTATCATGGTGGGATTGTTTGTCACCACTTTTGCACATGGCCCATGGAACAAGTACGCTGGATTGTTGATTGCAGGTTTTGGCTTGGGACCAACCATTCCTATTTGCATGTCGTGGTCGGCTGAGATCTTTGGTCCCGCCTACGGTGATGTCGGTACTGCTGTGAGTTCCGCTATTGTTTCCGGTTTGGGTAACTTGGGTTCCGTTGTTTCTACGTATGCCTTGTACAACGGCTGGCCAGAGGACGCAAAGAGAATCTTCCGTGACTCCAACATGGTTTTGGTTGCCATGTTAGGTATCAGTGTGATTGCCTCTTTCGTTTGTCACGCTATTCGTGACAAAGTGAGACAAAACCAGTAATAGACTAATTTATATTTAATGCACGTGGTTCACAACAAGATGTAGTTTACTGGAAAGTTACCTCGTTATATTAGAACGTAAAATTGCCAATTGCACTCCCATTCCATTTGGCTGCGCATCGGTGCTCTGCTGCGGACCTTTTTCTTTTTTTTTTTTTTTTTTTTTTTTTTTTTTTTTTTTTTTTTTTTTTTTTTTTTTTTTTTTTTTTTTTTTTTTTTTTTTTTTTTTTTTTTTCGTCCCGCCCAAGTTGTGGTCTCGCATCTTTGCAAAATTCGCATCTCATCTCATCACTGATCCATCGTCAACCACACCATTCTAAACAAATATGGCCGATTCAGCTACCGATAAGTCCAAATTGCCGTTCTCTGAACAGCACTACTTTTCCTCGTACGACCACTTTGGTATCCACGAGGAAATGCTTAAGGACACCTCCAGAACCCTCTCCTACAGATCTGCCATGTACAAGAACAAGCACTTGTTCAAGGACAAGGTTGTGTTGGACGTGGGATGTGGTACAGGCATTCTCTCTATGTTTGCTGCCAAGGCCGGTGCCAAGCATGTCTACTCTGTGGATATGTCCAACATCATCGAGAAGGCCAAGGAAATTGTGTCGTTGAACGGATTTGACGACAAGATCACGTTGTTGCAGGGCAAACTCGAGGACATTGAGTTGCCAGTGCAGCAGGTGGACATCATTGTGTCCGAGTGGATGGGCTACTTTTTGTTGTACGAGTCCATGTTGGACACTGTGTTGTACGCCAGAGACAGATACCTTGTTGAGGGAGGCTTGATCCTCCCAGACAAGTGCTCGATGCACATTGCTGGTATCGAGGACGGCCAGTACAAGGAGGACAAGATCAACTTCTGGGAGGACGTGTACGGGTTTGACTACTCTCCGTTCATCCCAATTGCCATGGCCGAGCCGTTGGTGGACACTGTGGAAAACCAGGCTCTCATCACCACCCCATGCAAGTTCTTTGACATTGACCTCAACACCGTCACCAAGGAGCAGTTGGCCTTCCACAGACTGTTTGAGTTGCTGGCCATTGACTCCGACTTGTGCCACGCCTACATTGTGTGGTTTGACTGCGACTTCCCTGGCGAAGACAAGGTCACCTTGTTCACCGGTCCTATGAAGCCTTACACCCACTGGAAGCAGGCTGTGTTCTACATGGACCAGGTTCTCGACTTGAGAAAGGGTGACAAGATCCAGGGCTCCATTGCATCCAGACCTAACGCCCTCAACCCTAGGGAGTTGGACATTGAGATCCAGTGGAAACTTGCCACCACTGCCTCCGACGCTTCTCGTGAGCAGCAGGGCAAGTACAATTACTTCATGCGCTAGACGACTGCATTCCTTTACCCTAGTGTTGCATTCTTGGTTGTATTATTAGCTAATCGCATAGAACCCGATCTTACTGTGGCTGTACTGCAGACAACCCTCCAGCCTCACTGTAGATTTTGCCTTCATATCGCAGCCATCTGTATCTGGCTGTAGCTCTTAGTCAGCAAATTCATGCTAGCACGATCATTGGTTTCTGCTAGAGCCCCCGTTTCCTCTTCATTTATTCGCAGATTCTCCGTTTCTCAGCTTGTCAGAATGTCCAAATCAGAGCAAGAGTGGCGTGCCACCCTCTCCCCACAGCAATTCAAGGTGCTTAGACAGCTGGGCACCGAAGCTCCGTTCTCCGGTGAGTACGTGGACACCCCAGCCAGCGAGACTGGGATCTACGAATGTGTTGGTTGTGGCCAGCCTCTCTACAAAGCATCCACCAAGTTCCATTCCAACTGTGGATGGCCTGCTTTCTACGACGCCATTCCTGGTGCACTCAAGATCTTCGAGGATAAGTCCTTTGGAATGGTCCGTACGGAAATGAGATGCTCCAAGTGTAACGGTCACTTGGGCCACATCTTCAAAGGTGAGGGCTACAACACGCCCACTGACGAGAGACACTGCGTTAACAGCATTTGCCTCAAGTTGAAGCCTGAATAGGCAGACAGTTTAGTTCATAGAGGTCACTCACACAGTTAAGTATATTGAAGTGGGCTTTATACAACAGGTTAGGAAAGGCTAAAGAACGTAAGGAATGTAAACCGTTCTTCTCAACTTCTTGTAGTCGTCTCCGAACGTCTTCAAGTATCTCTTGTGCTTCTTGACGGCCCAGATGTACATCTGGGTGCTGCTAACCACCAAGAAGAACCAGGCAGACCAGTTGCCCACCAAGATGGCAAACACAAACCACCCAAGAGACTCAAAGAAGTAGTTTGGGCACGACACCCAGTTGAAGCCATAGCCGTATGGAATGGTGTAAGCCTTAGGGTCCTTGTCTCTCAAGCTCGACAAAGTCAAGTGGGCAGAGAAGTTTGACAACTCGGCAAAGGCCCACACACCCACCAAGGCGTAGTTCACTGCTGGAGGATGCTGTGCAACATGGAAGGCAATTGACTGGAAGGTGGTGGAGTGAAGCTGGAGGGCATTCAAATCAGACGAATAAATAAAGTAAGACAAAAACACACCAGAGAAAATCCAGTAGTGGCCGGAGTTCTTGAAAAGGTTGAAGAATGGCATGGTAGCATTGGAGAACTTGTGGACGAAAAGAGTCTCGTACTCTCTCTTGGCAAAGTGCAACACGGCCAACACCAAAGCCAAGTTCTGTGTTTGAGTTTGTGGAACCTGCTTGTAGTAGGCGTAGTAGGCATAAACAAGCAAGTGGATAACCAATGGACCCAAGTACTCCAAAATGAAGACGGTTCTCCAGCCAAGCTGGGGACCCAAGTCCTTGGCGTACAAGACTATATCCAGAGCAAGGGTCTGTGGGGCAAAGTAGTCGGTCAAGGTCTTGGATGCGTCCAATGGAACCTGCTTTCCGGCCTCATCCTTGTATGTCAATCTGATTCTGTTAGCATTCAAGCGACTCTTGGTGCTAACTTTGCTGACAATGTTGCCAATTGAGAAGGATGGGAGCTCCTCGGAGAATCCCTTAACTGATTTGGATCTGGAATTGACTGTAACAGAAGGCATTGCTAGTACTCGGCAGTAACCCCTAGAATGTCCAACTAGTGCTGTAGCGACTATGTTTGTACTGCAGATAACTTAGTCCGTGCTCAGTCCCTGGCCCTGACCGTAAAAGCGTATACCTTCGTGTGATCTAGAGCCTACCTACAAGCTTGTCTATTTGCTGATACAGGAAGCCGCAGAGTGTCTTCTGAATACTTCAATTTCTAAATCTGCTCCTTATCGTAGCCACGTACATGACAGCGGTGTTCCAGCCAGCCATTTTGGATATTTTTAGTTTAAAAAATGGAAATTGGTTGTGAAAGTACAGACTAGCCGAAGCTAAAGCTAAAGCTTGGAGCTAAGTTGTAGAGCAATGTGCGTTCGAGATGTGCGCAGAAGAATCTAGAAAGAAAAGCTCACTTTGCTGTCACCGATTCAGACTGCGTCACGTGAGACTTGGAACGGCGGTGGCCACTAAAGAACGAATTTGTGTGGCTTGTAACAACCATCCTTTTTTCTAATCCTATACTACTAAGAAATACAAAGCATTTAATAATCATGTCTGACTGGGATAATGTTACTATCATTGGCCAAAAAGCCCGTGTCGGTGGCGGTGGCCCAAGAGAAAAGGTGACCCGTTCTCAAGCTGAACTTAACCAAGCCAGAAGAACCGGTGCTGCCGTGAACACTGAGAAGAAGTACGGCTCCACCAACTCCAAAGCCAACCCAGAGGGTCAGAGACTCACAAAGTTGGACAACACAGATGACGTCGTGTCTGTGAAGAAGGTCGACGTCAGTGTTGGTAAGACCATCTCTCAGACCAGACAGGAGAAGAAGCTCACACAGAAGGACTTGGCCACCAGAGTCAACGAGAAGCCACAGGTGATCAACGACTATGAGGCCGGTAGAGCTGTTCCAAACCAGCAGGTGTTGGCCAAGATTGAGAGAGTGTTGGGTGTGAAGTTGAGAGGTAAGAACATTGGTGACCCATTGTTCGGCAAGAAGAAATAATTTGCTTGCATATCTTGAACTAATAGCTTTACGTACATTCATTACATGACTCACGAACTCATACAAAAGATACCGTGTATTGTATTGTAGACAAATTGATGCATTAGTTCCAGCTAGCAGCAGCCTTGCCACTGCTGTTGCTGCTGTTGTTTTCGGCCTAGCTCGACCCTCCGTGGAGCAGTTGCCGTTTTCTTGTCGCCAGCGTCTTCAATCGGCAAAGCCCTTGCTATTTCGTCGAACACCTCCAAGACACCATCACCGGTCTTGGCGGAGCACTCTCTATATATCACAGGAATGGGTGTTTCACCCTGGCTAGTTGCCTCTTCGTTCAACTGCTCAATGTATTGTGAAATCTCCGTCTCCTCTACCTGTCTCTCGTCTTTAAGATCTGCCTTGTTTCCCACGAGGGCCAACCTTATGCCGTCAGGGGCACGCTTCTTTAGCTCTTGGATCCAATCCTGTGCTTTTGTGAAAGATGCCCGGCTGGTTATGTCGTAAACACACAAGGCTGCGTTGGCGTTTCTGTAGTACATTGGGGCCAACGACTTGTACCGTTCCTGGCCAGCAGTATCCCATATCTCGAACTTGACAGTTGTATTCGACTCGGGTATGTGAACTTGCTGTGTAAGAAATGCTGCACCAATAGTGGACTCTCTCATGTCATCAAACGTATTCTTTACGAACCGATGCACTATAGACGATTTACCCACAGCACTCTCTCCAAGGAGCACTAACTTAAACTGAGCGAATCTTTCGGACATTTTGGGGTTTTTGGCCTTTTATTCTTGAGTGATGGTAAATAATGTTGAATGTATCTTGAATAGATCGGCTAGACGGGCACGTGTCAAAAGTAGGTTGTATCAGATACTCACTGATTGTGGCTATAATGGTATCTGAGGAGTCACTACAAACTGCGAGTTTGTCACGTGATACACAGACAAACCTAGTCTACTGAAGAAAGTGGATGAACAGCTGGGCTTTCGGAATTTCAAAAGAGCTGTGCAGCAAAGTGGTGCTCCGCGTAGTGTCTCAGTGAGAGATGTAGTAGCAGAAACGTTACCTTGACTCTTCCGGTGACCATAAGCGCTACTGCTACAAGCTTTCTAGACACGATTTCTTTATTTACAAGCAATACTGACAAGCAGTGAGCCGTCGAAGGCTTTTATGGTCCTTATAGTGGGTCCATCGAAGACAAATTCCGTGTAGGCATCTCACCAAACGCTTATTCGATTCTGGCCAAGATCTCACGGTCGCTGAACAACAAGTACTCCTCGTCACCAACCTTGACTGGAGAACCACCAAAGTTTGGCAACAAGACCTTGTCACCAGCCTTGACAGAAACTGGGATGATCTTGCCGTTGACGTCAGTGGCACCTGGGCCAGCGGAGATGACGGTACCCTGGTTCAACTTCTCCTGGTTCTTCTCAGGAATGTAGATACCGGAGGAGGTCTGAGCAGCAGGCTTCAATCTCTGAACCAACACTCTGTCGAACAATGGCTTCAAACTCTGGACGTTTTTCAAGAAGGTGGACATGATGGATGGACGGCCCGGATGTGGTTGTGATACGGTATATGAAGTTTGTGCGCTGCCCTCCGCATTTATACACTCGTTTTTTCTGGCCTCCGTGGAAATGCGCAGAATTTCCACACATCCGTGCCTCCCGCACTGTTTCCGTCCAAGTTGCACACCGCAGCTGCGAAAAACTAGTCTATTGTACATTCAAAATCTATACTATCTATTACGAGAGGTATCTCTCGAGAGGTTCACCAAGGACATTTTCAATGACACGGACCAAGTCCTTCCTCACCTCAAGCTCCACGGCTTCGTCGTCGTCCTCCAACAACTCAGCAATGTAAGGAATGAACGTAGGCAAGAACGACAACCACTGTTCACCCATCTTCTGGAACACTTCCTTCAACACTCTGACCGTCCAGATCTTTGTGTTGGCGGAGTTCTCGTGCTCATTTGAAATGTATCTGATCAAACCGTGCACAAGCTTCTCGTTGTACTCCTCGGATGTGACATCAGTGATGAAAGATGTGATGGCCTTAACGAGGTACTTTCCGATAGAAGGCTCGATATTGCCCAATTGAGCCAAAAGTGGATCCACAATAGTTTCAAAACGACTCTGGTGAGACCAGTAGTCCACCTGGTCGAACTTGAATGAAGAGGTCAACGAGTGCAAGATGATTCTTCTCATGTTGGTTTCCTTCAAGTCTCCGGAGGAGAATCTCGTCAACAAAGCAATAGTAGGGTCAAGCAAGTACGAGAAGTACGTGGTGATGATCGACCGAAGCTTGTCCTGCAATTTGTTGAAGAATCTGAAGAAAGCTGTCACTCTGGTCACTTCTGTGTTCACCTTGGACATAGCACCTTCACCATTGGCTGCCCACCTGACCAAGTTGGCAAACAAAGGTCTGAAGCTCTTGTCGTTCAATTTCATGACGTAAGCAATGCCACATTGGTGGAATGAGTTCTCGATACTGTGGATGGTATTATCGTTGAACTTCTTCTCACCGCAGTCTGCTCTGAACTCAAACGATCTGATCAACCATCTCATAAAGAGAGTTGAGTTGCTGATGGCAACCTTCTTCTCGACGCTATCCACAGTCAATCTCACTGCACTCAAATACAAGCCCAAGTCAGCAGCATTGTCTCCGCTGTAGAAATCATCGATCAATGCCAAGTTGCACAAGCACTGCAAAACTTGGCTACCATCCACATGTTCAACAACAAGAGACATGATGTTAGATCTGACATCACCGTCAATCAAATCACTGGTCAAAATGATGCTGATGATTTGCTTCAAGTTACTAGTGATAAAAGCTGGCATCTTTTTGACAATGGTAGAAAGCAACATGAGCACAGAACCCTGCACAAGCATTTGGGCTTCTTTCTCTTCCTCATTATCGCTGTCATCGGTTTCAGCTTTTGTGGTCGACTTCCAGATCTCAAAAGAAGGCGTCAAAATCTGAGGGAAGAAACCAATGCACTTAACACCGAAGAGTCTGATGACGCTGGCAATTGCGCTCAAAGAGGAAACAACGACTTCAGTCAGTTCACTCAACAAACCGCTCTTGGAGGTGACGACCTTCAACGAATTAATGATCATCTTACCATCATTGGATGTAGCAATCTCTGGAGTAGCGGCTCCAAGTTTGTTGACAATAGTGGCGAAAGTGTCCAAGTAAGCTTGCACAAGTTCTGCATTGTCGTAATTTCTGATACCATTGATCAAAATAGGCAACAATTTGCCAAGGACGGTGGCTTCAATAGCATCGTCGAAAGTGCTAGCATTCAATTCGGTCTCGAACTTGGTACCGGCAAGAAGAGCAAAGTTCTTAGCAACATTCATCGACAACTCATCCTTGACATTCTTCAAAGAGTCTGCAATCGAAGAAACATAGAAGCTCATTGGAAGTAAGTTCAACAAGCTCTTGAGCAGACTGTAAAGCTCTTCAGAAATCTTCAAGTTGCGCTTCTCCAGGTTCGTGTAGGAGTCCAAAGAAGACAAGATGAATGATGTCACGCCGTTGAACAACTTGGTGATTTTCTGTTTTTGCTTTTCGCTGACCAGATCATCAAACAAAACAAGAGAAACCTTCATCTTCAAAGAAACAAGGTTGGCGCTAGCGGAAAACTCCTCGTCAGCACTCAAAACGTGATTGAGGAACTTCAAGAGATTAACCTTCAAAGTCTTCAACTCCTTACTGGTGGAGTTCACGAGGCTTGAGCCGAAAATAGGTCTAGCACTCAAAGCAGCGTGCTCCTCGGAATCAGGATTCAATGGGCTGTCTGGAATCTTGCTCCACAATTCGAACAACTTTTCAAAGCTCTCTAAGCAAACAGCAGCGTCGAAGGTCTTCATCAATGCAGTGGTGAAATCCATCAACGAATCTTGCTCATCCTTCTTGTTGTTAGAAAGGAAAGTAGAGTACTGCAGGCCGATCAAGTAAAGAATGATATGAAGAGTGTTTTGCTGACCAAGTGTATCAACCAAAGAAACGAAAAGCTTGACTCTCCTATGTCTTGGGATATGCTGGAAAGCAGTGACAAAGCTGGTCAACAAAAATTCAGTCTCGTTACTGATGGAACCAGCAGATTTAGTAATAGCTGGAACAACCTTAGAGATAGTTTGCTGCAAAGCAGAGCTGGAAAACTCGTCATCTTGTCTGACTGTGTGAGCTCCCATGAAAGTGAAAATTGGCATAACGGAATGCAAGATGATCTCTGGAGACAAAGATGCCAACTCAGCAATGACAAGCAATAATCTGTTCTGGACTTGAGGAGACTGAGAGTGTCTGATGGAATTGACAATCAAGTCTGCTCTAATGGCGTTGGAGTCGATGTTAGTCTTCTTCTTATTAGACTTCTTCATCTCCACAATGCAGTGCAACATACAAGAAGCCAATGTCTCTTGGGCATACAAGATTGGCAACTTACCATCATTACCCAAGTAGTCCAAGTCGGTTAAGATCTTGAACAATGTCTTCAACAAATCGGCGTTAGCGATCTCGGATGCATTCTCGTGTCTGAGCTGACTTTCGAGAACATCCAAGATGATGGCAAGTTTTCTCAAATGAGTAGCGGCCATATTGTTAATGTCATCTCTTGCCATGTTCTTTTGAGTAGAGGAGGAAGATCTTCTTCTTCTCTTTGCGACAGATTGTTGTGGCACTTCAGTGACAATGTTAACAGTACCCAATAAAGCAATCATAGCAGCATTGGAGAAATTGAGACTCTGCAAGGTATCAAGAGGATCAAATTTGAGAAGAATATCGTCATCATTAATTAAGAGGTTGATGAGTTCTCCACTAATCTTCAATTTGAGATCAATTGATTGGAGCGATGGGAAAATGGCCTTGATTCTTTGATCAGCCACAACTTGGAGGTTACCTTCACTCCTCAATGCTGTAAGAAGCCATTCAATTTCTTGACCGAGTTTCTTCTCGTTAGCAGAAGCACCACCAACAAGGTGAACGAGGTTTTGCTGAACGTCTTCTTTGAAGTCCAAACCACTGGCCACGGACTCTGCGGACAATTTGTCTTGGTCCTTTGTGTATGATTTCACATCATTGAAGAAAGAGAATCTATCCTCAGTTTCTCTTGACACGTTAGCGTCTCCAACTATCTTCCACACTCTAGTTTTGAAAATAAGTGGGAGTCTGGGAAGCGCCCATTGTCCAAAAACGAAGTTCTTAAAAAGTTGTCCATGTTTCTTGCTGCCATTGGGCTTCTTGAAAACTTTCTTGTAAAGAAGTCTCTCTATGCGTCCCGCATCCATTGAAATGTCATTAATCGCAGAGTCTTCAGAGAAGATCTCATCCATAAGCAACTTACCATCCTTAGGAGAGATTATAGTCTTTCTCAGCTCATCCGAGCCACTGTATATCTCGGATTGCATAAATAAATTCTTGTTGCCAGAGTTACTGGATCTGTTAATTAACTTCAATATTGTAATGCAAGAATCTCTGATTGATTTTTGGGTATCTGCTAAGCCTAGCAAGAAAATAGGTGCTAAAAGGTAAAGATTTGCGGACTTTTTGGCAGACTCAAGGGTCTGCTTCAAAGCTGCCAACGCAAGCAATCTAAATGGCAATGGAACAGCAGGGGTGAATGCTAATCTGATAAGAAAAGACACAAAAACTTCATCTTGTCTTCCAGTAAATGCGGAGCGAGAAAGGCCGTAAAAGTGCTGTTTGTATTCTTGAGGATCAAACTCAGCAATGGCCCCAATCAAAGCCTGGTAAATGGATGAGAACTCAGGGTTGGAAGACTTGTCCAAGAAAGATCTTGCAGTTGTCTTGATATCCTTAAGACTGTTCTTTTTTGGCTCTGTATCAACCTCCACAGAAACGTCCTCCAAGTCCCCGTCGTAGGCGGCAGCGGACTCTCCGAGAGTATGCATGAGAATCATTTCCAAATCTGCAAGAGTCTTACCATTGGATTCCAAAAGAGATACAAGTTTCTCCTTTGAAGATTTCAAGAGCAGCTCGAATATCTGGACTGCGCTTGTTCTTCCTTGATCAGAAAGTGCTTTTCCACCAGTAGAGCTTGCAAGGATCTTTTTGACAATGACATCGAAGAAAAGAGAAGAGCTACCAACATCAACAAACTCAAGCAATTTGAGGGTTTTGTCTTCACCCTTATTAAGAGCATCCACCACGTAGAAGAAGATGAGCTTGGAAACGTAGTACTTCTCTTCGAGCAAAGAAATTATAAGAGAGTGCTGCTCTAGCATCGTGTCGAACGGCAAATCAGCAAACACATTAGCCTTCGAGGGAACATCTTCTTCGTTGTAGAAGTTCCACAATTGGCCCAAGACGATGAGTGTTTGTCTTTTGAGACCAGTGCTGAAAACGCTCTTATCTTGAAGAATTGCCTTTGTCAAACTGAAGACCAAGTCATTGTTTAATGGCACCACAGAGCAAAGAACGGAAATAATGGCGTATGCAGTCAACTTGATGTCTGATGTGAGAGTAGATGAGAACTTGAAGCCTTTCAGCTGAGGAGTCAACAAGGCAGCCACTGTCTCTATGACAACAGGAATGTAAGCGTCATTAAGTTTAGTAAGGTCTCTGCTTTGAGAAGCCACAACCTGGGCTGTGTTGGACAAGTAGAACACAAGCTGCTCCTTGTAGATTGTTCTGTGACGCAATTGGTCAACCAAGTAGTGGGAGTATAGCTTGAAAAGCTCAGGCTCGTCGTGGAATGCCTTGAGAATGGATGCAGCAGGGGGGTTTGTGGTCCGATTTCTGTAGTTCTCGATCCACAGAAAGATGTGCGGGACATTCTGCTTTGGCAACACACGCAAGTATCTGGTGAACACAGGCTGTGAATGGAAGGCCAAAGCGAACAACAAAAGATTTTCGCTGTTGTGAATGTTCACATGGTATCTTCTGACCAACCACTCCATGGCTTTAAGGGCAGGAGACAAGCTATAGTATGGAGCAGCCAAGTTCATGAATGCTTCAATATTCTGGTCAAGGTTTTCCAAAACATCTTTGGTGGCCACATTTCTGTCAAAAGAGACACTTGTGTCTGAGAAGAGAGAATCTGAGAACTTCTCGAACCTGGAATCAATCAGGATAAGCTCTTCAAGGCCTTCCACACCAATCTGATGGATGAACTCAAAATCCTGAGCTGCAGCGTCAACCGGCTCAAATAAAAGCGATCTGCCGTGGACGACTTGTCTAGATTTTCTGTCGACAGCCACCGAGGCATTTTTCTCCCCGATGGACTTCAACTGCTGCGACAACGAAGACATGGTGCTTACAGATGTATTTGGCTCAAGGAAAGAATTTTGAGATGGGCTTCGCGCAGTATGCAGGTTAATGGCCAGCCGGTAGATGGTGGATCTTAGCTGCAAAATACCAACAGTGATCTTAGTTAAGGAGTACCATAAATTCTAAAATGAAGGATTTAGTAGGAAATAAATACAAGCTGCTTTGCATTTCTGAAGAAAGAGAGTTCCAAACAACTGGATCAAAGTAGCTAAAACTGAGCTGTGAAGAGTGTCTTTTGTAGCTTACAGGCTTCGGGATATTTTTTTTAAGAGATACTGTAATTCCAATCCATCTGCTTCTGCCTTTTTCCAACAGTTTGGGGTTACATATACTGGTCAAGTTGGTCAGTCTCTATTTTGCAACTGTGTTCGTTGTTTTATGGCTCCAGGAGTAATGCTATAGGATGAAGTGAGAGAAAAAAATCAATAAGATAAAATAAAATAAGGCAGATGACAGAAACCCTAAGCTCACTAATCTAAGTTAAACCTTTTCTAATGTTCTCCCCTCATGGACAATATTGAAGGTAACAAGCTGGAGAAGTTGAAACCATGTAATGCGTCACGTGCTCCTAATACTGGTTCCAGAGGAATGCCGTCATACGGAAGTTTGCAGGAAAAACGTTCTGGTCCGAGACCGAGACCTGCATACCAAAGCAAACACCGATGAAGGAGCCGGAGTGGGACCACGGAGGCGGACCGCAGATAAGTCCGAGAACGTTATGTCTCAAAATAATTTGTGGCTCACTTCCACATTATTTTATTACCATGACGTAGACTGGTCCAAATTTGTTGAGCCAAGAGTTGGAGCTGCAAATAGAACCGCGCAAAAGAGTGTGGCTCAATGCGTACGCGGTGTGGGAGCATAATTCAAACTTTAAACTGAAAATGCGTCATTCCGCGTCCCTTACGGAGGACCGAAGAAGAGTTAGCTAATGTGGGGATGTGGGACCAAAGCAAGACATTTCCCAACGGCCGTTTCAGGACGATTTGGGGAAGTTACGTCAGAGAAAAGCCGAATTTTGTGGGGTTAACATGCAAGGGTGACTAGGCTTTTTTCTTTTTTGCTTGTTTGCGTGTTGCACCGCTTGGTTGTCTTTTGTTTTTGTCAGTTTTCTGCGAGCATGCGATGCCCAGCCTCGCCTGTACTATCCGTGCGAAACAAAGCGCCTAGCGCACCCTTACCAATCCTATCAATAGATGCCACAATTATGTTGGTCAGAGGTAATTTCAAATCTTATCTTCACCTTCTTGTTATCACGAAGAGAAAGAGGTTCTAATCTTTGGAATCGATATTATTTGGGGGTGGGTCGATAGTATCGCACAATCAGCCCTCGGGGAGGACTTCCGTGTTTCAAGTTTCCATTTTCGCGCGGAAGGCCAAGGCGATGCGATGAGGTCGTACGAGTTGAAATTTGGGGCTTGAAGAAAACGCCCAATGAGATGCAAGCAGGAAATTTGCCCTGACAGAAAACGCCGTACAGATAAAAATTATTACACAAAAGAAAAACAGTAAGCAAGCGTCGCCTTATCTCTTTAGATATCTGTGGCTCTTTACATTCAGTCCGAAATTACGCTGGAACCTCCTATCTAGCATTTAATTTAATTTCACTGCCCCTCGTATTACCTCATCTGACTCATCTTATCAATAACATTCTAACGTTCGGTGCTCCGGTTAGAAGGCAGACCAAATAAAACAATAGTAGGCTTAGAAGCTTTTTTTCGAGTCTATGCACAAGACCATCTTGAGAGCGGCAAATAATGGCCCACAAAAAAAATATTTTTTTAGAGCCCCGTATTCTTGTCTCCGCAAGTCCGCGTGTATGCTATCGTTTTCGGCTGTCCTTCATTCAACGTCCTGTCTGTATTATCTATAGCCCCGCCGGCTCGCTACTTCATATACACTCCCATAGAGATAAGGCTCTCGGCAGGATGCATCTTATAAAAAGGTCTATGTCCGCAAATCTTTCTTTTTCTTCGTAGAGCTTTGATTTGCATACTTTCAATTTCTACCCCAATATATTCGCTTTATATTCATATATTCATTCATAGTCTGCAATGGGCAAAGAGACATCCCCCGGAGTAGACATCAAGTCCTTTAGTTCGCGGCCGTCCATCTTGCGAAGCAACTCCGCATACATTGATCTCGAGATTGCAAATTCCAGAATCGTCAATTATGATGAGAAAGGTCACATAGTTTCCGAAGATAACTCCACACTTTCATTTGATGAGTCCGAATTAAAGAAAGGTTTAAAAAATAGACACGTCCAGTTGATTGCCCTCGGTGGCGCTGTTGGTACAGGTCTTTTCGTTGGGTCTGGTCTTGTCTTGGCAGACACCGGCCCTGGCCCCCTTTTCTTGTCATATGTGATTTTGTCTGTCATTGTCTGGTTCGTCATGAACATGTTGGCTGAGATGGCTACCTTCTTGCCTATTCCTGGTGCTGGTTCCCAACAGTTTATCAATGACTACACCGACCCTTCCTTTGGTTTTGCTCTTGGTTACAACTACTGGTACGGGTTTGCCATTTTAGTTGCCACCGAGGTCGTTGCCACCGCTAACATTATTCAGTACTGGACTGAAAAGGTCAATATTGCCGTGTGGATCACGATTTTCTTGGCCATGATCCTTATTCTTAACCTATTACCTGTCTCCTTCTTCGGTGAGGCAGAATTTTTATTTGCAAGTATCAAGTTGATTGCGATCACTGGTTTGATCATTTTGGGTGTTGTCTTGTTTTTCGGTGGTGGTCCTTCCCACGATAGACTTGGTTTCCGATTCTGGAAACACGGCAACGCATTCAAACAGCATCTCACTCATGGAGACACAGGTAGATTTTTGTCTGTTTGGACTGCAGTGATCAAAGCCGGTTACTCATTCATTATGAGTCCTGAGTTGATTGTTGCCACTGCCGGTGAGGTCACTAACCCTCGTCGTATCTTGCCAAAATGTGCTAACCAGTTTGTTTACAGATTGGCCTTCTTCTATCTTTTGGGCTCGTTGGTTATTGGCGTTATTGCTGACTCCAATGCTCCACGGTTGAAAGCTGGTGATGGTAACGCATCTGCTTCTCCATTTGTGCTTGGTATTCAGAATGCCGGTATTCCAGTTTTAAACCACATCATCAATGCTGTCATTTTGACCTCCGCTGCATCCGCTGGTAACTCTTTCTTTTACGCCGGCACTAGAGTCTTGTATTCTATTGCTAGGAGAGGTTTGGCTCCAAAGATCTTCACCAGAGTCAACAGATTCGGTGTTCCAATTTACTGTGTGTTGATCACATTTGCAATTGGCTGTCTGGCTTACTTGAACGTCTCCAGCTCTTCTGCTGAAGCTTTCACGTGGCTTTCTAACATTTCCACCATCACTGGTTTTATTTCGTGGATCTTCGTGGGTATCGCTTACATTCGTTGGAGAAAGGGTGTCCAGCTCCAAGGACTTTGGGACCGTGTTACTTACAAGACTCCCTTCCAGCCATATGGTGCCTACTTTACGGTCGGTATAGTCTTTCTCATTACTTTGACGAACGGCTATGCTGTTTTCTTTGATTTCAAAATCGGTGACTTCCTTGCTGCATACATCACACTTCCGATCGTTTTTGCTCTTTACGTGTGCCACAGAATCTACTCCATTTTCTGGCTCAAGCGTAAGAGATGGCTCAATCCACTCGAGACTCTAGACTTCTCTAAGCTTGAGTTGGTGGAAGAGGAACAAGAACGCATTGCATTAAGCGAGGTGCCTCCTCGTAATGCTTGGGAAAAATTTGTGAACAAACTTTTTTAGAACGTTAAATATATTCATGACTCAACATAAAAAAAATTGATGCATATCACATAAATAAGTAATCTCACGCAGAAGGTAATATAAAAGAGATGGTGCATATCTCATACATACGTAATTTCATACAGAAGGTCTTCATGACTCAAAGTCTTCCTGACTCAAATCATTCATGACTCAAAACATTTATGATTCAAAATAAAAGAAATGATGCATACCTCATCTATACGTAATTTCATGCAGAAAGCATTCACGACTCAAAATAAAAGAAAGGACACATCTAATAAATTCGTAGTCTCATATAGAAGTAAGCCTTTCATAAAAAAAAGAACTTGAAGCCAAAAAGAATGGACAAGTCCGGATTCGAACCGGAGACCTTTCGCATGCTAAGCGAACGCGCTACCAACTACGCCACATGCCCAATCGGAAGTGGTCCCTAGCAGGATCGAACTGCTGATCTTGGAGTTATTAGCTCCACGCCTTAACCAACTGGGCCAAGGGACCGCTTGATGTTTAGCTGAAGTTGTGTTCAAACTGATTGCTTAGCTATTGTGCAATACTGAGTTCGAACCAAGTATATTTTTAAGGCAAACTTCTAAGACCAAATTTTGTTTCAATCTTACGAATTGCATATCACATGTGCATTTACTATTTCTTATTAAACTTTCTCTGGGGATGGAGGAGCTGGAGGTTTGTCCTTAGGCTGTTCACGGAAGCACGTAAAAGCTAGCATGAAAAATGAAAGAAGTAAAAACGTGAAGGCAGTCCAAGACATGGCCTCCGCCCTGCCGCCCTTTTTCGCAGAAATTAGACCAAGAGAGGCGGATTTTATGAAATAGAGTGCGCCCTCTAGTGTTTGGTGCTGGAGCATTGCACCCAATCCCCATAGTAGCACTGTTAAAAGAGCGGTTCCGCACGAAATCTTGCGAACAACCGGCTTCACTGGGAAAAATGGAACTGCACACCAGATAACCATGATTAAAAGAAGAAGCGTTAGAGCAATAGTTACCACCAAGAGTCTTGGGTGACAGGCATCTGAGACTGAGCGGCTGACATCAGATAAACTGAGGGTAGTTTTTCCGAGATGTACCTTGGTGTGGTTTTCAAGACTGGTTGTGTTTCCAGCAGGAGAGCACATTTTTTCGTTCGCTCCACTCACACACATTGCCATATAATTTGCAGTAATTGTTATATTGCTGCTCGGAGACTTTGTGACAAGATCTTTGTACGCATCACTGGTAGTATTGTAAGATAGCTTGACCAAGTATATGGAGGAGTAGGTTGAGCTGGCGGAGACATCGCCAATAAGCAAGAAGCTGAGGATGAAGGCCGGTATGATAAGAGACACCAAAGTGAACCATTTAAGAATTAGTGAAATGCAAAGCATTGCGGGTATAAGAGGAGGAAAAGCAAATTTAATGATCTCTAGAATCATCTTTAGTATTGATTTTATATTACTGAGATGCTGTTTCAACTTCCTGTTTTTGTGTCAGGCATGTGTGAGCCCTCCGCAAACCGAGAAGCACATCAAACTATGCTGCGAATACAGCCACTAGTTACGCACAGCAGCCGATACAACTCAAAGTTTTAAATCTAGCCTGAGCTGCCTCTGACACATGGCCCTGCCATGATGCAAATCACAAGCGGTGTTCTAGGCTAAAGGTACCACTTGAGAATCAATCTGATGGTGTAGCCCACGATAAGAAGGAACGTACCGAGAACAGAGTACGCCAGTAGCGCCTGGACCACACTTCTAATTTTAAAGTCTGCAACCACTGTCTTTGTGTTTCCTGCGGCGTCTGAGAAGGAACCTGTTTTGTGAAACTTGTCAATGAGTTCATCCTTTTCTCTCCAGACTTTGTAAAGCCACTCTTCAAACTCTTTCTGTGTAGATTCTGGGATCTCATCCACGTCAACAATATCATCATCACCAAGAGGAATGTCTTTGATGTTAAAGCTGCGGATGTGATAGTTGATGAGTGGAGGTCCGTATCCTTTGATGTAGAATCTCTTCAAAGAGAACACATCCTCGCCGAATTCATCAGCCTTCAAGCCACTGTACACACACGTCACGTCGTAGACGGACTCAGCTGTATCTCTCAAAGAACGCAACATCAAAAAGAGACCTCTCACGCGTGGCAATAATGTGTATTTGAACGGCTGTCTGCCGACCTTCTTGGCGTATGCATTTGATCTCTCCTTTGTATTCTTGGATGGGACAGTGCCTTCGGGGAAGATGATCATCTGATAAGGCCAAATTTCGTAAGGCTTAGCGGAACCCTTTGGCCATGAGCTTATGCCTGGGTTGGACTCGTTCACGGAGGAAACACACTTCAATCCAGAAGCGGGACCCAAGCCACGAGCGTCTGCATCGATTTCTAAAAGCTTGTTTGTCAAGAGTGGTTTGTCGGACTCCCACTTTCTCAGCAAAAACAAGAATTTGTAATTGAGCATGCCCTGGCCTAGAATGGGCACCTTGGCCAATGCGGCCTTCAAGACGATGTATACTGAATCGGAGAAGCGGCCGGTGTATGCTATGAACCAGAGGTAAAGCCAGTCTGTGTAGATCTGGTGGTTGGACATCCATACGGAGTTCGGAGATAAGATGGAGATAAGGTTGCCCAGGGAATCAACACGGAACGAGTTGGAGGGGGGCAATTGAGCTTGGTCATAGGTGATGGAGATTTTGCAAGGGTTGATTATAGAAGTGAAGAACGAAAGAAGGACAACAAAGTGCGTTTTTGTGATGTTGATGACGGTGTGGTAGCTCGTGGGGTTGGACCCAACAAAAAGCCAGGCAAGACACTGAGTGAAGCGAATAGCCACACAGCCGAGGATGAAGGCCACGCCAATGAACACAGTTCGGACGATGGCAATGGGCAAGAAGTGGCGAGAAACAAGAGTCATAAGTGAATTTCCGCTGCCTACGGGAGAAGAATGACTGCGGTGAGAACGGAACGGAAAATTACTATTGCCGCAAGTAGTAGGTACAAGACGCTGTCATGTCACACGCACAAGCGAAGCCCAAAAAAAAAAAAAAAAAAAATATGAATATAACAGCAACCGTTGCAGCCACTGGGGCAATGCACAAGGTTTGTGGTCTACAATTTTCACACGCTGCTCTGAGCAGCCAACCGCCACCGAAGCCATATGTGTGTTGGGCCGGAGATAAAGCGAGGAAAGAAGAAAAAGCCGGGCTCAACTTGGCTTTGAGGCTTTGCTCGGTCCAAGACCACAATTTGGCTCCAGGAACAAACCCACAATATGGTGCAACGGCAGAAGGCCCGGCTGTACTCAAAGCTGGGCCCACCGCGTAGACCAAAACCGCACATAATACAATGTGCGCACGTGCGCTACGTCAGCAGTAGCCAAAAGGGACCGTGGGGGCACCAGCATCTGAAAATAGCCCGGGCCCCTTCAGAAAGCCATTGTGTGGAGCAGCGCAAAACCAACTGGCTCACGATTGTTCCCGGAGTTCTATTTTTCTAAACTCCACCAAGTCGCTCAACCGTGCCACCATCGGCTCGGTGACAGGTATCGGTAGAAATACAGGCCGATCCTTTGTTTTCGGCGTGGGTTCCTGAATGCGCCGGGTCGCTGACCAAGCCCGGCCGCAAGGGCTGCACGCTGCCTTCTCCTCTAAATCTTGCACGCTGCGGGCCTCTTGTGACATGCTTCTCTGCAGTGCCAGCCACACAAGATAACGGCCATTGGCTTCCTGCCGCTTATGCCTTTGTACAGTAGACATCTTGCACGGTTTTGTGAACGCGGACCATATATGACCCAACGGCTAGATCCATGAACGTTTTTCCTGCTCTCCACTGAGACATTCTTTTCTTGTCCTGATTTTTCCTATTCGTTCTTGCCTTACCAGATAAGAACTCCCCAAAAGTACTAGGATCCGCCAGATCGTCTCTTTTAGATCATGGCGCATTCCTCGGATGAGCACCTGCTAGACTCAGGCTCCAGCGTCCAGCTGCAACAGCTCCCGGAAACTTACCACGACAGAGAGTCCAGTGCCTCTTTTGACGAAACACATGAGCACCAGCCTCCAACACAACTAGAACAAACGGACTTGGAGAAGGGCCAGCTGCGGAGAAGCGGGCTTGCCCAGATCTCCTCTCGGCTATCGGCAAAGTCCAACAAGTCCAACCTGTCCCGCAAATCCCACACCGTCCCAAGACTGAAACGCCGTGGGGTGCTTGCGCAAATCACTGTCATTCCTGAACTAGACGATGCCAGGAACTACTCCACCAGGGTGAAGTTCATGATTGTCGTGATTGTGGCTTTTGCTGCTGTCACTGGTCCCATGGGCACTTCCATCATCTTGCCTGCCGTCAACGATGTTTCTAAGGACCTCAAGACCTCTGCTTCAGTGGTGAACGTTTCGGTCGGTATCTACCTTATATCGTTGGGTGTGTTTCCCATGTGGTGGTCCAACTTTTCCGAACGTCATGGCCGCAGAAGTGTGTATGTGGTGTCCTTCATCTGGTTCTTTGCCTTTTCCATTGGTACTGCTCTTGCTCCCAACATTGCTGGTCTTATTGTCTTGAGACTTTTGGCCGGTGTAGGTGCTTCAAGTGTTCAAGCTTGTGGTGCCGCTACTGTTGCCGATCTTTACGTCCCCGAAGAGAGAGGCTATGCATTGGGCCTCTTCTACTTAGGTCCTCTTTTGGGTCCTTTCATTTCTCCCGTCATAGGTGGTGCTGTGGCTCAGGCCTGGGGCTGGAGAGCTACCCAGTGGGTGATGGTCATCTTCTGTGGTGTCAACGTTGCCTCCGTCTTATTCTTCCTACCTGAAACTCTTCGTTTGGAAGATAATATGGCCCTAGTTAAGCAGAGACTCGAAGAGAAGCTCAAAGAGCATGAAACCGAGAACGAGGAGCTCCCCGATGATAACGAAATCACTAGATGGGCCACAAACCTTTCTCGGAACTCTTCAATGCGTCGTACCATTCTCGACGAAGAGCCTGCTGTTGATGCCATCATGCCCAGTGTTTCCAGACTATCAACAAGACAATCAGCACTTACTCAGAAAATGATCGAGCAAGAGTTGAATGAAGTGAAAGAGGAGACTCCCAAGGCCAATAGGTCCTGGTCCCACACTGCTTACGAATACTTCATCAGACCAATGCATGCTGTCGTCCTTTTGACTTATCCACCAGTTCTTCTTGCAATCATTTATTCCGCTATATGTTTCTGTGCCATTTACTTCTTTAACATCACCATCACCGATGAGTATGGCAGTGCTCCCTACAATTTTAACTCGGTGATCACGGGTCTCATGTATATTCCCAACTCAGTGACATATCTACTTGCCTCTATATATGGTGGTAAGTGGAATGACTGGCTCTTCAAGCGTTATGCCAGACTCCACAATGGCGAAACAAAGCCAGAGTCTCGTATTTCTTGGAATGCCGTGGTCGCTGTGTGCCTTTATCCACCTTCATGTCTTATCTTTGGATGGTGTTTACATTATGGTGAACATTGGGTGACTCCCCTTATTGGCTCCGCTTTGTTTGGCTTTGCTTCAATGCTTATCATTGGTATCACCGTCACTTACCTTATCGATCTTTTGCCGGGCAAAGGTGCTACGGGTGTTGCGCTCAACAACCTCGTGCGTATGATCTTGGCTGCTGTTGCTACTTTCATCACTGACCCTTTGATCAAAGCATTGGGAACGGGTGTCTTGTTTTCAATCATCGCTGGCGTGATTTTAGTTTTCAGTGTTTTTATTCTTTGTCTTAAACGCTATGGGGGTGATCTCCGTGCCAGGTATGACATTGCGGACTATTATGCACGTTTGTGATCCTACCGTTCATGACTATTTATTTTACAATGCCTTCCGGCCTTTTTCATGATTCATAATACTGCATTTCATTATTTTGCATTCCTTCCCAATCCTTATGACAAGACTTTTATATGAGAACCAAGAATGTCGTCAAATAAATAAGCCACATTCAATCCTTCATTCTTCAAGAGGTCAAGTTGCGGTTCCACCACAGCTCTGAGCTCTTTGTAGTGCTGCTCGTCTTTGATGGCCCACACTTCGTTTGTGTAGACAAGTATTGTTCCATCCGCGTGTTTCTTGATTGTCTCGACTAGCTGAGTGATCTCTGAAATACACCAAGTGATGAATCCACTCGAGTCAAGATTCTTTTGGTCTGGCATGTTCACAATCTCAAATATACATCCGTTGTAAATTTGAAGTGCTTTGAGAACAATCAGCACGTATATAATGGTAAGGTTCAGGATATAGTTTAAGATGTCGATCTTGGTTGAGCCATGAGCACCTGAGATAAGCTTACCAACAGTGGTGGAAAGATGAGTGGAAAGAGCATCGAGCACAACATTGATACCCTCACTCTGCATTTCAAATAATGCATAGTAAGATAAAATCCTCTTGATGTCCTCATTTGTGTAAGTCAGGATACCATGTTGTAAATCAAACTGGAGACTTTGTTGCAACTTGTACTTTCTGTTTGAAAGCTTCAACCTGACCACATCAACAAGAAGCAGGAGCTCATTGGCAGAGCCATCTTTGTCTTTGCCTGCGATACCACTTATTCTGGTCACGATAGCCGACAACTTCTCTTCAATTTGCCCCATTATCATTGTACCAGCTTCGTACTCGCTATGAGCAAGGTTGACATCCACTTCATCAAGCTTGTCCTCTGCATTTTTTAATTCCATAAAGAGCTTGTTAATCAGTGCACCCAGACCCATCTGTCTGCTTGGGTTCAGGCGGTCATTGAAGTCATGAGACCTGTTTCTGGAGTGCACTCTGGCAGAAATGTCCTGGAGGACCATATCATTGCTATGACGCTGAGAACTGTTTCTGCGGTGGTATCCAAGTTCATCACCAGGTCCCGGCGACAGCTCCGACAAGTTGGTATTACGAAGCGAATTTCTCAAATGACGCTGGTCTGCTCTTTCATCAGCAAGGTTAGGTGAGTTAGGATTGGTAGAGCCGTTCATAAAGTCACCATTGATATCATCACTGTCGTAATTCTTCTCTTTCTGTAGAAGTTCGGCTTTACCTTTGTTGTAAGCATTTGTCACACGAACAAAATGATCGTAGCGATCTGTCTGATAAACATAACTGAATGATGGAGCCCTAAGGTTTATGAAGTAAAGTTTTTTGTCGTCCTTGTTCGTGACTTGATCAGGAGCTTTTATTTCACTCAACTCAACAGCCAGGAGTGGCCAACAGTAAATGGCCTGAAGCCTCTTGGAACTACCTTCCTGCGACAGTTTCCTTGTGGCTATCAAAACCAAATCATTGAGCAAAAATAAATGGATAGGTCTGCTAGCTTTCCAAGTACCGACATTAATTTCGTGCCACCGGCCACTTTCAGCCAAAACATGTCTACCTGGAATGGGCTGTGTATATTTTTGTGCGCCATCCACATGCTTGTAGAGAGATTCGAGCTCAGTGGCCCACATCTTTTCAAGAACGAGAACAGACAGACGGTCCTTTTTCTTCTTTCTGTTAAGCAGAGGATTTTGTGTTCCTGGGCCTGCGTCCAGGTTTTTGGGTTCCTCTCGTTCAAGTGCAAGTCTTCTCTCAGCAGCCTCTGCAAAGTCACTCAATATGGATAAAAATTCTTTAGTCAGGACTCTAAGCAGAAGCAATTCCTCTTGTGTAATGCGGAGATCATCGGTCAATTGCAAGATGTTCTTTTGATTTAGATTGATTCTGTTTTTGATCTCAGAGTCAAGGCTTGATTTTTGGAGCGTAAGAGACTTGTAGAAATCATCTATAGCAGTTGCATCTTTGTCATGAAGCTCTCCTTTCATTATATGAACAATATCCTGGTTTCTGGAGGTGTTGGGGTTGAAACTTCTCATCAGTGCCATATCGGAGTTGTTTGTTGTAGTTCTGTACATTTGCTGGTTTGGAAGAGGGGGAGCTTGGTTTGGGTCAAACTGTTTTGCAGCAGAAACATGGATGGACATTCTTCGATTCTGTCTTCGACTAGAGGCTGCTGCCTTGGGCACTTGGAGACTCTGGGAAGGTTCCTGATCCACAGACACCTGAGAGGAATTGAGATTGGCATATGGAGACTTATTAGTATTTCGTGAAGGAGCAGGAGCCTGCCATGGGGCTTTGCTTTTTCTGTATTGTTTTGAGGCCTCCATAGTTGGTAGGTCAAGAACTATTATCGAATACCTGAGAGCAGGCACTACCGAGAACGACCATGTAAGACCTCAGTAAGGAGTGCGTGCGCAACCCACTTATTGTTCTACATTGAACGAATATCCGTAAAGGAATAAATAGATCGAAATTCTTAGAGAGTGCAATGAAGCTCTAACTGTCTTTCATATTTTACTTGAATCTGATAAAACCTGGTTTTCCCAGAAGCTGCAGTGCAGGTATGTCGATGCAGGGTGGAGTGCTGGCTGTATTTGCAACATGTCAAAAAACGCCCTTTACAATTGACAAATTACAATGCAATCGACAAAAGTGTTGAATACAAGAACATAAAAAATAACAAAGTGCAATACAGAAAATACATCACTAGTGTAATTCAAGAGTACAAGTATAAGCCTTATAATTACCAGGCTCGGACAGTAGAGATGAAAGTCTCTTTTTTCTATTTTTTTTTTTTTTTTTCTCTTTTTTTTTTTTTTAGAACAGTGCTACACTTAAATTTTTTCCCACCAAATTTCCTGCACCAACCGAAAACCTTCACATCAATCACAGCCTTTTCTTTCTATTCATCAATGTCTCTTACAAGTTTAGAGCTAAACTATCTAATCTGGAGATATTTGCAAGAAAGCGGCTTTGAGCTCGCTGCCTACGCACTCCAGAAAGGTTCCCACTGCCTAGAATATGAACACAAAGAAAACAAGTTCCTTCCCTCGATAGAGCCCGGATGTTTGGTCAACCTTGTTCAAAAAGGAATACTATATACGCTCATTGAAGACTCCGTATCTGGAAAGAACGAAAAGCTTTCTCTTATTAATGCAATAATAAAAGACAACGAGAACCAACAGGCAATTAATGACTATAATGACTCTCAAAAATTCCTACTGAAAACAGAGGTGAACAACAATAAACAAAATGGAACAACAGACACAGATGTTAAAATGGCAGATGCTGATGAACAGAACACCGATGAAGAAAGTGATACGGAAGATAATATCGAATTCAAAACCCTTTCCTTAAAACCACACAACTCTCTCTCGTCGTCGCTAAGCGCTGAATGGAATCCTACCGCCCCAATACTAGCTTATGGTAAAGAAAACTCATCAGCAGTTATCACTGCCATTGACGAAAACAACCAACTATCAGAAACAACGCTCGCTCATCCTCCAATTATAAATTCTAACGATAACTCTACCAAACCTGACGAAATAATAACCATTTCCTGGGCTCCTCTGGGATCCATGCTCCTCACATCTGGTCTTTTAGGCGAAATTCGTGCCTGGACCACTGATGGTAGACTAAAGAATATAGTGAATTCGGTGTCGGAGCCCGGTGCATCGTTGTCTGCACTTCAAAATGTCATCTGGAGCCCGCGTGGTCAGCTTGTTATCACGATAGACACAGGAGGAACGGTAAGTGTACGGGAGGGCTCATCACTCGCTTTAATAAGATCATTAAAAGATGCCGATGCTGTTGGTGTCTTTCTTGATGCATGCTGGGTCAGTGATACCAAGTTCGCACTCACGACTCCCAAAAATGGTATCAAGATCTATTCAGTCAATCTTCAAGTTCCCTTTGACACTTCCGAATCCGTTGTGCCCATCGGTAATCTAGCTGGACATTCAAACCCAATTTCTGGTATGGAATTCAGTTCAGTTTCAAGACTACTAGCTTCTGCCTCTGACGAGGACTATTTAATAAAGATTTGGAACAGCCAGTCTTCCAGGGATGCACTCGAACTCAATGTGTCAGATCAAGAAGAATCAACCGTCAACAAGCATACTTCACCTATCATAGGTCTACATTGGTTACAGCGCCGAGGGGACATCCAAGGTAACGAGCTATTATCCATCTCAATGGAAGGTGTCGTCAATGTTTGGGACACATTCTCGGGAGACCTAATACTCTCGTCAAATATTTTCAAGTCTCCTGAAAGTTATCATTTTGATCATGAGAACGACACCGAAACCGAGAATCCGTTAATTTTTGTCACTGCAGTGTCCGAAGATTCAAAGTTTTTAGCCGTTGGTGATGATTCTGGAACCGTCACTATATGGGATATAAACACAAGGAGATACAAGAAAAAGAGCAATATTCTTCGATGCCTTGGTATTTACGAGTTTCGACGCACAGAGGAATCGAAGCAGGAAACTGGTATTTGTGATTTAGCATGGGATAAAGTTGGGAAGCACATAATGGTTTGCTTCAAAGCAAACAACAGTGTTATATTAGAGTGGCCTGGGCTTGAAAAACAATAAGTCAAAGGAATCACTATTGTATTATTATGTAATTTTAAGATATATATAACGATCACGCAACGAATTGAATTAACTGGTAGCTTTGCTGGCAATAGTGGAGACAGTCTCAGCGACCTTTCCCCCAAAGTCTTTTCTTAATGCAGGGTTGGTAGCAGGGAAAAAGAGCTCAAGGTAGCAAGTGGCCAAAGACACGAAAGCGAAAAGGATTCTTAACAATGGAGGTTGAGCACCAGAGTTGTCCTTTCCTGTGAGTGGCTTGTTGATAGGCTCAGAGAGGTAAGACTGAATGGCCAAGAAAACGGCAGACCAGGACAACATCTTGTTTCTCATGAACATAGCTGCCATTGGAAGGGTCTGGGAGATCATATTGTTGGCCTCAGTTCTTGGCTTTGCCGGAACATGGTGGTATCTTGGAGTTAGTCATTGGTTCAGCCCTGAATCGGTGATACTATTGAACATACGGAACGACGAGATCAGCTCTCTTTCTGGACATAGACATGGCACAGATATTACCAAGTGAGTTCGGAGAAGTCGTTCGCACTATAGTGAGTTCTTCCGACCTGTACACAAGCAATCAGCCAGTGACTATGTATTAATGCATTACTTATCGCTTTCTTCAAGAAGATCTCTCTGGCCGTAATAATTACCTACAACAGCCAATACCATGGAGATGGTGTGCTTGACCGCTGACAGCACATTTTCATCGGTACGGACATTGGTGAATATTTTCTTCGCCTTCTTGCCCAAATCGCGGACTATGGTACTTTCCGCGTAGTTTAGACTGTTGTCCAACCGCACGAAGGTTGCAAAGATCCACATGCTCAAATTAAGTGGCATCAGGGTCAGAAGCCACTTTGTGTAGTAAACTATTAGCTTGATGATCGTAGTGTGTTCAAGCAGAGACAAGAACTCTGCATCTGGTTCGGTGGTAAAGACAAGGTTCCGCCACTGGGAAGCAGTCTGCGGTATACTCGACTGCTGAGATTGTGTCTCATCCTGCTCAGGTTCAACCTGTTCAATATCCAATGCTTCTTCTCCGGTCTCTTCTGTGCTTACTGCTGATATCGGTATGAATGTCTCGGAGGCCTCCTCTGCCGGCTCGTGAGACTTCTTCTCCAGAAGAAGTTTCTCAATGACTTTATCAACGTCTTCTTGCGGTAGTATGAATGATTGTGGCTTGGGTGGAGAAGAGTCAGCATTTGTGGATCTCTCAGTGGCATAGAAAGGTCGGTCGTTTTCGGCTTCTGATCTCACCGATCGGAGATACTGGAGCACATCTGTGCCGATTTCGGTGGATTCTGTTAGTGGAAATGCCCGTCGCTGGCCAAACTGCTCATCTAGTGGTCCTTGCGTGTAGTTTTCAGCTTCAATCTTTCTTCTCTTGTGGTCAGCACTCATGCTCTAGGCAGAAGGCTGATGGCCTGGCATGTTATACGCACGCTGGGATGTGGGTTCGCACGTGACCTGCAGCTTATGATGGAGGCAGCCCAGAGCCATTGGCAGGAGTAGGGCTGTTTCCATTCTCCTCTGTGCCGTTTTCGACCTTCCTCTTTTTCCTGGCAATCACAGGACCTCTTCGTAATTTTTCGAGATAGCGGTCGTCGAATTTGGACTTGCAAGTGGGGCATCTCCCAGAGTCTGGGATCATACTCATGATACATAGGCACACCGAGCACACATACCCAATGTCAACGGCCTTTCCTGTAATAAAGCAGCTTGCTTTGTAGTTGACGTTGGAGTTTGTGGGCAATATGATGACAGACCGAAGAGCTGGGTCTATGAAGTATGCAGTGGAAAGCACCTGCATCAACCCCTGGGGCTCCTTTATATGCAAATACACGCCATCTGTGGCATCGGCAGCTTGCTGAAGATACGGAGAGTCGTCACTGCCTAGCTTTGCCACGTCTATCGGGACCTTCATCTTCTGTGCGGCGAAAATGGAGTTCATGATGGCAATGTAGTTGGACTCGTAGGTGTCATTGGCGGTGATAATCAACGTACGGGCACCCATGGAAGTAGCCAGCATGTTAGACTGACCACCACCAGCAGCGGGTCCCTGGCCACCCACGGCATTTGTGGTTGAGTTGATGGCAGATGCAGTTGTTGTGGAAATGGACTGATCTAGTCGCAAAAGACGATTTGTGTATGTGAGTGCCATCAGAAGAGCACCAGCCACTGTGGAGGTGGCCAATGAGCTGGCATCGATTTTGGAAGCACTCTCTGAGAGATTCTTGAGCTCGATGTTGAGCTCCAGGAGCACCGTCTCGTCAACAAGCCGGAAATGTCTGTACATACCCTTGTTCACAAGAGTAGGGTGGTTGCTGACGTCGTTGGACACCTGCTCATCGTAGGATTTGTCAACATTCGGGTGGAGAAACCTGGATCCTAAAGGCAGCGATAGTATAAACGCCACTTGGTTGCTGTTATTCAAGGAAAGGTGTCCGTTTAGGAAAACCAAGAGCGACTTTGTGATTTCCTGGATGGTGATCTGGTGGCTAATGGCGTACCAGGATCGAGGGGTCAACTCAAGGATGATATTGAGCAAACTGGGATTGTCATTAAGCTCCTCCTGAGCGGGCACCTCAGTATAAATGCTGTCTGCTATGTTTTCCATCCCGAAGATGTCTTACTGGTATGCTGCTAGATGAGAGCTGCACCCGCACCGGTACACCTCACTAAGTATGCGAACATGCTGCTACGTCTTGCTGCTCCAAAATATGTACTATGCAAAATTAAACAATACAGAATCAAATCCCCCAATCTATTACTCCAACCCCCGATAGAAGCTCTCTTCCACTCCAAATACCTGGCTTATTGACCAATGTCCTCGAACCAGTCCTGAGGACGCTCTTTGATAAAGCGCGACATGAGTGACTTGCATTTCTCGTCATTCAAGTTGATAACCTCGACTCCGTTCTTCTGAAGCCACTCCTCACCACCAACAAAGTTCTCGTTTTCTCCCATAACCACTCTCTTGATTCCGTACAAGAGACAGGCACCAGAACACATGTTGCATGGTGACAAAGTGGTGTACATGGTGCAGTCCTTGTAGATACTGCCCTTCATACGGCCTGCGTTTTCCAACACAGAAATCTCTCCATGGAGAGTGGCAGAATCTTTCTGGAATCTCAAATTACGGCCTCTGCTGAGCACAGTGCCGTCCTTGTGGATAAGTGCACCACCAATAGGAATGCCACCTTCATCGAACCCTGGTTGTTAGCTTGCGAGCAAGAAGCTTAAAGTAAGGTTTGGTACCTCAGAAACATACCCTTCTGAGCCTCTTCAAAGGCAATTCTCATCCCGAGCTGGTCATCGAACGTCATGGTGCAGTGGTCTCTTCGATATGCGAATAGCTATCAGGCATCAAGATTTTCTGGCCCCATGCAGGTCTCATCTGTAGATGTTTATGGTTCCATTTCTCTCTGCTGTGATCACCATGTAGGATTGCCGATAAATCACTGCAATATCGTTCACTGCATCATGACTACCTTTTCTGGACTGGATTGTACGCCTTTTCTCGGGTGCTTGTCTTTCGTAGGCCATCTCAAGCCCCAGATTCACCTTCATTCGTGAAAATGCAGCCGGTTTTTCCGTGTGCATCAGTATCGACTCGCTGATATCTTGTAAATTCCACACAATAACCCGGCTGTCGTGTGTGACCAGCACAAAATACCCATCCATATGGGGATTAATTCCTTCTCTGTTCACGTATGCAAGTGCTCTGAAAGAGCGGTCACTTTCCTCTGAGTCGAGAGTAAAGTCTGCAAGCAAGTCCTCCACTTTCATTTCTTGGACTGGATCACACTCTTTCAAAGAATAAGTTTTGATTCTTGGGTTGTTTTCGTTTGCCGTGTAAATCTGACAGCAATGGAACGTGGGGACTTCCCAGATAGTTATATCTGATTCCCCTGTTCCGCCAATGACTGCAACATAGGCACTCACAGAGCTTTTCTTTTCCTCTGAAACTCTAGATGAAGCTGGTACAAGCATCAACTTTCTAATTGGCGTTCTCGTAGTCTCAGATGAATCAAGCAAAATGTGCCACGACTTGACTCGAACCTTGAAGCGAAGGTCCCAGAGTGTCAAGGCTCCATCAGAGCTTCCAACCAATAGCCAGTCAGATGTTCTTGAGATCACCATACTCGTTGGCTCGCCGAAACGAAGTGGATTCTGAAGTTGAAACTGAGCTTTCATTGTGATCACATCATATCCAATGATTTGGCAAGAACTGGTAGCTGTAACTAAAGTTGTAAATGCGTTAGTGGTGATCAATTCCAAAGAGAGCGGGTATCCTTTCTCGACTTTCACTGTTCTCACTGTCAAAAGCTTGAGATACTTGATGATTCTGTGGTTCTTGTTTCTAGTCACCTGTACCCGGAAAATTCTTATGTAACCATCTTCAGTCAGTACAGCAAACACAAACCTATGTGGCATGAACACAATGTCAGTCACTGTTGCACCTAAGTCAGACGTAAGACTGGCATTCCTTGAAATCACATTCTTGTCAAGCTTACTAGCATCCCAAACTTTGATCGATCCTGACTCAGAGCCTGTCACGAAAAATTCCGAAGTTGGGGACACTGCAAGTTTCGTGATCGCATCAAGCTTACTGCTCTCAGTATTTGTGTTCACTTGTGCCACTAGAATATCCTTGATAGACATTTCTCTTGGAGCAATCCCTTCAGGATTACCTTTGATTATATGCCCGAATTCAGCAAAATCATCAACGTTTGGTTTGAACTTTATAGTACGGAGGTACCCCCTTATGAAAGAATTGGATCCTTCATAGTTGTGCCTCATTGAGGCTGATATTATTCTCTGGTCGTTAACACTGAAAACACGATGGCTAAGGTTCTTGGAACCACTCTGAGAGAAAGAATGATGTGACTTTTTGTTGTTACCTGCTTGGGCATTCGTCTCTAACTCACCTAAAACATTGGCTTCAAATGTTTGCAAAGATGCTTTAGCCTTACTCGTTCCTGGTAGTAAAAGAGAATTTTGTTCTCCTCGGGACAAAATCGAGGATGTCTCGACGCTTTCAGGAACAACACTAGTTTCAGTTTTGCGGTATGGCCCAGTGATGCTTTCCGACTTGTAACTCACGTCAAAGAATATGGTTAAAGGAGGAAGATTCATGTTTCCAGCAAGGTCGAACTCGGTATGGTCACTAGATGCTCCACTTTGCTTCGATCTATTGTAACTAATGAAATGACTTTTGAGGGCAAATACCTTCCACAAATCTCTTTCATCTAGCCCAACAGAACGAAGTTTTAGTATCCACTGCCGATCTTCAGAGGAAAGTGGTATGTCAGAGAGCCTCTTGTCAATGTTGATGTTATTATTGGATCCAGTCTGAGGTATGAAGACTGATTTGCCCATTTCTTTGTTGAAGGTAATGAGTTTCCTTGTACCATGCTGAATTGTGGCAGATGTTTGTTTCCAGAATAAAGACTTACTCGTGGCACTCGAAGACCAGAGAATGGATAACGTATATACTTGTGGGGATAGTGGTTTGGTGAGACACGGATATAAAGAATCCCAAGTAAAAGACGATACGTCATAGGACAAGTAGGATTTAATGATGGGATAGAGGAAGCAAAACTTGTTAGCCTCCAGTAAGTTTTCTGCAATGACAATGATGATGTTAAGAACTGACTGTCTTATCCATTCGTTTGGTTGCAACAAGAGTGTGACGCAGTTTGAAAGAACTTCTCTGTAAACCGACAAAACATTGAATTTGTCTGCATGATTTATGAGTCTTTCTTTCAAAAATGAATAGAATATTTCCAACACTTTGAGAACCACAAGTGGTTCGTGATCCCCAAGAGCTTGAAAAAGAAGTGGAGATAAATATTGCTCGAAAGAGAGTGCCCCGATAAAGGGTCCTATCTGTAAAATGGAGGCTAAGAACGCTAAACGGAGTTGATGACTGGAATCATTTAAATAGGTTATAAGATGCGGAAGAATCAAATCATTTGTTTTGTCTGCTCCAAAAAAATGACACAATGGAAGAATATGCTGTAAAAGACTAATCCGAACTCCAACCGAAGGGTCTGTCAAGAGGGTCTCGGTCAAGTCTTTGAAATCCAGGAAAAGACGAGCTTTGGTTTTCTTCCTGGCTCTCTGCTTATCAGGTTGTTCCTCTTCATTAGGGAGCTTTGCCTTTGTTTCCCATTCCTGAAAGTTTCTAGAAAGGATGTAGAAACGGTTGGCTGTCCTAGCCAAATAAGGAAGGCACGATGCAAGAGCAGAGCGCACACAACTCACCTCATCAACAAATGTTGACGCTAAAAAGCCAACATTTTTGAGACAAGGAAGAATGTACTCTGGAAAGATGTTGGCATTGATCGCATTCAATGACTTGCAAGATTCAAGAACATTAGTGAGGCAAAATAAAGCAGTGCAAGCCACTCTGGTAGATATATTTGCATTTTCAGCAAAATTCTGTTGCTCTTGACTTGCAGCATCAGCACTATTAGTGGCGCTGTTGCTTGCAAGATACTGACGTTCGCTGGCAAGTGAGGCATCATCCACATATTCGTCAAGAAGACTGCAAAGATATGGAAGAGCCCGGTCCAATTTATCTTCGTCACTTATATTTTCTGAAAGCACAAGGATTAGTTCACATGCTTTTATTTTGCTCTCTGGCTTTTCGAGGGTCCCAATTAGAGAAGAAACCAAGTTTAGAACAATCAATGCGCTTTCATTGCCTTTTCCGTTTTCCAGATTCTCTGTTTTTTTATGCGAAGATGAGTTTTGGAGAGGGTCTCTGAGCTTGAGCTTTAAGTACGGGAAGTCTTCATGAATGTATTCTTCTTGACCAGTCTCAAACCCTAAAGCCTCTGCAATCTTCCCAAAGGAGCCATAAATCCGGTTTATATTGAAGTCACTAAGAGAGCCCTCTTCGTCGGGAGCCTCACTTCCACTTACGTTGTTGATGGAAGACATCAAATCGAAAAGGAAATCATAAAAGTGCTCGGGGAACACAGTTCCACGTAAATCCTCTAAGATCGAGTGAGCTGAGGGTCTTGATTTTGGATCTAAGGAAAGCAACTTAGAAACAATATCACGAACTTCCTTGTTTGTGATGGCAGAGAGATTAGGCTCGAACTCTCCCTTCCTGTATTTAAACAAATCCGAGAGAGTAAAAGTGGGATCTCCGTCCAGATATAGTTCAGCAATGACACATCCGAGTGAGAAGAGATCCATTTCTGGAGTCAAACTCTTGTCTGCTTGAGCGGACTGGTCTTTCTTAAGAAATCTCTCTGGGGCAAGGTAGCATGTTCTTCTGTCCGAGCTGTCAAAGTAGAACACAAACTCAGTTGGATTGTCATCAGGAATGTATGTTGGTTTTATCTTACCAGAGAAGTCGCTCAATAGTAGCCAATTGGAAGAAGTAACAAGGATATTCTCGGTCTTTATATCACCATGGCATATCTCCAAATGGTGGTGTAATAGGTCCATCATTTTTAGGAGCTGAAACAATATCCAAAGTTTTTCAATGTATGAAAGGAATGGTCGAAGGGATAACCTATCGTAGAGATTTGATCTCACAAGTTGACGAACCATGTAACCAGCCAGGTCCATTTCGATTAGTTTGAAGCAGGGAAGAAAGTTTGGATAAGGTGCTAGCTTCGTGAGCTCTTCACTTAGCAGTTTGCTCACATCTTGAAGTTTAATCCCAACCAGTTGGGGCTTTATGAACACTTTAATGAGCACAGGCATCCTGGCTTTGACATCGTATGCTTTAATTGTTTTGAGAAATCTGCTATCATTGACCACTTCAAGGAATACGTAGCCCGGTAGGATATCAATGTAAGATCTGAGGGCCACAGTCTGAGCCTGGGGCGCAAGAAGTGAGAGACTCACACCCATTGTGTATAATCTGGAGAAGAGAGAACTGTGGTCTGGTATCGTTAAGTAGATAAGACTGCATATAGGTGGGACCATGGTCTCTGGGTACCTACGGCTTGATTTACAAGTACTTTAATGAATGATGTGTCTATTTGCAGAGGAGTGTTGTTTTGAACGATGGGTAGGGTATCAAATGGGTTACAGTCTGTGAGAGTGGTGCTGGTCCCCGTCATCATCGGAACCAATTTCAAAGGAGTCGAATCTGCGCAAACCCATGGTCTCTTCGGTGTCAAACTCACCACGGTTGTGCTGCATAGAGCGTCTGATAGAGGAGAAGCCACCAACACCGGAGTCGAGTGGGGCCATGTCCTTACCTTCGTGAACACCAAAGATCTCTCTCTCCATGCCGGCATTTTGCTTTCTGGAGATGTTGAGGAGGTACACACCAGAGAAGATGATAAGGAATCCAAGCAAAAGAGAGATGATGTTGACAGCGGAAGCGGTGTTGAAGCCCTTGAACAAAATGAAGGAAGCTACAAGGGTGCATGTGGTAAAAGTGACGTAGTAAAGAGGGTTAACGATGGAGGTATCAAACTGATCCAAAGCCTTGTTGAAGTAGTTCATCTGGGTGAGAATGCAGAAGGCCACGACAATGATGAAGATGTAAGTAGACAAATGAGTGAACTGGTTGTTTCCAGCCAAAGTGAGCTTGAGGGCAATACCAAAGGCCTTGATAGCCATGACGGAGATGGAGCCCACGCTGGAGCAGATCGAGATGTAGATCATGGGGTTGGTCAGACCGTGCATTGGGGCGATTTTGTAGATCATGAAGGCCGAGTACACAGCCACCACAAAGGCGTAGAAAAGGAAGCCAGGCTGGGTGGCGTAGTTCAAGATCTCGTCGACGGTCTGGATGTCCTTGTCAGGAGGAGCATGGAGGACAATGATCACGGAGCCCATAAGGCAGATGGCACAACCCATCTTGCCCAAGATTCCGAGCTCCTCCTTGAGGAAAATAGCAGCCAAGACTGCGCCAATGATCACAGACAAGGCACCCAATGGAGTGACCAAAATGGCTGGGGCAAAAGTGTAGGCAGCAAAGTTGGCAATCTCACCGACAGCCATGGTAACGATGCCTGCCCACCAAATGGGGTTGTGGAGATACTGGAAGCCCTGGGTATTGTCGGCACCCAGTCTAGAAGTGTCCATCAACCCTTTTTTCGTGATGATGAACGAGGTGCCGATCGCCAACGACGATGACATGGCCAACGCAAGCCCTATGTATTTGTCGTCCATGTTCAGTTGGAGTAGTTGATGAGTATGTGTTGACGTGTTGGAACACGCCTGCTGCAGGAACGCGTTTCCATTTGGCCACAGACAGGAAGCACTGCCTGCGAATACGAGAGGTGATTACCGATAGAAGAGCTCGAGCATGCTAGGGTAGGAGCCTGGCACATTCTCAGACTAAAAATATGTTAATATCCTGTCTAACGCTATTTCATCTTTGCATTGCTGGGCAAACACCTGATTTTGGGTACTGCACACAAAACCATACCACCCCTCCCTAGCCCAGCAATTGGCAGCACTCTCAGTTTTGGTAGCTGTCTGCTTCAGAGTCAATAAAATGACTGAATGAGGCTCTCTTTCTCTTCCTTGTTCTTTTTTCTTTTTCCTTTCTTTTACAGAAAAAAAAAAAAAAAAATGTTGCCCGGGTTGCACCCTCTAACCCCTCAGTTCTCCGGAGTCGCTGACTTCTCCGTGTCCGGCTGCAGTCCTTAGACCCGCATCTTATCGCTTTAGAAACCGTTTGTATCAGGCTGCAGACCGAGCCCTCACAGGGATCACGCTAAAGGAACCTTCAAAAAATAAAACGTTTGGCCACAAAATTCAGATATTCTGGGACTCATTTTGTAAGGAGTAGCTGTAGATATATGGTCATTCTGCCCATTAGTCGTCACTCCCGCTGTTTGCGCCCCGTTTGTCCTGGTCCGATTTCTTTTGCTTTATCTATGCTCCCTATTCCAGCCTCGCATTCTCTAATCTAGTTGCCACACTTTGGTCCAGCTTCACACTCCTGTCTTCTTTCGTGTACGCTTGAGCAAACACGCTTTTAAAGCCCATTCTTCTACAACAATACGACCCTGCTATTTTCATTTTTGCTTCAAACGAAAAGTTTCTACGCATGAACCCCTCCACTGCCGTGTCCAAGGAGCATTGGAACTCCGAGGGTAACCTCCGCAAGCTCTTGAGCTCCCATTCTTCTATTTACAATGCTTTGGCAAACCCAGATCTTGACATGAATGTTCCTACGTCTCCGCCTCTTACCAGAATTGAACGATTCACGCCTTCTCCGTTGAACGGCCTTTCTGATCCTACTGCTTCTATTCTGTCCTGGCAGTCCATCCACCTCCCATCTTCCCATCCTATGACTTCTACTCCTTCCAACGGTCTGCGACCTGATTCTGTCCGTCCTTCTACAGCCTCAATTCTATCCAATCAGTCAGATGAGGATGAGTCCTTGGTGGTGGTTCCCTCAGAAGTGATGCTCTTTGAGACGGACGAAGAGAGCAGCGATGAAGATCTCCACCGCATAGAGAGCTCCACGCAGTCTTACTTTGAAATCCATGCGGCTGATGACGACGAGTCGACTTTGGTCACTCACAACCACAACTCACAAAAGTGCATTACTATTCCTCAGAACAGATCAACTTCCTTTGTAATGCCTAAGATGTCGGTTTTAGAAAATGAAAAGCATTTTAGTGTGACCCTCTTGAGCTCCGCTGACAGTTTCATGGAACAAGGCTCGAAAAAGTTGGCTGACTTTTTGCAGCCACACTTGCAGTCCTTTTTGCTGCAATCCTACATCACTCATTTGGCTCTCTCCACGGAGTTTCTGAATACGGAGTTGTCTATTATCCAGTCATCAGATTTGATTGTATTGATAAACGATGGCTCTCACATCTTCTCAGAGCTCCTCAGATCTGCCTCAACCTTGGTCTCGCAGGACGAAATGCCAAAGTTGACTCTAGTGAATGTGCTTACAACAAACTACTTTATCAATTTGCTCGACATCATTGATGCCTGGAAACCTGACCAAGTGTGGAAAACACCCTCTCTCTCAAGTGATAGTTTCATGCTCAAGGTAAAGAGCTTCATGGAGGAGTTCTCCGAAGATTCTGAAAGCCGATACGCTCAAGAGTTCGAGTCGAAAAAAGAGCAATTTTCTTCCAAATTTCAGGCTTCCGATGCTACTGAAAACCCACCAGCCAATTCTGTTTACTGCAGTGTGAATCTGGTCAGAAGGCCAGACTACAAAGAGCTCGAGAAACTGATCAGATCAGAGCTTCTGCTGTCGCATGCTTACAAAGATGCTGATCCCTTGCGTTTATCTTCTAACTTGGGTGGTATCACTTATCTCGTGGAATTGGTCAAGCGGGTATTTTCAAATAAAGATACCTTTGAAAATATGCCCCGCCGTTTTGCTCAGACCACTGGTGCTTGTGCTTCGTTGTTGCAATCTCTGAATTTCTGGCTTATTTGCAGCTTTTCAATGGGCTTAGGAGTTGGTATTACTTTTGCAAATGGTGCCATTGGTTACTTTGCTGTGTGGGCTCGTGAGCAGCTCCGACTTTTGTTCAAGTCCAGTCCGAAGTTAGTGGTTTTTTGGCACGAAGTTAAAGACGAAAGCAAATTCTCTACCAAAGAACTCGGATTTATGAGATTGTCCAAAGCGGCACAGGAAGTGAACACTGGGTTGATCAACTTCTCTAAGCAAGTGACTGACAGAGTGACTGGTACAATTAATCACTTTTTTGTTGACCAGTTGATTTCTTTCTTTAACGACCACTATGATGCGATTAGGGCTTTCAATTCCTCTGTCATGTCGTCAGTGGTTGATGGCTACGAAAAGGCTAGTTCTCTCTGTATGGGTTTTTTACAAATTCTTGTGTGATGCTTTTACTAGCTATATATACAAGGTGGGCTCATCGGTCTCAACTAACCATGAAGCTGGCATTTTTGTAGAAATCCAACATTGGATTCTCTCCTTTTTTCGTCGTTGTCGCTTCGACGTCGGCCCACAGCTCTAGAAAATCACGGTGCAGGTCAACTTTAGCTATCTTTCCAGTCACTTTCTTATACAAGTCCTTTGCGAGCTCAAAGTCTGTGGCGAACATGATGTCAAAGTAGCCCTGGTGGCACATGTATGTTGAAACATCAACCATACGGTCTCTAATAATGGTCTGCACGACAGGTGCATTGTAATAGCCCTTAATTGTATTGGGCAAAGAGCTGAAATCAGAAGTAATTAACGAATGATTTGGGAAACGATGTTTAAGTATCTGGAAAAATTGAAGTAATCTTGTTGGTATGAATTCACCAGGTGTAAGATTGTCTTTGAAAGGCAAGACGAAATTCTTTGTAGCATTCTTCCAAGATGGATGCAACAATGGATGAACCTTATCAGCCGAAGGTGGCCACAATGACTGGAGTCCCTTGAGTTTGCCTTGAACTGTGTTTGATTGTGGAAGAATGGGGTGCGTACTATTCTCTCTCAATTGCAAAAATGCGTTGGAGTAATAGCTCAATTCTGGTGTGAAAAATTCATAGAAGTCTCCCTTGTCATCCACCAAAACGTATCCTTGATAAGGCTCTCTTGTTGTGGCGTCATAACGAATAAGATCGTGAGCAAAGTTATCAAACACTTCCAAAGCGATGAAAAAACAGGGCTCCTCCACGACCTTATCCCACTTAAAGACAGATTTATTTATAATCTCAACCTTTTTGCGATCAAGACCTTGAGAAAGTAGTTTTTGATCAAGGGCCTGAGCATATTGCTTTAAAGCAAGCTGATCAGAAATCTCGATGATCTTGTATTGTGTTCTTGAATAGATGTCTGGTTCATTTTGTTTGATGTAGTTGAGAATGTTGCACATGAGTGTACCATTACCTCCACCCATCTCGTAAATGATAAGGTCCTCGTAAGGATAGCTTCCATTGAGTTTATAATTGACAATGATGTATCTTGCAAGAGCTTCACCGTAGTATGGAGAGAAAAGTTCTGTAGGAGTATGCCATAGCTGATGAGATCTTTTTGTTTGTGGAGCTCCACCAGTGGCAACAATATCCTGACGACGGATATTCTGAGCGTGTCTTGCCATTAGAGAAGTCGAGTTTGTCTTTTGGAGAGTGTCCAACTGTTGTATCTCCTTTGTCTTGTTATCTGGAGTGATCTTATTTTCCTCGTCGTATTTAGAGTAAGCTTTTCCCCATTCTTCCATAAACTGATCCACGTCTTCTATGTTGTTGTAATCAAAAGGCTTCTCATTGTGAAAAATCTCAACCTCTTTGGAAAAGTACCCATAGTTAGGGTTATACAATGAGTCTTCTATGAAGTCTGAGGCAAGCATTTTCGTCTTTCTGGGTCTATGCTTTGATCTGGCCATCTTGGCAGATGTTGTAAGGGGGTATCTTCTGAAAACATCCTGTGGGTATTGATCTTGAAATGGGTAGTTTGTAGCGTTTTTGTAGATGTACCCGAGAAGATTGAACGACGTTTTCCCCTCTGCACTCTTCTGCATAGGATGAGGAGTACTTGCTAACAGCAGTGGCTTTTCCCGAGCAGAAGAGATTCCTGTGCCATCGTTAGCTCCAGAAACCTTGAATGCAAATGTGTCTGGACGGATGGAGTATTCTGAATGCTGGCCAGACTTCTCTTCCTGAAGTGGTTGAAGAGATTTGAGGTTTTTGAAAAGCTGTCTTTTGCTGTCTCTGTGAACAGCTGCTTTTAGCCTCGCTGACTTCATGAGGATGAGTTTGTGGGAATTCGCGCTTCTGTTCCGCTTAGTAGTAGTTCGTCTGTAGATGCTTACGATTGGGTACAACTTTCGATAAGTCGTCTTTGATTTATAATAATAATGTACATGCTTACTAAATGCTGATGCTGGTAAGAGAATCGTCTTCCGTCGTAAGAGCAAAAATTGGTCTTCCTGACAGTAACACTCTCTCTAAGAAGGGCCTCACAGGCTTTGTTAAAGAGTGTGCCCTGCCACAGATTGTTCTTGCACGGATTCAAAGTCACTCCTGACTTAGGAAACCTTCTTAAGAGTCTTCTTCAAATTTCTTTTCGATGGAGCGTTGCACTAACCATTGTTCTTGATGGCTTCACCTTCCTCCTCGAAATGATCACTCTTTCTCCCATCGAACTCGTCCATGCATTCGATGATAGTTTTGATATTGTCTATGGCACTGCTTATTGCCACTCTTATAACACGATCACTGATTCCAGCAAATCGGCAGATCAAAAGGTTACTCTGAGTGCTATATTTGACTGAGATCTCATTTTCTTTGAGAACAGGGTCAACCGAGATTGTACGCATGGCAATCTCAGCCTGCTTATCTGTTTCAAAAGGTATGTCAAGCGTAACAATGTGATCTAGCGTGGACATCTTCTTCTATATTTCTCCTCTCTTGTCTGGTCCTGATCTGGTAATCCTATCTTCGCACATCAACTACTACAATCCTATACAGTATCAATATATGTAAATATATCATTAGAAGGGTTTCTATGCGTTGTCGTTAAAAATGATTTAATTTATAAATCATTGAGCCTGGAATCTTAAATCGTCAAATAATCGTTAGTCGTGAGTATGCTTGCGGTCTAATGTCTTATCAATGTTCTCATAGTTAGAAGTCTGTCGCTTTAAATGATGCAACGCTTCGATAAAAATGTAAACAATTGTCGTAAAAAAGGCGTTAACGCCTACCGCGAGGTATTGTGCTATATAGAAGCACGGGCTTAAGCAGCATCTGGTTCAGAGCATGTAGTAACCCGCCAAAAGAGTAAAAAATCGATCCAGTTAATGCTCACGAGGAAACCCAACACAAGGCCAAGTTCAATTCATCGTCGACGTACTTTGATTCTACCAATAGCATAAGATTCTGGACTTTGCCGTTCACTTGTGACTATTGGTTGTTTTCTCGGTCGTTCGAAGTTGTGATCTTTGTCCTTGGGGGCTCTATCGTGAGCAGAAACATAAACCTTCTTGGGGCTGGGGGATGGAAAGCCGCTGAAGCGCTTGATTGTTGCCGGGGTAGTTGGTTTCCGAGCAGCCTGTGTAGCAAAGGATTTTTTATCGGGAGCCGATGTTCCTTGTGAGGCTGTATGTTGCGGTTTTATATAATTTAGCAGCGCTTGAGCTATGTTTCTCGGTTTATCACCGGCCACATAGGTTGCTGCTGTGAGAGCTGAACCCACTTTAAATGAAACTTTGCTTGGCTTCGTGGTATTGCTGCTTTTTGGAACTAATTTCTTGACTAATTTCGTTTGTGTTCTGAGTTGACTTTGGCCCTGGTGATTGGATTTGCTTCCGTTACTCAATGGTTTATCTTTTGCTGCTTGCAATGGCACTTTCGTCTTTGTACTTGTACCTGACTTCTTGGAAGAGACATTATGTTCTTTCTTCGACGCATCACTTTTCACCAGAGACTTTGACTTTGAATCCACTTTCTGATGAGACTTTTCTTGTGGTGAAGCTTTCGGGGCTATCTTGTTCACTTTCTTGAGAACAACTCTTTTCGTCTTACTTTCAGTGGAGCTGCCGACTGGTTTTTTTGCAGGGAGTATGTTCTTCTTCGGTTTTTGCTCTTTGGCAGAATCATTTACTACCTGAGCTAGTGCTTCATCCCCCTTTGCGCTGATATCAGGGGTTCGCTCAACTCTCATGCTTTTCTTTTTCTTGGCATCTGTAGTAGACTCAAGTTTTGGGATATCATCTCTCTGCCTGACGATCTTATTTAGGTCTCGGATACAAGCTTTCCACTCTGTGCTATTTGTGGAGTTCTGAAGACGTAACTTGGCTTCCTGGAACTTCTCACTTGAGCCTCTCTCTAGTTCATCAAGAACTCGCGTCCTTGGAGAGTAGTTGTATTTCCTCACTCCAGCGACACGGGAACCATTTCCCAAAACTTTTTCTGCATCCAAACTGTTCAATAGAGACACGATGTCATACGATTTGCCATGAGTGATAGGCTCAGAATTGGATGGAGTAACACAGTCCAGAGAAACTTCTTTCCGAAGAACATGATCCACGTCAACCTCTGAGAAAAAAGCACAAGATTGGGGAAGATCCATTATACCCACTTGCTCACAAAAAATGGCACGAGTCCACAAATTGCTAATCTGCAAAAGCAAAGCACAAACAAGTGTGTCCTCTTCCTTCACCATAAATCTCAACTCGTCATGAACAGTGATCATGAGACGAGCATCAATTTTGTACTTTTCAATCAAGTATTCCATAGATACAACCAAAAGATGTAAGTAATCCACACCACTGCTTTGAATGGTCCAATTGACTCTTGAAGTGAGATAATTGTTCTTGTTTAAATTTCTCTGATTCAAAGCATCTGTCAACGCTGCTCCTAAAACAGGGGTTCTTGGCTCAGCGGTGTGAGCAATAGCCTCTAGCACATTGAACATTACAGACTCTGTGCCACCCATATATAATCTTTTTCCGAGAGCTCTGGCGTGTGCCTGAACACCTTTTGTCTCCTCATAAAGCTTTTCAGCAATCCTTGCAGCTTCTTCGTCTGACAAGCTCCCGTTACATTGCTTGAGCAACCTGGTAGCAAATTTCACACCTGCTCCATAAATTCTTCCGTAGTTAAAAATTTTGGCGTCGCCTCGCAGGATACCCATAATGCTGGCTGTTTTCGAGTGAAGGTCGGTCTTTTCTGCTTTATCACCTTCCAAGCACATCCATCCCAAAGCCGTACCTCCATGAATGCCTAGTTTAGAGTCACCAATAAGAGAGGCGATCCACAATTCTTCAGAATCCACGTCTGCCCCCACAAAAACATAGCCTTTGGGGGCCTCAACCATAGCTTTAAGCTCGGATCCAATTCTATTGGTTTTGCTATTTGATGCAGTAAGCCAGGTGTTTTCTGTTGCTCTTCGTGTCACAGTTCCCATGGTGCATAGTTGAGGTATTATAAGACCAGTTCCTTGAAATTCTTTGCACTGTTTTATTGTTTCACCAAATCGATTCTTGTTTCCTGTGGGATCGGCAAAGACACAGAATTGGTTTGAGATTCTGGCCCGATTACTCATCCAGTATGATGCTCTTGCATTAAGATCCAAAATTTCTTTAGCGTAGTCAAACTCCGAAGATAAAACTCCGCTGTCAAAGTATCTCAAGTAGTGTTTTGCCATAACTGATGTGGTTCGTTTTGCTGGGCCTTCTGGATGCGGTACTTTGAACAACTCGTACAATCCATTGTCTCTAAGTTCTGGTAAAAGCTTTTCAAAGTCATCTTCTGAAAGCCGGGCTTTCGTGTAATTCTTGGCTTCGAGCTCAGCAATGCGCTCTTTGTCGTAAGGGACTTTGTAGCACCAGCCACACGACTCTGTCCATATGAGGGGATACCCTTCCCACTTAAGTCTTAGCAAAAAAGGAGTCACCCTTGTTCTGACAGTAACACTAAGCTCTCGAGATTTTTCGCCGTTTGAAGAGACGGTAGTTTTGAATAACTCTCTGTACCACTCAGGAAAACCCGTTAAGTAAGCCTGGCGGGCCACAGGAGTGCCATCTCTTCGTAAGCGTTTTTCTTTGATTGTCCAATCAAGTTGTTTAAGCCATGGATCGTTTTCGAAATCAGGTTTTAAGGATGGATTGTCTTCTTTGATATAACGAACAAGATCTTCTACCAAGCCAACGAGAATTTTATCCACTTTGGAACGGTTCTCCTCGTACACGGCTTCGGCATTTCGGATATATTGGGGCCACTTCTGGGTGGTGGGCAAAAAGGTTTTGCCTAGTTGTTTAAGTGCTGCAAAAGAAACAGGGTGGGGTATTTTTTGTCGGAAGACGGGAAAGATGGCTTTGGCTGCTTGAAATGTGGCATATACGTCACCAGCACAGTAATTCATGGACTGTTGGAATTCAGAAATGACATTGTCAATGTCAGTGGATGCAAAGACAGATCTCTGGTCTTTGGGTAGTTTTATCCCACAGTAGAACTCAGCAACTTGAGCAAGAGAGTTGGGAGAAGCTTTCAGAAGCCATGGGTCATCCATAAGCCTCTGTGCCTGATCTGAAGGAGAAGCAATGATGTCATCACCGTCAGCATTTTCTTCGCTTTCATTTTCGGCAGCTTCTGAGGATATCTTGTTTTTATTGAAGCTGGACCAAGTAGGTCGCTGCTGAGAGCAGATGCCTTTGGTTGCCACATGGAGAGCCATGGCATCCAAGTAGAAGGCTTTGGTAGTTTTAATGCTGTATTCTTCGAAAATTCTGGCACGGTCGTAGCTCACATTGAAGCCAACGAGAAGCTTTGGGCGTGAATGCAAATTGAAGGGTATAAGATGTGCATGGTCGACCTTGGACGGATCCTTTTTGTACTGCGTTAACGCTGGTGATACCCAGCCATACCATGCTTCGGAAGATGCAGCCGTGCAGAGACATGAATAATGAGTTAGCTTATACATGGTTTCCACATCAAATGTCAAGGTGTCCTCAAGGGGGTAGGGCACTTTCTCTGGATCTTTACCAGGGGCGTAACGGGTCCAGCCGCTACGGAAGAGCCACTCGGTTGGTTTCGGCGGTAGCTCACCGGAAAGGTACTCCTCAGCCATGGATAAGTAGGGCTCAGAAGACCTCATGCCGATCTTGTGAAAGTGCTCATCAAGAGTAGATCCTACCAAAGTCGGTAGGTTGGGGATATTAATGGGTTCTGTGATGTTGGTTTTCTTGCCCAAGAAGTCATGATGTTTAAGATGGGCTTTCGCTATCTCGACTAGGTTAGGTTGTCTTGGTTTCAAGTATGCGTTTGGAGGATTCTTTGGGAAAACCTTCTGCTGGAGATCATGAGATAGGTACTGGATGCCCAACTGATTCACTCTTGGTTGTTCGGCTGTCTTGTGCGGTAGTGAACAATGGAATGCTCTAGTTCTTTGTCGTAGACTTATAATAAGCCTTGACTGTAGCATGTTGTTATTGTGTGTTGAAGTGCTGCGATTTGTAGAGTATGATCTTAAAGCAATACTAGCTTTTAGTGAGGCTAGATAGCGCACTGAGATGGAGTAGTACAAGATGAGTGCGACCCAAAAATGAAGAAAAGTAAACAGGTGACTTTAGCAACGATCTGGAATTGTCTAGAGGGGCAAAGGAGAAATTTATGGGTGCAAGCTCAACGTATCTGCTGCTGGGGAGGCTATGGCAATGACTTCTTTTGTTTTTTTTTTTTTTTTTTGTGTTTTGTCACTGATTTTGCAAAAATGTCAAGCAAAGTCTGGCTGCCCAGGTTCACCATAGTAGATACCAGGCGTGGAACGTAAAATAGAAAAGGTCTAATAAGAATGTAGAGTTCTAAAATCTCTACGAATCCGGGGAAAAGAACAAATCTGGGGGCTGGGGTAGACGAACCGGTCTCGTTTCGAAATGCAGCCTTCTCTCCTCCGTCTACTGTGGCAAGGACCACCTGATTTTGAAAGGCAAACCGTTGACGAATAAAAGAGCCAAATTGCCACCTTAAAATTCTTTGTTTTCCTGTTTTTACTATCTAGCTCCATGATGCCCCTATAATCTAGAATTACACAGGGCCACGCTATGAATGGCCAATAATCCAATCCCAAGGGATCCTCAACTGCCAAACCACGCTAATTAGGCACGTGAAAGCTTCTACACTTAGTGGCAATTTGATGCTGTCACCAACGCTCTAACAAAGGAGCATATCGACCAAAGAAGAAATTCATAAACAAAAAAAGTTCGATCGCAAAATATGTTTTTGCCTAGCGTGTCTATGGGCAATACTTTGGGGTTCCCTGGTCACTAGTGTCTTGCACACCGGCATGCATCTTCGCCGCACGCCTGGCTAAGTTGCGCTCAATCAGGAAGAAAGTAAACAGCTGACGTAAACAACACTCACGGAAAGCGGGTCAATTTAGATCTGTCTTTTTTTTTTTTTTTTTTTCTGCTGTTCGTGCTTTTAGTCTCACTCAATCCAACCTTTTTTCTGGTCACGGGTCGTGTTTGTTTTGATTTACTGTCTACCATTGCTTTCTTTTTGGCCAAGACAACTCAAATACCTGCCCATTGCGCATCTCCACACTAATTTTCTCCACAACTAATGTCGGAATTCAAATCATTCAAGAAGGCCGATTTGGCCAAGGTCGCAAGAAAAGTCGGAATTTCCGTCCGCTCTAAGGACACAAAGCAGTCCTTGCTCGACAAGATCGAACTTTTCATCGAGGAGAACCCTAGCAAGGCTAAGGAATTGATTGAGTCTGCCTCTCTCGAGGGTGAGGAGACTGCTACCCTTGTTGAGCCAGAGGAGGATGACGATGACGAAGAAGACGACGATGAGGACGATGATGAGGAAGAAGTCGTCGAAAGAGTTACCGTCGATGACGACGAGGATGACGAGCAGGACAAGGACTACAATGCTCCTCCTCCAATCAACTTGAAGGAGTACATTGTTGACCCAGCAATTGACCTCTTCGAGAACGCTCGCAGCAAGCTTCTTGACTTCTCTGACCGTATTGGTTTCACCACCTTGGACTACAACGATGATGTCAGAGAGACTTTGTCCAAGACTGTCACCTTGAACTACTTGGAGTTGTTGCTCGAGTTTTTGTTCTTTGTTTACACTTACATTCCATTGGTCCCAGTCAAGGACAATGATACAGTGCACCAAGTGTTCAAGGACAACATCCCTCAATTGCAGGACCTTGAGCTCCCAATCCCAGACTTTACTGCCTTGTACGACTTCACCGTTTTGTCTGTTTTGGGCCACTGGGTTATCTACGCCCTTGTTGTTCCTCTCGTTGCCTCTTACTACATCAACTTCTCCAGACGTGTTGTTGTGATTCAAGATGAGGAGGACGATGAAGACGTTTCCTTTGTTGTCAGACTTTACAAGTACGATCCTTTCATCTTCGCTTTGTCTAAGGTCTTGATCTACTACTTTATCGATCTTAAGGGTGCTTTGACTACTCTCAGCCCTTACACCAACATTTTACACGCTATCAAGAACCACTTCTTCCTCCATTTGGGTCTCTATCACCAGTTTATCTCCGGTTTGGGTAGCGTTCCAATTGTGATTGGTCTTGCTAACGTTGCCATTGGACTCTATTCTCAATTCGAGGACTTCTAAGCTTCCTCGTTCAGACGAAGCTCCTCGCAAAGCTTATATCTCTTTTTTTTAGTATTATTAGTTGTTTCTTCATTTCTAATCTTGTGTTTGTCCTACTGTTTCGATCGTTACGAGCTTCATGCTCTCTATACACCCAGTTAATAGTTTACGTTGTTTTATAATACGAAAAATTTTTTATGTTATGCATTATTTCACTGGCCACCTTGTTTGGAGTTTCATTTGATCCAAATCTTCGGTGAGTTCGTTGGGCGTTGCTGCGGCTGGTCCAACAAACTGCTTCATGATCTTTGCCACTAAGGCGGCTTCACCACGTTCTTGAGATGGATCTTCTCCAAGTGCTGGTTTTGGTGCGGCTCTCCTTCCTGGTCTCCGCTTTGCTGTTGTACTTCCACTATCTGATGCATTCGTGTCTGAACCTGACGTGGCCCCTCTTTCGTAAACACTGTTCAGGAAGATATGATGTCTTGCTGTTGGCTTGTTCTTGTTGAACGAATCTTTCTGTGAAGTCTTCGAAGGAGCGTGGCCCGTGATCATCCGGAACTCTGCCTCTGTGATGAGAGGCATCATGTCATGGACATTTGCCGCGTGTTGCTGATCTGTGAGCACCTTGCTGAACCCTGAAGCATCGAAGTCCAAATTGTGTGTAGATTCAAGACCAGCTTCCTCGTTAGCAGTAGCAATTCTGAACACTTGCTTGATGTCATTAGAGAAGTCATGATCGACAAAGCTCTCGTAGAGTTTTGCACTCTCTTTGCTTCTTATGTTGAACAAGTCACCGTCATAGTCAGGTTTTTGAGAATCATCAACAATTTGCTGCTGATACTCAAAGAAATTTTTCAACTTTTCCAATTTGTTTGTAAGCAAGAAATTGAGGCCCTTGTAAATCTTATTGGACAGTTGATAGAATATGAGGGCTGCTTTAAGTTTTTCGTATGAATGGTAGCGCTTCAAGCGCAACAACTCTAGATCTCTTTGTTCTCTCCTTTGTAAGATGAAGTCATTCATTTGTTCGTCTGTGGTCTCAGTTCTTTCATCGTCGAAGTAGACTTTTGTATTTTGAAGACGCTTCAATTTCTCAAGAAGTTGAAGTTTCTTTGATGCATAAATTTGTTCTTTCTTCTGTTTAGAGAAAGCTTCCATCTCATTGTATGTCAGAAGTAATTCATCTCTTCTCCTTTCTTTTGCTGTGATCTCACTAATCTTTTGAGGACCATTGTAGACCAATTCTGGCATGGAGACGGACCCAAGGTGACGGATATCCTCATGAGACCACTCTTTTGGTATCACGTCAGCAAAGTTGACATCTTTGGCCCGATGCTCCTTAAGGAAGGACTCTGTAAGCTCTCCGTTTGCATACCTGTTCCAAGTATCAGAATTGACCACCACATTGTTAGCTGAGTCATCGGCGTATTTGTCGTATGCGTTCGATTTGTCAATCTGGTTTGCGTAGTTTACATATTCGTTGAAGCCTGAATCCAGCTCAGACAACTCATCCTCGCTCACCACATCATCTGCTTCAGGGTCTGATTCGGCACGATGTTGTTTCACCCAAAGGTCTAGCTTTGAAACCGTCAAACCGCAAGAGTCTGCATGCGATCGTAGGTCGAATATGGATCCTGCGGCACTGGCCACCACCATATCGACACGAGGCAAGTTCTGCAGAGCCTCAATCCAGTCTTCAAAGACCTGCTCAGGAGTCAAAGGGGCTTTTTCTGACACCAAAGGATAGGGCATGTAATTGGGAGGTGGAAACGGCAATGGATATATGATAGGGTAGATTGGTTTGTTGGGCATTCCAAGTGGTCTTGAATCATCCGAAAGAGATCGAAGTAATTCCGTAGGTTTGTTACCATCGTCTATTTCCGGGTCTATAAGGTATGGGTCTGGATGTAGAACTGGTAAAGGAGGAAATATGAAAGGAACTAAAATTCCGCTATCTGCATGAGGAGATTCATCTTTGAAGACCCTTGGTGCCGGAGGAGGGAATCTCTCGACAACTGATGCAACTTGTTGGACTCTTTCTTGGTCCGTTTCTTCAGGAAGGTCGGCGAAAAAGTCCAGGGCTTTTAAAGGCGGATGAACGACAGGAACGATTTTTGAAGGCACCAGATGTCTGACCGGCGCATCAAGAGCTTGATCTGCTGGGGGAAGATTTAGAACGGTTGTTAATTCTTCTTTCTTATCGAGATGCTCTTCATAATTTGTTTTGCGTTTTTTAAACACACGAGCTAGCTCTTCGGGAGAAGGAACATGAAGCACAGCTGGCCGCTTATTTTCCGGTGCTTCCGAGGGCATTCTTGATGAATATGCTGTTATGATCTCAGAGGCACACAGGTGGCTAATATTTGCGGGTATCTGTGGGCTTATGTTCAAATGACGTGGTAATACTCGATATTGTTAGTGCGAGTTTAGTGGGTGCAAAAAGAATTTGAGACGAGTGGGAAGAAAAAAAAAAAAAAAAAAAAAAAAAAAAAAAAAAAAAAAAAAAAAAAAAAAAAAAAAAAAAAAAAAAAAAAAAAAAAAAAAAAAAAAGTCAGAGGAATTCGCCAATGCGCATTCTGGACTGACTTGCTCCAGTAACGATGAACGACCCACTGTGTGAAACAACAATAAAATATTTCACAACAAGGTTTTGCAAGCAAATTAATTGTAAAATAATCTTATTTGTTATTTTTCTTTCCTCTGCCTTTGCTTATTTATCTTGAATTGTTCTTTTCTAATTTATTTCTTGGTATTTTTTTGAGTATAATTGACGGTTTATTGCTCTTAATTTTGTATTTTGCCATGTTCCTCACAGGTTGTTGTCAAATTAAACACTGTATTTTTTACAACCGTATCCAGAGATTGCCCCTTGAGACTTTTGCAACCTACAATACTACAATTCTTTAATATATTGGTAATTGAAGAGCTGATGGCAAAAAATAAATTAGAACAAAAATAATAAATAAAGACATATGGGTGTCTGCATCCAGTCTCCGTCGACCGGAGTGTTCCCCTCAGGCTATCCACAACATACCGTCGTGCGAGACTCATCTAGGTCCCCAGATATCGCGGTTTTTCTACCATGCGCTCAATCTACATTCATGTCTTAAATCCTTTCTTCGTGTTTCTTGCCCTCAGAAGTATCAATACCATTGAGAAAGATCCTTTTAATTACTTCGCACAAATCTATTGAGAGCAATCGTCAAGTGCCGATTCACTTCCAGCTAATTATAACCAAGGGTTTTAATCTCCGATCTATCTCTAAACATAAGCAGCTGTTCATCTGAGATCAACAAGATCACCCAAGTCTCCTCCTTTCACCAAAGATTAATAGAATACTTTCCTCCAATATTCACATAAACCCCTCGTCACTCATACCCTGCTGACATGCCTCCTAAAAGGAATTCCAAGCCATCTTTTGGGCCAAAAGATATGGTGCTTGCTAAAATGACTGGCTTCCCGGCTTGGCCGTCTTTTGTGATGCCCGCAGAGATGATACCGTCTGCCATCATGAAGGCAAAGAAGAAGACCACAAATATCTGCGTTATATTCATTCCAGATGGCGATTTCAACTGGATGAACGAAAAGTCCTTGGAGTTGTTGACACCAGAGAAGCTAGATGCCCGTCTATCTAAAGTCCCCAAAGACAAACTCAAACCAAAACCCAAAAAGAAGGCAGGCCGCACAAACAATGTCATTGACGCATTCCTCTCTGCGAGAGAACTACAGTTTGATGACTTTATGGAAGAGCTCTCAGAGCTGAAGAATGCGGAAGAAGACGACGAACCTAGTATTGAAATCGACCAGGACGAAGATGAAAATGAGGATGAGGATGCCGAAGATGAAATTGATGACGAAGAAAAAGAGCCTATAGCGGACCAGGCTGACGACGAAAGCAACATCTCAGATATCAAAGACGAGCCTCCACGACCAAGCAAACGGAAGAGACAGACTAAGAATGGTCACGAACAAGAAATGCATCGTTCTGATTCCTCGGACCGAACTGATGAAACAGAGGATGTCAAGGCGGAGTCCAAAGGTGAGGAGAAAGAAGAAGAAGGAGCTCCGGAAGCTTTATCATCTAGAAAGAGAGCACGTCACACACGCTCCAACGGATTACCAGAGCCAAATGGTACATCTGCTGACTCAGCAAGCGAGTTACCCAATGGCAATGGTAAAGGTTCGAATGATGGCAGGTCATCATCTCCGAAACCGGTTTCAGAAAAGGACAGACAACATCAATTATGGCTTTGCAGGATCAAGCTACAGCGATCGCTCATCCAGAGAAATCAGCCAATCATGCCGAAAGATCCCAGCCAATTCCCACCCCCCACAGTTGACGAGTTGCTGGTAGCTCGGATCATTCTACACAGATTAGCGGACTTCCCTCTTAATGTCGATCTTCTACGCGAGACTAAGATACACAAAGTACTCAAGTGCATTCTCAAAGACGAAGATCTTGAGTATCCGGATAGTTTCCGCTTGCATGAAAAATGCCGTGAGCTCTTGGACAAGTGGAAGGACTTGATTGCTGGCCTCAAACAGGAGAAACAGGCAAAACATGAGTCCCGATTGAGCAGTCAGGCACCTGAGGACTCCGAGATCTCAGGCATAGAGACCAAGAGATCTCTTGAGACCACCAATGCAGAGAAGATCGAAGTGTAAGAGGGAAAATTCTATCCAAAACTTCTACGTTGCTTCAAGTACACAGTGCCAATGGAGATATCGGACAGGCTCCATCACTACTACGACATTGCTGGACAAAAATATCCCACAAAATTCAGGTCAGAGCTTGCACCAACTATATATACGCGATTTTTTACAGCCAAAGATGCCAAAAATGTACCATTACAAGCTGAGAGACACTCAGATATTGGTTCTCAAAATAATACAAATACTTTTGATTAGTACAATAAACAAATGAGGACAAATTTCACCATGCTTATACTATACTACAGTTGTAGGGTGGCACCCCTTAACGCCGCGGAAGTTAGGGCTTCTGTTCACATTGCTCCAGTAGCCCAAATGCTTACTTCTTGCTCAACGGCAATTGGAAGCGACGCGACTAGACTGTATAGATTTTTCTACAAGTTGTGTATGTAGTCTGTCCGACACACCATACAGGAGGAACCGGTTGATGAACGTCGCAATTATGATACAGGCCGGGTAACCTGGGCCAGAGCAGGGCTGCAAAAGAAAGAGTTTATAGCTTCTGATATGGAGAAGGGGCAATTAAACATAGGGAAAAAAAGAGTATCAATAATCAACTCTGAATCCCAGAAATCGACGGGCTATTGAAGCTAACAAATACTGCGCTCTAAATTTTATTGTGTTATATGAACGCCGCACTCTTCCTTTTTTTTTTTTTTTTTTTTTTTTTTTTTTTTTTTTTTTTTCTCTTGTTGGTGGCATCCAACGACTCTGCGAAAAAAAAAAAAAAAGGTCGAGTCTTTTTCTCTTTTTTCTTTTCTCCAACACATAACCCATTATCAACATGGCTGAAGAAGATGTATGTAAAATAGCTTAATATTTTGCTTATCGATCCAGTACTTTGAAGCAAAGTGCTTCAGACACAACTTCAAATCATTTGGAGCTGCTGGATCATGGAAGTGGAGTCGATGGTGAAGTCGATGTCTGCTCTTGAAAAGCAACACGCATCAAGTACTAACAATCTTAGCACGTCTTTGAGACCGCCGATGCCGGTGCTGCCTTGACCTACCCACAACAATGTTCTGCTTTGAGAAAGAACGGTCACGTTGTCATCAAGGGTAGACCATGTAAGATTGTCGACATGTCCACCTCTAAGACCGGTAAGCACGGTCACGCCAAGGTCCACTTGGTTGGTATTGACATCTTCACTGGTAAGAAGTACGAAGATTTGTCCCCATCCACCCACAACATGGATGTGCCAAACGTCTCCAGATGCGACTACCAGTTGTTGGACATTGACGATGGTTTCTTGTCCTTGATGACCACCGACGGTGACACCAAGGATGACGTTAAGGTCCCAGAGGGTGAGATTGGTGACAAGATCCAGGCTGACTTTGACGAGGGTAAGGACTTGATCGTCTCTGTCATCTCCGCCATGGGTGAGGAGGCTGCTATCTCCCACAAGGAGGCTCCAAAGGGCGCTTAAGCTTTGCGGATGTACATACTTCCAGTATATGCTTCACAATATATAAATTTCTGTTGATTTACTAGATGTTGTGCACATGTAGGTGGTGCCACGAGAGAACGTACGATAGGAAGAGTGAGCAAAGAAGGTCCACTCAAATAAAGTTACGCAGAAATATGTATTTCTTAACCTACCACAGAAGAAAATAAGACAAGAGCAGAACAAGAAAAGAAAAAGGAAAGAAAATCCAGCCAAGGATACTCCCCACCGCTATGATGCCGACTCCTTCCTCGGTGGCCGGGACCTTTGCGTGAAAAAACCCACACCTCACAAGACCTTTTTTTTTTTTTTTTTTTTTTTTTCTGTTGCACATTCCGCCCTTGGCCCCTTTACGCCCAAGATGATCACGTTTCTCGCGCAAAGCCTTTCATCAGTTCGCATATTCTGTCACTGCAAGGGATTCTCCGAGCGTATGACCCTGAGGGGAGCCGAGAAACGTTGGCATGGACGTAAATTGCATAATAGAAAACAGCAACAGACGCATGTCTAAAGTAGCTGGCAAATTTCTCCGGAGTTTACGGACGGCAAAACGTACTTGTATAATAGCGGGATTTTCGTTGCGATCTGAGCTGTGGTTTGAGCCTACACTTGATCTCACGCCTGATCTGAGTATCCCGCACTGGCCGCCACTGATAACTCGGTACGAGATTGTCTCATTTTCTAGTCACCCGGGAGGTTTAAAATCAGCTTTTCATTAGTCACCTGTGTAAAAATAATCTTGTTCTTCACCGTATTTTATTCACTAAATTTACTATATATATAGTTTCCTGGTGTTGCCCATGTACCCCATTTTTAGGTAATTCCCATCCCCACCCACAAGCCTTCTATTTTCAGCCGTTTACGCCTGCAGCAGCTAAACTTCTTCCTCAACGCACGTTTCTCTCCATATCCATATAAAAAAGAGAGCATAAAAGAAACAAAAGTTCAAGATCACAAATCAAAAAGTTTGCTTTTGCCCTTGTGTCCTCCTTGCAACTGTCCTGATCCTGTATCACCTCTTTACAGCCATTTCTTATCTATTCACCGTCTACACAAACTGATGGCTCGTCTTTTGGCTATACAACATGCTTGATGCTACTGTAACTCAACGTTCTGCTCCAAGCAGTCTGGTTGCCTCGTCAAGCTCGTCAGCTACTGCTGATTCCGATGCCTCCTTTGTCAAGAACACCCCGTCTACAGTGCTTTTCTTCCTAGCGATGTCGGTAGGTGTGATCATAGCTCTTGTGTTCGTTTTCTTCACCGTTAGGTATTTTATCCGCTCTCGTTTTGGCCTTCACATGTGCCCCGTGTCTTATCACGGCATGATGTTTGGCGGAAACTACGGTGATCCGCAGTTGATGAACCATTCTCCGTCAAATCGTGAACTCAGCGAGTATCTAGACTATCTACGGGTCAACCATCTATTCAACGACGAGTTCTTTGAGCAGCACCTCATTGCTGCTCTGGACGGGAGTCGCAGAAGAAGAAGACGGCGGAGAAGAGGCCGTTATTCTCGAATGAAGAAACTAAAACCAGAGGAAGTTGATCGTCTCTTTCCCAAACAGCTTTATGTCGACTGGATACGTACAGGTGACGACACCACGTCCCTACAAGTTGATGTCATTGACGATGACGTGCAAAATGAGAAGGACGTCGTTGTTAATGCCATCCAGCAGCCCACTCCATCCAACCAAACCGATTTTGATGTGGTAGAGCTCCAAGATTTGAAAAGTTCTCAAGCCTTTACCACCCACACTGATGCAGCTTCTCTGGCTCTTCAGCTGCATTCCAAGACAGAGCTCCATTTTGACTCCGGCAACTGTGCCATTTGTCTCGAAACTTTTGAAGACGACGACATTGTGCGTGGCCTTATCTGTGGCCATGTTTTCCATGCCGAGTGCGTTGACCCTTGGTTAACATTAAGAAGAGCCTGCTGTCCAATCTGTAAGCGGGACTACTACAAAGAAAATAACGAAAGAAACCAAATCAACTCTGCTAATGGCATCACCGAACACCCACACAATAATAATTCAGCACCCAATCCTCACAGTTCTCCCGAAGAAATCGACTTGGGTACTGCAGAGCAGGCAGAAGACCAGCAAACAGATGGTAACCAAACCAGCACTGCAAACCAAGATTCAAGACCACGTGGGGACCACGATACTGCTGACAGCATAGACCTCGATCTTATCAGAGACGACCCTAACCTCAGGGCACTTCTCAACGAATTAATACCATTGTCAGAAAGAGCAAACACAGTATTACGGGGAGAGGAAAACGATGAGCTCGAAAACAAGGCCAGGGCACTAGCAAGATCCAAGTTCCTGAATGTGTTCAAGCGAGCTTTCTGGAAAACCATGGGAGTCAAAGAACAGGATATTTTCTACTGGGCTGTCATCACATTGCATTATTCCCAGCCAGATGGAAGCCGGCCTCACGAAAGTTCGCAGCCACAGCGGGAGCCAGCAGAGAGTCACACAGAAGCAGGTCTTCAGACTACCGAGAGGAGAGTGACACTGCCAGCCTTGGAAGCACACCGGGCAGCAACCGAAATGTCTCAACCACCATCATTGCCTGCTGCTAGCAATGCTCCGGAGACACGCCGGGATTCTTTACAATCTACAGCCACAAACTACGAGGATACACATGAAGAACCGGATTCTGTCTCACGGCGGAGCATTGTCGAGCAGCGTGTATAATAGTCGTTCCTTATCTCAGACCTAATCTATTCGCACCACAGGCATGAGCCTAAGCGGCATTGCGGAGCACCCACATATGTACCTATGCAAACCGGAACCCACGACTAATGTATGATAGAAATTAAGCCGTGTAGATTTTGCCAAACACCGATTTTGCAGCTAATTCTCGTGCTGGAGATCGGGCCGAAATGCGCGGATCCATGTCGCATCGTAAATGAGGCCGTCAGAGGAGCATCACCACAGATTCGCGAAAGCCAAAAAAACTTCACAAAAAATTTTCAACTAGGCACAGTAAAACAGCTTTTAATATGCGTATGTAAGGCACTTTGCGAGAGCCATGCTCCGGAAATTCACTCAAGCATTGCCATGAATCCACGCCGTTGGGGGAATTGGAAACCGTGGTGATGCAGGGGGACGAACCAATGCTAACAACCAGCACCAAAGAAAAATGTTAAGAAGATGGACTTGGGGTCATTTTTGACCGACGAGTCCATGGGAGGCTCTTGGGCCGATGAGGAGGTCGACATGTCCTCCATTGGTGTCAACGTGGCATCCACCGCTGCTCCAGTGGGCCAAAGTGGCGAGTTTGACTCCTTCCAAAGAAGAGAGAGAGAAGAATACCCCGTCCCAGACAAACCACCATACAAAGCACGTGTGGCCAACTTGCCCTACGATGCTTCCGAGGCTGCCTTGACTCGTTTCTTCGAGGACAGATTGCAGGCTCCTGGCTCTGTGTTGGAGGTGAAGCTCCCAATGGACCAGTTCACTTCCAGACCAAAGGGATTTGCCTTTGTCACCTTCGCCGAGAGAGATATCTTGGGGGAGTCCTTGAACTTGAGTGCCTCTGAGTTCAACGGCAGAAAGATGTACGTGAACGTTGCTGCTCCACAGAAAGCCGATGTGTTTGACTTGGACTGGAGATCGTCCAGAACCGGCCCTGTGGGCGGTGGCAGAAGAGAAGAGCCAGACTTGGACTGGGGAGCTGCTAGAAGCTCTGGTCCAGTTGGCGGTGACAGACAAAGAAGACCAAGAAGAGAGGAGCCAGATTTGGACTGGGGTGCTGCCAGAGGTACTTTTGCTGCCCCACCACCAAGAGAAAGAAGACCAAGAAGAGAGGAACCAGACTTGGACTGGGGTGCTGCTAGAGGTACTTTTGCCGCTCCTCCTCCAAGAGAGAGAAAGCCAAGAAGAGATGAGCCTGACTTGGACTGGGGATCCGCCAGAGCCGGCTCCGGTCCTTTGCCTCCAAGAGAGAGATCCTTCAGAAAGCCAAAGCAGGATGACTTTGACTGGGGATCCGCCAGAGGTGCCGGTCTAGCTTCTGGTGCTGGCAAGAAGAACGAGAAGCCAAAGAAGGAAGCTGAAGTTCCTCAGCCACAAAAGTCGTCATACCACGTGTTGTCTATGGACGACGATGACGAGGAAGAGGAGGAGAAGCCTGCCGAGAAGAAGTCTCAAGAGACTGGTCTCGAGAAGCAGGTGGAGGATGTTTCGTTGAAGTCCGATGAGGGCTGGGAGACTGTGGGCAAATAAGGCTGTCATGAGTGAAGCCTCCAGACAACTGGCCGGCTTCTCCAGGGATGTTTTGTAAATTATGTATGTTTTCTTGGGGCTCTCTATAGAAGACTAAAGTTAATCCATAAGCACTTGTATTTGGTCTGTAGTGGAAACGCAACACCGATTTCGCAGCCTGCAGCCGTGCTGCACCGTTTCAGCTCAAGTGCGCATTGAAATTGAGCTCTCAACTGTCACCATGTCCAACACAGACTCCCAACCGGAGCCTGACGAAATCAAAGGCTCCTACCTTATAGATTCGACCCGTATGTGCTTTTTTCCTTCTACCAAATACGCTTTTGCTAACGTTAGATAAATACAGCCCGCCTCAGCCGTCTCCGCTAGATAATCTACTAAAGCTCTACGGACTTGAAGCAATCGCCAAGTCTCTCGAGAGAACGAAAAGTGACGGTACAAAAGGTGTCAAGCTCCGGAAATCGTACAAAAACCATCTCCAGGACTTGCCCGGCAAGCACCAGATCTCTCCTGCCAAGGCTATTCCAGCTGCTCTACTAGACCCCACATTGGCACAACAACCGGATGTCATCAAGGAAATGGACCCAGAGTTGCTAAGCCATGCGTTGAAGTTCGACAAGACCCCAATTAACGGTATTCCAGGGTTCAATCCTAGTGATTTGGCCATTAGCGATCACCAGACCCTCATGAGAGGTGACGACATGAGCGAGAACGAAGACTCAAGAAAAAGAAAGAAGAAGAGGCAAATGTCGGGCGACTACAAAAGACAACACAATTGAACGTCTATACTGTATTATAATACACTGGCTACTCCGCCTTTGCAGATTCCAACCGGGACTTCCGGAGTCTTCTTCGGTTGTATCTCCTGGAAGTGATTTTGTTTTCTAGAATGCGCCCTATATGAGAAAGAAGAGTCTTGATGACCATTTTCTTCATAAGTTCTGCAACTTCTAGCATGGATATCACTCGTTTTTCCACGGTGAATCCGGGAAGCTCAAGCAAAATGTTGGTTACATTGAGCCATCTGATGATCCCCTTATCGAACCTCAATGAAATCAGGACATTGAACGGGCTGAAAGTCATCTTGCCAACACTAATATACTTCTTGGACCGTTCCATCATCTTAACCACATTCTCGCTCAAGGGTTCCTCCCCGCTGGATGTGGAGGTGCCCTTCATAGAGCTGAATCTCTTTGCGAGCTGTTTCTTCATCGACAGCGAGTCCTGGCCACTTTCTTCTTCATTTTTCTCTGACTTCAAGGGTAGGTTTTCTTTGCTCTCGTTGTTTTTGTCATCTTGGTCGTCTTTCACATTCAAGTTTGATAGTGTACTTCGAGAAAGATCGTTTTCATCGTTTGCGTGGAAGACAAATGCCATGAGCTGTCTGCCAATAACTTCATCAAGATTGATGGTCAAAGGCTGCGACTTAATATCAAAGTATTCCATAATTCGGATTCCTCCAACTTCTCTGTTCATAGACCAGTCTATCGTTATCAAATCTTCCTTTCCAGCTTCCGCAATGGACTCCACGAATTTCAGATAAATTGAATTCTTCATCAAATTGATGCCTTCAATGTAGTTAAGCTCAATACGATTGTCATTCGAGCCATCCTCCCTTATTCTTCGCTTGTACCTAGCCTTCGTAATCTTGAGATCAAGAATAGGCTTCTGGTTATCTTGAAGCATATGTAGTATTATCTCGTCAGCACCAATTCTCCAGTTTGCTAAAGGTTTTGCTGATGTATCTGAAAATGTATCACCAGAAAGAATCGATGTGAGCAAAAACACAATCTCAGTAGACACGGCTTCTCTTTCTGAATTAAGAAGCCAATACAGGTTTAGGTCCTCGTTATTCAAATGATTGTACCTGAAGCTGTATCCTCTCAGAATCAATTTGATTGTATCAAGGTAATGATGAAGACTGACAAGACGTTTATAGAGCACAGAATGGTCTTCGAAATCCATTGAGAATTTTAATTGCGAGAGTTTCTCCCTCAATAAGACGTTCGACTGCTCCACATACATAAGGAGGCCTATCACAGTGGTGTACAAAGCGAAGTATTGCTTGGAAGTCGAAGAGACCTCAAGTTTTGGAACATCAACTCGTAATCTGTTAGCCCGGTCATCAATACCATCTGTGATTTTAACGGGCTCAGCATATCCATCTTGCAGATCAAGACTTGCCGCCAGCGCTAAAACCTTGTCATATGTTAACATCACCGACATGTGTTTCACCACAGCTAGACGGGGATCCGACAATTGAATATCTCTGCAGATTTCAGGACCCAACCATGGAGGCCAGTTCGTTCTTGTACCGTATGGCTTGGCCTCAAGTAAGAAATTAGAGTTTTTTACGTCACTCTTGTCCACAACAGTCACACTGGCATTATGCAAGAGAGCACCGTATCTGGATTCAAGCTCCTTGGCATTCAAGAGTAGTGAATTACCCTCCAGTGCAAGAAGCTTGAGAATCTTCATTTCCAAAACAGGTGCAGAAATGATGACCACAGCATCCGTGCTATCCTCGGCATGAAGCTGAATTTGTGGTGACACAATTTCAATCTTAAAATCTTCACGAACCTCTTCTGGTCCGGACTTATGTCTGAGGATCTCATCAAAGTTATCCAAACGCAGTTGAGAGCTGTCAAACTTGTTCAATGTAGCCCCAAGTTTTGGTCGACTATTACCAGTGTGTGTAACGCTAGCAGCAGAAGAACGATTTTCGGCTTGAGACTCTTGCGATTGTATGTTGGACTCAAGCATACTGATCAAATCATAGGATAAGTACTTCCTAAAATCACTGCTGAGCTGAACGAAAAATAAATATTTCATGAAACGGTTTCTCACATCCACGTTCCATTTCAAGTACATCGCAGAAAGAACAAATCTGTTGTGGAAATTCTCCTTCCTGTTTGCCTTAGAATCCTGGACACTATCCCTCCTGGCAGACGTTCGCCTGGCACGATCGGTTTGGCGAATATGAGATTTAAGAATTTCTATTCTTTCCTCGATGCGTGCATCCTTAGGCAGACCTTCTTGTAATACTTGCAAGTCTGCAATACGATCTTCATACACCTTTGCTTGTACTTCGTGTACATCTGTAGAATGTAACTTGCAAGCGTGTGTTTCCTCAGATCCCCAGTCACTCTTCTTACCAACATTGCTGGTATCTCTGATGTATGAAAATCTCTCAGAGTACATCATGGGATGAACCTCCATTAGTTTCAAGGCAGCCTTCTGGGTAGAAACAAATGCTTCGTGCAAGTCTCTTCTGTCACACCAATGCTCATCGTTATCAAAGGTAACAAATTTGAATTTCGTTTCTTCTGCGGCTTGACTGTAGATATTCCTAATCACCTCTGCATAAAGAACACGCAAGTCAATCTTGGAAAGAATAACTTCACCAAGATTCATTGTCATCTTGAATACCTTCTTTTGTTCGTCCGACTGTCTGTCCATAATGGCTCGTTCTTCTTTTCGTTGATGAAGATCAACCAAGAACTCTCCCACCTTTGCTTTTAAGCCATAACACTTGACAATATCTTCTTCTTCATCGTGATCTTCCCAGTAGACATGACTCATGAAGAGCTCCTTGAGATGGAACAAGAATTTGATGGTGAACAAATTCTGTGAGAACTTTGCACTCTTCTTCAACTCTCCAAACACTTTTCCTCTGCGGACTGGAAGCATCATATTACCCTGGAACAATTTCCACCACTTGAAAAATTGCTGAAAAGTTCCTGGCGTAAGATGTATTGTGTTGGAGCTGCTGTCAGTAAAAGCTATCATAGTGATAGCCATGTGAATTCTTGATGTTCTGAACCCTGCGTAAGAGTCATGGTTTTTACCGCAAAAGCTTGGTTCATAAAGGTTAATGTCATAGTGTGGTCTGCACCAGTCAGAAATTTTGCCATCATGGAATCTCTGCAACAAGAATCCCAACTTAAAATGGACACCACCATCCAACTCGATAACACTCTTTTCGTTCACTTCAAGGTCTGGGTTTTCCGCATCTTCGCTGGCTTTGTGTGGTGGAATATCATTGAGATAGTATCCATGAATTGAAGTGACCAAGTCAGGAATATCTGAAATGTAGGTAGACTCTGAACTGTCTCTCGTCCAGCTTGTAAGAGGAGCTGATAGGTAATTTGGAATATACCAAGCGACCTTTTGGGCCTGGATGTCAAAGAACAGCAATGAGTCGTCATTTTCGTTGATCATCCAGCTGATGCCTTGCTGGAAAGACAAAATGAAACCTGAAGAATCTCCAAATAAGTTGTATGGATCTCTGCCACCTTTGAAAGCAACTTCAATTGCCGTTGAACCTTCAGCTTTGACCAGCAATTTTCCGTGAATGATGTATCTCATCTTATCCCAAAATCCAAGCTTGGGCGATGGATCGATTGGAGGTTTAGAAAATGAGTCAAAGTTAAGCATGCTCTGCTGAATACCAAACTGGTAGCTCTGGCCCCAAACAAACCGACAAGGGGCATCTGATCCAAACCTGATATCCAAATCTGAATAAAGCTTCACTGTTGACATGGATTTGTTGATAAGAAGCTTCTCATATTTAGACCGTTCACCTCCTGATTCTTTGTGAATTCTACTCAAGTTGACATCCAATCTTCTCATGTGCTCCTTGGCAAGTACAAGAGCTTCGCAAATAATGAGATGACCTCTCATAAATAAGGCCTTTCCTCTTCCTTCGCTATTCAAGGCTCTTGGAAGATGGAGAAGCGGTAAAGGATAATCTCTCAAATTGATTCTCAACTCTTCAACACAAAGATCCAAGTACATCGGAACCATCAAATTATATTTTGTGTCTGTTGGTACTTGTTGTCCAAGCTGGTAAATGAATTTAGGTAAATCTGAAAGCGGGAATTGTGTTGTGGAAACCCGAGCATCAAAGCCCGTCATGAAAATGCTAAGAAGAGGTGCATGCTCAAAGTAAGCACAGATTTTATGGTTGTCTTTCAACTCCAAATCGGCTTCGTTACCAACAAGAAACCGTTTGCAATTATGGATTTCTTGTGCAAGACGACTTTTGTAGGTATTGACTTTGCGGATCCACAGTCTAGAAATTGTTTCTCTCAAGCTCTGAAGAGATTCTTGATCTTCACCTCCTTGCTTTGCCTTTTCTTCGTAAATCATTTCTAGCTCGATTCTCTTCCTTTGTTCAACAAGTCCAAGCTGATAAATCATTCCAAGTTCAGATTCAAAAGGATCATCTTCCATGGTAAAGTACACCTTGTTTGATGTTATCTTCATTTGGGGGAGTTTGATAGGTTTGGACTCATTAGGCCAGATAATCGTAGTCTTCTCCTCAGTCTTCATGGATTTAACGAGGTGCTTGATTATCTTCGAAAACACAGAGATGTTATCAAAAAGCTTGTAGATCACAAATCTGTAGGCCTGAACAATTCTGATTCCCTCTGTACGAGCAACAATCTTCTCCTCCTCATTGGGGTCATTTGCAACGACATTAAGTGAATCGATACAAAGAAGTCTGGACCAGTATCCTTGAACGGTCGGGGAGTCCGCCAACAATCTGATGAGGTGAGTGTTTGTCGTGACAATCTTGTCCTTCACATTCAACGAAAGGTCAAATACCTGCAAACGTGTCTTGAATTCATCCGAGAGTTCGGCCACATAGTCAATCTTATTTAAGTTGAATCTGACCAACAAAGCATTGTCAAAGGAAGCACGATGTCCTGAACCTGCAAAACGTTCAAATGCTTCCATTTCTTTCTTAAGACTCATTTGCACCTTCTTCAAGGGCAAGACAATAGTCTGGATGATGAGATGCATCAGGCCCATAATATTGAAAATCTTATGACGATCTATGCAGCCTGAGAGCAACGGAGCCCCAATTTCTAAGAGAAACTGGTCTTTTTCATCTATTAAGACCGCAGAGAAATTGGCTTCCAATTTCTCTAAGTCTAGAACAGAGGTAGACGCTAAGCCTTCCTCAATGGCCAGAAGTGTAAAGCTGTTAAGAGTGGAAAAGACCTTCCAGTATGTTGCTTGGTCATCGCGAGTAAGAGTCTCATCAGAGTTGATACTTGAGGACTCTGCGATCAGCTTGTTGCTTTCAATCTCGTCATTTTGAAGAAGGATCCTATATGAGTCTAGAGTTAGCTGTACAATGTGTGAGGTATTCACCATTGCCTCGGGAGAAAGATCCTCAATAATATGAGGTGGCAATAAAGGCGAAGTGCATCCAAGTTTGACCTGTAGGTCAGTTAACTCGAATTCAAAAGCAACAAACCACGACGGAAGTTTCTTAAAAAAGCCTTCAAGAGGTGTATTATTTTGTTGCTCAGGAATCGTTTGTTGATCGGACTCCAGTTCTGCTTGCTGTTCTTGCACCGGCTCTGGAGCTTTTTCTTTTCCCTTGTAGCTATCAAAAAGTTGACGGTTGAACTTCTGGTTGATCGAGCCTTTTTGAAAATATTTTGCTGTCTGCTTCGTAGTTTCTGTAAGTATTTTGTTGATGCCATTGAGCACATCTGGCTTCGCCAAATTAGCGTAAGCTGACTCAATGAGTACGTAAGATTTGAACTTTAAGTTTTTGAGGACAGTAAGTTGGAATTTTAATGACTGTGCACCCAACACTTCCTCTGTCATCCTGAGAAACTTTTCATTCTCTGGGTCACTGAATCTTTCAGTAAATGCAAGGCAGGGATGTAAGAACTGGCAAACTGCATCGTAATCATTCTCTGCGGTGGTCATAACATGGATATACATCATAGAGTATGATAAATCCATAATCCTTATCGTAACTTTATCATCATCCTCTACTCTGATGACGGCTCTGGGTTGTTCAATGGCACATTTAACGCCAATTCTTGGATAGAATTCATTCAAAAGATGAACCAAGCGACCGAAAAGTGTCTTTTTCAGCGTTGGGTTTTGTGATGTAGGTGTTGGAGGTGATGAGTCGTCGATTCTTGTGAAATCATCATCAGTGTCTTCTGACTCTGAGTTTGACTTCGATGCCTGAGTGTGGAAGCTTTGCTTTTTGAGTTTCTTCAAGACTAAAGCCTTCTTTGCAATTATATAATTGTAGGCAAGAAGAGCGAATTCTTTGTGGCTGAGGTCAAGAACCGGGTTACTGATTGATGAGTAGAACTCCATTGTGCAATCGCGGAACCCTAGGCCTTTAGCCAAGTGATCAAGGATGTTCGTTCTTAAAGTGAAAGACATATTGGGGATATTCCAAAACTCGTCGACCACAAAGTGCTGGCGTTGGCATGATTCGTCGAACCTCTTGTGAATGAAGTTGCATTGAAGAAGTGAGACAGACGATATGAGTTGGAAAGGACGGTCCAAGTTGTTGTTGAAGAGAACCGTGAAACCGGCAGCCATATCAATTAAGTGTTCAAATTGCATAGTCCATGATTTCAAAAAAATAGATATAGATAACTCTGGCTCCTCTTGGTTGAAGTATGTCTCCAAGTCGGAGTCCTCATAAGCGGGAAGACAGGGAATACCCTCGATACGGCAATTGCACACATCAATGGAAATATTTTTGACAGACAGAACAAATCTCTTGTGGAGAGCTAGAAGCCTATCGAGTACCTCTTTCTCCTTTTCTGGTTCTTTCTTCTTGGGCTCCAGGGTAGACTGTGGGTCCTGGAGCAAGAACTGTTTTATAGTCTGGAAGACATTGATCCTCAGGTCATCTAGGAGCACACGGACTGCGATTTCATTGACAACACCCGTCTTGAGATGCACAGAGGGTTTGATCTGGGTTGTGAATTCTCCAATTGACAATGGAGGAATGCGTGATGTGGGGGCAGTGGACTTGGATGAAATATTGTAGCCCTTGAGCTCACAGCCAAACCTCATAGAATCATGAGCATGGCCTCTTCTATGGGATTCAAGGGTCAACCTGATGGTTTCCAAGTCCAAGATCTCTGTTCCGACAATCACAGACGTAGACTTGAATTCAAAGTCAAGCGTAGGGATGATTTTGAGGAGAAGCTCGACTACCTTTTGGGCACGTTTTGGGTAGATCGAAAGCGGGCCAGAAGGAAGGTCTCTTCTTTTTGAAGGGTCCTTCTTTTCTGAGTGTGTTTTATGAACTTCAACCTTGAGGTCGGTGATGATGAAACGTTTGGAATTACCCCATAATCGTAGACGGATGGTGGATGCTGATATGCTGACTTTTGCAAGCAGAAGTGAAACGGAGTTCAAGGAAATACCATTGTTAATGGTGACGTAGCCGATATGAAAGCCAGTGAGACTATAGACTAAGTGCCACCCGAGCTTCCAAATGGCGATTATGATAAACGCCCACCATAGATATGAAGTCATTGGGAACCGTAGACAACTCTATGGATGGCAAGGTTGGAAGAAATAGATGAAGGGATTGACGAGAAGCGAAGGACTATGAAATGATGGGGAAGATGCGGACTGTTGATGTGAACTTGGTGTAGGTGCAGTAAAGATGCAAGGCAACCGCAAGCTCCGGAAATAGAACAAAAATGTAAAACTACAAGTGGCGCCACCTGGGGTTAGATTTGGGGAGCAGGATGTTCAATTTTTGCAACTGGTTGTGTTTAATTTTCTATTTTTTTAGTTGTACCTAACTTTTTTCCTACTGGTGTAGCATGACCTGGCTGGCTAATTCTGCTGGTTTTCCCTCATGAGGCTCACTGCGCACAAAATGACGGGCATGTTCTGTTGAAGGTTTCCTGATCAGGCATATCGCACTTTTGATGCATGTAAACACGCACTCCGAAGATCTTGCGCACTTAAAGACACGCCGCATGTCAAGAAATGTGGTCAAGAATGTGACAATAGGCAAAGGAGTAGCATGCCAAGCAGTGGGAGAGCTTCCCCGAGCTGTCTGACGAAGGCTGCGGTCAATAAAAGGCAAGTATAGTGCATTGGTATTTGCATTGTATGCACTCCTGTTGCTAACGATGTGCTTCTATCTTCGAGAACTCATCGATTGCAGCTCTACAGAATGAGAAGAAACGCCCAGGCGACGTCGATCCTCTGGTTAGCAATGCTCAGCCAATCACAAACAGTGTAATTCTACACTTGAATTCGTATAGATTTTTCCGAGAAGACGTCACTTGACTGCATTGGCCATGCTTAGTGTATTGTCTTTGTCTCGTTAGCCTTAGTGTATTGTCTCAGCTATGCAACTTTGTTTGCCGGACTGGGATTTGGTCCCGCGAGTGGAAGCACGTGCACTTCCTTAGGGCACATACCCTCATTGCGCACTCTGATTACATACACACCACCTTGTGATTCTCCTGCACAGTGTCTGTTCTCACTGTCCGGCGGATGGGAGGGAAAATTTTTAAAACTAGAGCGTTTCTGAGCACCTTCTTTAACCGCTGATTGACATCACTTCACAAGTATGTATCGACGCCAACACGTCTGAGATGTCCACATTAATGAATGAAATAATGGAAATGTCCAAAATATGCTATTCAATTTGATCCCCCAGGATCCATTCCATCGTTTCAGGCTTTGCTAAAATGTGAAATTTTCACTCATCTCGGAAGTACATTCCCACGAATAACCCATACTAACATGACAGTGGCTGGTCTCAAGATTGTTAAGAAATATACCAAGAGATTTAAGAGACACCAATCTGACAGATTCAAGAGAGTCGACGAGAACTGGAGAAAGCAGAAGGGTATCGACTCCTGTGTCAGAAGAAGATTCAGAGGTACCATCCGTCAGCCAAACATCGGTTACGGTTCCAACAAGAAGACTAAGTACTTGAACCCTCAAGGTTTCAAGAGAGTTGTTGTCAGAAACGTTGCTGACTTGGACACCTTGTTGATGCACGCTAAGACCTACGCTGCTGAGATTGCCCACAACGTCTCTTCTAAGAACAGAGTTGACATTGTCGCCAAGGCTAAGTCCTTGGGTGTCAAGGTCACCAACCCTAAGGGTAGAGTTGCCTTGGAGGCCTAAGCTAGTCATACAATAAAATCTGGGTTTTCATGTAACGAATACACTATAATACTGTCCTGTGATTGTAGAATTTGCTTGTAACTATATTTAGAACTCACTGACGATCGTGTCTCATTTATTTGGTGTTAATCTGTTAGCGTTTCAGCTTGACACTGCTGATTTCGAGATGGTGGTGCTTTTTGATCTTGTACCCTAGATCGCAGCACCCGTTCGAGTCCATTTTGAAGTCTTCACTGTCGTGAAGAGGAGTCTCACTCACTAGTTCAAACGAATCTCGGAGTTCATTCTTGCTGTCGGACTCTGCCTTCTTTCTCACAGCTGCAACGGCATTATTCTTGTCATTGGCCTCTGCTAACTGTCCGTCTGCCGCAGTTTCTTTGCAGTCACAGAATTCACTATCAGAGGAAGGGTTCGATGGTGACAGATTATTGTCTTGATCATCACCATTGTGTTCCTCAGCAGGTGCTTCTTTTACGTCTTCATTCTCTGCTTCTGCAAGGCTGGGTAGCGTGCTTTTCTCTTCTGAAGGGTTATCCAACATGGATCTCACCTTCAGGCCATTTCCAGTGGAAGAGTTTTGTGAATGCACTGATAAATCGCTACTTGCACGGTGCCTGAGGCCTCTGTCTTCATGGCTTTGTTTGGAATGCGAGAGCAGTGAATTGGACTTCACGGAGTGGGAGTCATCACCCTGGGCACCGGGCACTCCGGCAAGATCAAGCATGCTCCGGAAAGGTGTGTGAAGGTTGGAAGCTTCTTCGTCATGATGAACAGAAGAAGCAGTGTTCCTTCTTGAAGGTAAATTAGATGAATTGTAGATTGAGGAAGCACTGGAGGAATTGGAGGTCACTCCTTGCACAAGAGGGTTCACTGTCTGGTCTGGATGCTCGTATATACACATTTCTATGCTGGTGAACCAGGGGTCCTCGAAAAGGTTGTTTATATCGTACCGGCTTTCTGGAGATGGATCACAGAGTTTCCAAGCAACTCTTGCAGCACCATTGTTTTCGAATTTTGCAGCCCATTTGAATTCGGACCCAGGTCCACGTGCAAACTCTGTATTGTTCTTGAACAATGGATGGTTGGAGACAAATCTGTCACGATTAAACTTGTAGTCACGATACTGATGGTCCGAGACCAGGGAGATCTGGAAAGGAACACCACAGTATATAAGACAGAACATAAGCATACCCAAACCCCAAGTGTCCATCTTGAAACCATCATATGCATTGGATGATCTCTCTGAGTTGGGCATGTCTCTAAGCTTCATCACTTCTGGGGGAGAGTATGGAGGAGATCCCACGTACGAGGTGAAGTGCTTAATAGGAGAGTTCATGTTAAATGGTTCTTCATGGCCATAATCACTCACACCAAAGTCACAGAGCTTTGCAATGCCATGTTTGTCAAAGATGACGTTTTCAGGCTTCATGTCACGGTGCACAATATCCTTCTCGTGGAGGAACTTCAAGCCGTGAGCCACCTGTTTGAATAAGCAGTATCTTTCGTTAAGCAGGGACTTTCTCCAGCCTGGCTTGACTATCATGTTGAATAAATCACCTCCAGGGCAAAACTCCATCACAAAGCCCCAACCTCTTGTCATGCTTCCTTGTGATTGAAGTCTCAAAAGAGCAATGGTGTTGACAACGTGACGCAGGCCCGTGATGTGCTTCGAGATGATGTACTCCTTGGATACACGCTGGTAGAACTCCTCGTCTGTTTCCTTAGGGAACAACAGGAACTTCTTCAAAGCGTAGATTTTCTTTTTGTCGCAAGACAACTGCACCGTTCTGACATCGCCAGAACCACCATCTCCCAATTTTGCTTCCAGAAGGTCCACCTCGAAATGATCAAGAAGATTGATGTGGTCCTCATGGAGTTCTCCCGGAAGATAGTCGTTTGGATCAGCCACGGGGTTTTGAAGAACTCTTCCTCCTGTGTCTGGGCCTCCAGATAAATAGAAGGCAGCCAGATGCTGTTTTGTGTCACCCATCTCCTTGTTGATGCCGTAGGGGTTGTATTTTATCTTTTCATGCACGAAGGAGTTGTTTTTATGTAGACTGGAGGAAGGAGGAGGTCTAGAGGTGTTCAAGGAGAAGGTGTCAGCCTTGCGGAGGTTCTTTCGAGGGTTTCTTTGATCATTGGCGTTACTTCTCGAAGACGCCTGGACGGAAGACACCGACAGTGCACGAGAAAGTCTGTGCAGCAGCACCGACAGGGCATCTGACTGGTGCTGTTTTTCTTCAGCTACGTCACCGGAACTGCCGTTTGAGTGATGATGGAGTATGCGAGACAAGCCGTGATGGCCGTTTTCGTTATCATCGGCCTTTTCTCTGTGGAAGAGCTTGCTAATGCCGTGACCCTTGCCCATCTTTTCGAGAACAATGATATATTAAGTGGGTGAAGGGGGAATGATGGGGAAACGTCAGCTGAGTATTGGCGTTGGTAATGGCGGAGAAATTGCTCAATGGAAAGCTGAAGTCAGTACGGAAGAATCAGGCGCGCTTCCAATGAGAATGTGAGGAGCCAGCAAGACGGTGGTAAAAAAATGTAGGAAGGGGCTTTATTGGACAAATGGGTGGTTTTTCTGAGTGTTGGAGAGCTCAGGTGTCTAATTATGTGTACAAATGTATTTAATTAAGGTGCCTTGTTTGCTTTTATGGCGTGTGGTAGCAGTTCGGCGGTAGAGCGTGTAGTATCTCCGATCTGCAGCTTCAAGACGGAACGGAGAAAAGATCGGCGAAAAAATATGTTGAGCCTAGCAGCAAAGGGAGAGCAAAAGAAATACCTACTTTCTAAGAACTAAATTAAATTCTCCAGATATTGGGACTGACCTGATCAATAGGCCTGTGTGCACGTCACATGTGGGGCCGGGGCAAGGAAGTGCAGTTCCCTGAAGGTAGTCTTGAGCAGGTGAGGGGCCGAAAAAAAAGAAAGCCTGACCACGAGTAAAGAGACCCTCTGATGGAACGTCTAATTTTCTGCAGCCGTCCGGCCGCATGGGCTATTCTATCGCCATTTTGCAGTAGTCTTGCGTCTAAAATAGAAATCCCACTGGCTTTCGTTTGTTTTTTTCCACTCTGATGTCATAGCTACAGCCTTTCTGTGTGGAAAAGCCAAACACGGGGCCCGCATCACTCTACCCGGTCCACCCAAGAGAACTAAATCTGATCCCGAGGTACTTGCTAAAATTAGTCTTTCTTTTCTCTTTCCTCTTCGTTTCTTTCTCTTTTCTTTTTTTTTTTTTTTTTTTTTTTATTTTATTTTGTTGTATTTTTTACGTGCTCCAGTTTAGTGCTGTCAGCCAGCAAAGCATGGCTGCTTGTATGCGAGCTTCAACAAAATGAAACAGCGAAGCAATCTACGGTGACAAAATGTAAACTGCGTGCCATGCTCTCCGGAGTTAGCCGTTCACCCCAATCCGTCATTTCTCGGTTCTTCTTCGCTCACATTATCTCCGCAATATTCTCGGCTTAGAGCTTTCGGAAAGTTGCCTCACCTTTGTGAGCCCCGGTGCGTTTGCTCACTCGGGCCACTTTGACAAATTGGGAAGAACCGTCTCTGCATGCACCATTGATTTCTCACATTGGCTATTGTTGCGACAGGGTTCCTGGAATGCGTGCCCAAAGCAATTGCCCTGCGCACACCCAGTCACTGAACCAAGAAAAACAAGGCCCCTCACTTTCTGCCCGCGGCCCCAGATTTTGGCAGTTTGGTTTGTTTACCTCCGTGCGAGGCGCTACAGCTGGTACTCAAAATTACTTATATATTACATAATGATGTGAAGCAAATAGTTGACGTGCGAAGAAAATATATCGAACGAGTAAGAATGAGAAATTATTATGGGTACTGTAATTTATCCAACTAACTGGTGATGCCAGTTTAGGATAACCTGGTAGGGTGGGTCCCGTTGGCAAACAAAAGGGGAGCTTTCATTAGACGAGCTTAGTGCGGAAAAAATTAAACGCTCTCTTCGTCAGATGGCTGCTTCTGGTTTCTCTTGATTCTGAAGAAACGGATGCCACCGCTGCCGGTGTTGTCCTCCTTTTCAACTGGAACGGATCTGGTGAAAGAAGAGTCGTCAGCCAATTGGCCCTCTCCGCCCTCAGCACCGTTCTGCTGGTTGTAGTAATCGTTGTTGTAGTCGAAGCCACGGACGTTAGCAACGTGCTTTCTGTAGGAGTTGACAATGTTGGTAGCGCACAAGGTGAACCAGATGATAAGCAAGGTCACCAAGGAAGCCCAAAGGATACCGAAAGACTTGGCACCAACCTTAGTGCTCTTACCATCATCCTTGAAGGCGTTTCTGGCCAACACAGCGACAGAGGTGTAGAAAGCACAGGCACCTGCATCGAACAAGGTAGCAAGGGTAACCAAGAGGATGCCAATCTTTTCAATAGACTCGAGGTAGAAGCCACAGAGGTTGATAAGGAACGCAAGAGCGGTGAAAACGAAAGCAATCAACAAGAAAGCAAAACCGAATCTAGACAAGTAGTAGAACTTCTTGCCGCTGGTGAAGTCCTGAGGAACACCATCGGTGGTCTGGAAGTTTCTGGATGGCTCAATTGGGTAAGCAGCACCGAGGTTACACTGGGACTTGTCCTCGATGTTACAGACACCCCAGAAGTACCAACCGGACTCAGGGTAGGCGTTAGAGATGTCGGAGGTGTCAGCCTTAACGAACCAGAAGTCGTTGAAAGGGAAGTGGTTGACGGAACCACCCAAGATGATGAAAACAAACAACAAGTTGGCACCGGCCAAAAGGAATATGTTGGCACTGTTGGAAAGAGCCTTCAACATTTTTTGGTATTATTAAGTTTAGATGTCTTTGTAGCAAGAACTTTTGGATCTTTGTATTCTAAGATTCCGGATCGATAAACAAAACAAGGATGATCGAGGAACCAATAAGGGATTAAGGCCACGGATAACTGGTGGTGATGCGGGGCTCAATTAACACAAGAAAAGAAAAAGGATTTCTTGATGTTTATAATGTGAAAGTGCTCGCGTAAAAGCAATTGGCAAAAAAACGGACAACGATGGCTGACGGCTACAATGAGACTACCTAAATATGGAATGGCGGCTATCCTCAGAGTGCATATAGACGCACATGCCCCAAGCACTTGTTTGTTCGCCAGGAAACTTTTGTTGCTGAAGTGTGATGCGTCATTGCGGCTCAAAAAAAAAAGGACTCCTACCCCCCTCTAGCAACACCTCCTAAGTAGCTTATTCGAGCTAGTAGTATCTAGTAGCCCAATTGAAAAATATTATTCCATTTTCTACAACGTTTTCAATGTGTATCTGGCACTTTATCGTACTTGCCCCCTGCTGTTTTCTTTACATCCCACGAAGAGCAGGGAATCTGGTGCAGGAAGCTTGTTGACAAAGTCGCTCTTTTAGGTTGATAATTGCCTGAATGCGTATGCTGACCGAAAAGGCAGGGCACTCTTTTCTGTTTTTCTTTTGCTATGAGACAAAAAAAAAAAAAAAAAAAAAAAAAAAAAAAAAAAAAAAAAAAAAAAAAAAAAAATAAGAGCATTTCATTGCTTCCCTATTTGCAATCGAGCGGCTACTATGTAGATTCTCAAAGCGGTGCCTGCGGCGATCTTAGCAAGCAACACTGAGCTGGCCATCGGCACATCTAAAACTCTAACCTTGAAAAAGCAACTATGGAGTTTCAAATCTGGCGACATCTAACTTGATGGATCTGAAAGCCTACGATGCTGTTTCCGTGGACACCGTTCTCAGCGTCCCGAGCTGCCTCTCAGCCACTTTTGCCTTGCCTTGTGCTCTTTTCTTTTTCTGTCTTTATCCTCAGTGCTTCCGCAAATCTCGCCTTGTGCGTAATGGGTAACTTTTCCTCACCTAATCCGGCGCACAAGCCGTACTTCACAGGAATCTTTGTTGTCGTCTGACGCACTTCCTGTACTGACGATGCCTCCGGGATTTCCGCTTGTGAGTATGGCCTTCGCTTGCGTTTCTTGACACATGCCCTCCAGCCTTGCTAGAACAATCTCAGCCTCGCTGACAAAGGAATGACTTCCCGAAAGAGCTTTTCTTCTTACATTTAAGCGATTCTTAATTTCGGACGATGCTTCTCTCAGCCTCTGCTTCCTCCAAAAAATGCATGGTTACGATTTCACTCTTAGACGGCAACGCAAATTTTGTTTTCTTTTTTTTTTTTTTTTTTTTTTTTTTGGTTGTTTTCTAGAAGCGCACTCACCGCGCTACTGTTTACATGTTTCCGAATCTCGTCGAATCTGGGCTTTACTGCTACGCGAAACGTACGTAATTTCATGATCCATTCAAAGCCGATCTGCGCCTCTTATTCGTCATCACCTTCCCATCTACGACACCAGCCGTACCATGTCCTTTCTAGGCATTTCTTCGGTGCATCGGTACTCGTAGCAGTAGGTGCGCTAGACGTTGGGCTCGGTGTAGTAGAAGACGTTGTCTTTGGAGGATGAGGCTTCAACGGGTTTGGAAGATGCGGCTCATCCGGCTCGTCATTATCGTGACTCGTGTACCTCCAATTAAAGCAGTCTTTACATGGAGGCTGGTCCACGCATTTGGCGGTCTCGTTGTAGGCCAAGATGATATCGTCAATCACAGTGTGGATGCGGTGGTTGAGAAGATTCATGTGCCAGCCTTTGTCCCCAATCACATCGTACACACAGAGCTTCCCTGTGTGACATGCAGTTTCCATGGCGTATCCTGCAACCGAGCACGACGATGAGGCACCGTTGCACACACCCATGAAAATCGGGTCAGCCGTGTTGCCAATGTGCCAGATGTGCTCCAAGTGCCTTGGGAGTCCAGGAGGCTGCGGCAAATGCAATCTTTTTGTAGCCAACATCTCTCCTGGTGCTTCAAATGCCACTGCCGGAAGCCCGTACGTTCTGCCTAGAAGTGATGCCAACGCACCTCCAAGAGAATGGCCGGTGACCCATATGTCTGTCTCCTCGGGTGGGTAGAGCTCAGTGACATTGTGGTACAAGTCTAGAACAGCTTGGTAGTATCTGTCTTGGCGCAAGAGCTCCTTTTCGAGGCAGTCCTGGTTGCAAGTGTATGTCTTTTCGTAGCAGTCGCATACTGTAGTCCACATGTATCCAACACGGGCACAGCAGCACAGAAACAATAAGTTATCGTTCGTCTTGTCGTTCGAGGATGTTTCGTCAGACCCTCCTCCAGGAAGACCAGCTCCGGAGGTGCCTTTGATTCCAATGACAACCGTCTTGGAGTTGTTACTGACGAAAACATGGCCTCGGAGACCATTCTCGAGCCATCCGAAGTTCACATCAGGGTGCTCTTCATCAACATCCCAGTCACCAAGATCTGTCCAGTCGGACTTCTTCTTCAGGTCGTCGTCTGTCGGTATTCTCACGTAAGCATTCGATGCAATGAGAGCTAGCGAGACAAGCGAGTCCCGGTTCTCGATATCTGGAATAGAAATCTCCTCCTCCTCATCCCATTCTAAGTTGAGTCGTCCCAAGATGTCTGGGTTACCCTTAACGTCGATGGCGTAGTTTAAATAGGAACTGACAAACCCCGGTGTGTGGCGTTCAGTGAGTCTTTGCACTTTTGCCTTCTTATCGGACTGGTTGATGTAGAGCTCCTTTGTCCAAGGGTTTCCGGATTGAGAATTAGGCCAGTCTGCCTTCCGGAGTATGTCGTCTGCGTCATTAACGTCCACTTCGTCTTCTGTGTGAAGTTCCTGAGCAAATGCGTTGAGTGTGGCTTCGTGTTGATCCAAAAACTCATCTGTCACATCTAGTCTTCTGTGTATTCTATGCTGTTTTCCTGTTCCATGGTGGAACACGTGTCTTAGTCTGAAAGACTGCGGTCCCTGAGAGCTTTCATCAGGGAGCTCCTCAGATTGCAGATGTAGTTTCACACTGTGCTGTGAAATGATCCTCGGAACCTGGCTATATAACGCCCATGTCAATAGGAGAAGTGTCCCCGTGACAAATATAACCACTTTGCGGCTTTGTCGCTGCCGCTGATGTGTTTCGTATATCATCTTCAATTGTAATGTAGTACTCAGATGCGGAACATTGTGGGACATGACGGATCATGGAGTCTTATCGGTGTGCACATAAGCACTGTTGGGACCAAGAGGCTAATGCGCTTACAAGAGCGGTTGGTCTTGTTGAATCTCTATACAAGCTGTCTAACTACACTATATAATCTACCTTGGGATCGGCATCCTCGTGGTCTAGCAAGACGTGCCGCAGCCCAATGATACGGACATCAAGAACATTTTGCGGGGGTTTTCCTGTCTGTTGGAGCTGCATGTCGTAGCTCAACTGCAAAATTTTGGACATCTTGGACATCGCAAAGTTGAGCACTTTGGGAGAAATGTTAAGTTTGTTCTCGTAAAATGCATGTATGAGTATAGCTGCAAAAACGTCTCCACACCCATTGAACTTGCACTTGATCTCGGATATTGGGAGACAGAAGCACTCCTCTTTGTGATCTGCTGTGGCACCTTTGTAGCCAACGCATACCATCTGGTCTTCTACGACAGCTGAAGAGACAACAATATTAGGTATGTGGTACTCCTTGTGAAGCTTTCGAAGAGCTCCCAATAAAGACTCCCGGTCCTTCACTTTTGTATCTGTAAGGATCTCTAACTCAAACTGATTGGGCGTTATGAGGCTCACATACCCAAGTTTAAGAAAATTCTGATGCACAGGGACCACTTCGGGTGGAACATAAAGCTTGCCGTTATCCCCCAAAACAGGATCGACAACTAGGGCAGGCCTTGTGCCACTACTAGACACAATTGGTTCTAGCAGATCGTACACAGTCTGGAGGATGTTTTCCGCAGGACAGTAGCCAACCAAGACCACTTTATAGGAATTCTTCGTATCCATGATATCACCTAGTCCATGAAAAAGTCTTTTGATTTGCTCTGGGTCGGTTTTCTGGCCTTTGAAATTACCATACCCAGGATGGTTCAGGAAATCGGTGGTGTTGATGGTATCCACGTCCCAGCCGTAGAATTGGAGAGGAAACGCAACAGATCTGTTTCCTACATATCCATGTGACACATTCGACAGAATGGAGAGAAGGAATTTCGGCTCTTCCATTACTCCTGCTGACGAGCCGGACATACCCAGACACCATTCCCGGCAAAATGAGACAATCGTAGATAAGAGCTCACGTGATCTCCGCGCGTGAGTGGCGGTGAAATAAGTAGATCGTTGTTTCGTGACTACTTACGGGGCGATCCAGAAAAATCTCCACTTATACTAGAGAATGGGCATATCTGCTCACTACTGTATCATTCATAGCTTGGCATTTATTTTGGAGGCACAGCCGAGAATTATGCGTTAGACAGGGGCCGCGCTTCGACCCATTTTAGTTCTGGTGTACGGGTGTTTTCAAAGTTAATGATCCAAGTCTCGGTAAGTAAATACATCCACCTTATTCTTGAACAAAGACATCAATGTCTGCAAAGAAGTCGGCTGAAATAAACACTGGGTTCCCCATTTATGGGATCAAGTTCATCAATAACAAGACCGTCTTAGCTGTTGGTGGTGGTGGTGAAGGAAACAATGGTATTCCAAACAAAATCACCGCTGTCAGATGCAGCTTCAACGTGAAGGATAAAAATAGAAAAATCCAAAAGTTTAGAGAGATCACCTTGCCAAACAATGAAGACTCTCCAATGTGCATCGAGACTGGCAGAACATCGTCTGATGAGGGCAGATACTGTATTTTTGTCGGATGTAACCAGTCCACTCAGTTGATCAAGTCCATGAACATGAATAACAACTTGAGAAAGTATGCCTTCACTGATGAGGAGCATTTGCGTTTTGTGGATGCTGTTCAGTTTGAGGATACTGTTCCCATTGAGTATGTCGGTGAGTACCCCAAAATCATCAGCTTGTCTCCCGAAAGTGAAGTTGGTGCAATGATGACTTCCAAGGTTCCCTCTGAAATTTTGGCATTCAATCCTGAATCCTTGGAACTAGTTTCCCGAGTCAGACCCTCAGTTCCTTCGGAGGTGAAGGATTTCCAAGTCAGTCCTTATGACGCTGGAAAAACACTTGCACTCACCACATCCTCGCTAGTCGAAACAGTCGATATCTCTTCCGGTAATGTGATCTCTTCGTCCTCAAAGGCCGACAAGAAAACTGTTTCGACGCTTGGAAAGTACTTCTTGTCTAAGGTCCGCTATGTTTCTGAAAATAGACTTGTACTCACAGGAGCTTTTAAGTCCGGTAAAGGCTCTGCAATTCTTGAGTACGACACAAAAACTAACAAAATTGTGAAAGAGTCTACTGTCTCTAAGAAAATGAAAGGAATCGTCGCCATTGACTACTCCCCAGTGCAAGGCTTGATTGCTGTGGCAGGCAACGACTTCACAATCACGCTCATTAGACAATCAGACTTCAAGATCATAACGACCATCTCAAAATTGCATAAATTTGCCATCACCAGTTTGAGTTTTTCGCCAAACGGTAAAAAGTTGGCAACTGGTAGCGCATCAAACACTTTGAATGTGCTTCCTATTCCTACTAACTACGCAAGGGGAACTTCATTCTTTAGCTTCATATTCCAGTTCTTCATCCTCTCCATTCTTGTTGGTGTTGTTGGCTTCTTCTTACAGCAGGCTCATGAAAGAGGTGAATTGGCTCAGTATATCGACTTGGGCAAAAAGCATGGCGACATTGCTTACAAACAGGCCCAAGAATACGGTAAAGTTGCTTGGGAACTTTCTCAAAAGTATGGCAGTGAGTATTTCGACAAGGCACAAGTGTATGGGCGCTTGGGATATCAAATTGCTCGTGAAAAATCTGCATTCGGAATAGATTATTTGAAGGAAAAGCTTAACAGAGAAAACTATGAGGAGACAGATGACACGAAGCAATACTTTACAATGAGTGATTGGACAGAAACTGCTTCACCATCTGGTACATTCACTCCTACCACTGCTCCTGAGGGTGAAACTCTTAGAGATATTGTCTCAGAGGTAACAAAAGATATTGAAACACCAGTTTCTAACACTGAATCTCTCATTTCTGAAGCAAAGACTCACCAAATCATTTCATCCGAGCCTGAAGCTACCACAACCGCTTCCCCAGTTGTGCTGCTTGTTTCTGAGGAAGTTAAAGGACAAAACACAACCCAGTCTGATACGAATGCCCTGGTTGATCTGGGTATCGCAAAGGAAACCTCGATCTATGAGCCCGTTTCAAACACTACGGAAATTGTTCCAGAAAGCGTTACACAAGTGATAGATCGTGACGCTTCATTACAGGCTCTTAATGAGACTACGCAAATCAGTTCTTTAGCGACTGAGACAACTTTGGAGGAAAAGGAAAATAAAAACACTGCCTTTTCTCAAGCCCCAATTGAATCTGTGAGTGCGGCTGTGGAGGCCTCGAAGAATGGCACTATCTCGAGTAGTCTGGTCAAAACTCCTGGAACTAGCTCGCAGACCCTGTCTATCCTTTCTTCTGGCTCTTTGAATGCCACCCTGCCATTTACCTCAGCTTCCAGTGTTGAAAATGGTCATAGTGTCGAGCTGTCTACAGTCGAAAGTTTGTCTGTTGATGAGACAACTCACACAGAAAATGCAAACTTGGATTCTTTATCAACATCCGTTTCACTGACTCCACTCGCACAGCTGTCGAAGACTTCTATTGCAGAAGCTGAGCCAATGAGTTTGCATGATGAAGCTGTTGCTCATTCACAAACAACTGATTCTCTGAACCCATCAACTCTGGAGATAACAAATGGCGAGTCTTCCATTCCTAAAGCAGAGACTTCTCCAGTTTCTTCAGATGAGACTACACGTGCTACTGAATACTTGGGAACCTCTTCAGAAATAGCGAAGGCACCCGAGTCCTCGATCAGCTTGGAAGCTTCAGAGCCAAAGACTACAGAATCTACCGTCTCTGAGACTGGCAAAGGTTCTGTGCCAGTCTCTGAATCATTGAACAATCCTACAGGTACAAGCATCTCTTCAGAGGCTCCTTCTGAAAGTTTGAAGGCCGCTGAGCAAGCGACCGGGTCCACAACCTCGGGTGTCAATAAGCCTCTCAGTATTGTAACCGAAGCATTGAACCAAGCTTCTAAGGCTGCTGAAAACCCAATCAGCGTTGCAACCGAAGCATTGAACGAAGCCTCTAAGCTTACTGAAAAGGAGCCGGTCAGTGTTGCGACGGAGGCATTGAACCAAGCCTCTAAGATTGCTGAAAAACCAGTCAGCGTTGTTACCGAAGCATTGAACGAGGCCGCTAAGGAGCCGGTCAGTGCTGCAACCGAAGCATTGAACCAAGCTTCCAAGATTGCTGAAAAGGAGCCAGTGAGCGTTGTAACTGAAGCATTGAACGAAGCCACTAAGCTTACCCAAATTCCTGAGGAGCATACGAGTGCTAAACTTGAGAAGGAAAGCGAGACAACACAGCCAAGCTCAAGCTTTAGCACTGAACAAACAGCAGTGACGCTAATTCCTACTGCAGAGAGTGCCAAACCAGAGGTGCACGATGAACTCTAGACTACATTGTACAGGAAACTAATTGCATATTAAATAGACTTTTTTGTGTATGCGAAGTAATGCTGACATAATCGCGATTTGAACGCGACTCATCAAGTTATATGATAGCTGTCTGTAAAAAGAACTATTGCCACCAAGGCTAATACTAGCTACATTTCCACTCAGCACAACCTAGTTGTGCTCTGATACAAAGGATATTGCATCATGAATCAAGAACCATCGGATCCGTCCGAATGGAAGAAATCACAGCTACCGCAACTATCGCAGTTGGATTCTCTTCAGCGGTGTTTGATCTGCAAGGATTTCCTCAAGGCACCAGTGATAACTTCATGCAACCATACCTTCTGTTCTCATTGCATCAGAGAGCATCTCATGAGTACAAACCAGTGTCCCCTTTGCAAAACTGAGCAGTTTGAGAGTAACCTCAAACGCGTGATACTACTAGAAGAAATTGTCCTGTATTGGCAAACCCTAAGACCAAGTTTATTGGAACTTCTCAAAAAGGATGAAAATGAAAAGCCAGCCTCTTCTCCAAAAACGACCTCTCCAGCGGCCGAAGTCATAGAAATCAGCGATGATGTTGAAGAGACAGGCGTAAAGGAATCTAGCAATGATTCCAATAAGCCTACTGTGCCGTCTCGAACAGAGACAGTGAGCTGTCCGATCTGTAATCAGAGTATGACGGCAGAGTTCCTCCAAACAAGTCATCTCGATGACTGTCTCAGTGGCAAGCGTCCTAAGATGCCCAAACCACTGGCACCCAAACGCAAAACTGAGATATCGTCATTCTTCCAACCTCGAAAGCGGCAGGAAGTGGACCCAGCGGAGTTCTATTTCCTGCGTCCTGAAAAGCATCATCATGAAGTGAAAAAGCTTCCCAAGATGGATTTTCCATCACTTGCAACAGCAAAGCTCAAGAGCAAGCTTTCCTCGCTCAAACTCTCTACCTCGGGCACTCGGAATCAGCTAGAGCTTCGCTACAACCAATACTACCTTTTGCATAACTCGAACCTGGATAGTAGTCATCCGGTCAGTGACCTTGTCTTGAGACAAAGACTTATGCAATGGGAGAAGTCACACCTGGCGTTTTCCAATTCACACGGTGGCAGCAGCATATTCGGAGATGCATTGAGTCATAAATCTATAACCGATAAAGATTTTCCCGTTGGCGCATGGCTAGAGAAGTATCATGAAGAGTTTCGTGATCTAATCAAAAAAGCTCGTGCATCTGCACGAGCCAAAAAGAAGCAGATACAAGATGCTGCAAATTCCAATGAGGCCAAGGAGGAAACAGAATCCCGTGAGCATAATTTTCCAAGCCAAACTGAACCTAGCCAAGGAAAAGAAATCGAGCAAAATAATTCAGAGCCAAGCAAACCCGATCCTACAAAATTACAGTGCAATGAGGATGACACCTTTGACTTCTCAAACAGTACATTGTATGCGCCGTCTCAAGATACCGGATGAATGCGAACAGAATGACTTTCCGGGCCGCGTTTTCCGCGAGTTTTTAGTCTTGAGCCACATCTCAAAAGTGGGGCTCTATGTATGTCATTACGCGAGGGGCTTCCGGGTCATGTGACCACGCTGCGCATGAAAACTATTGTTTCCGAGCAGATTGACGTCTGCAACAAGATATCTTTGTGGCTAATTACCCCTAGCAGAGTATGGCGGATGATACGTTGTATATAACCACGTATGAAGCTGCCTTGGCAGTTGTGGCTACGGCCATGAAGAAAGCCAGACTTCTGCTTGACACCCTTGTCGTGAACCTGTTTATGGGTGGAGTGCTCTTTGCAACAGGCGGGATGCTCAGTGTCATTGTTGTCAATAATAATCCTGAAACACTAGCGAATAACCCTGGCTTTATCAACATGTTTGAAGGACTCATGTATCCCATCGGTTTGTTCTATGTCGTTATAATGGGTGTGGATCTCTACAATTCCAATGTTCTTTTCTTTGCCGTCGGGTTGGCACGTGGTGCAGTCAGTATTCTTGATCTTGTTATATCGTGGCTTGTCAGCTATTGGTTTAACATGGTCGGCAATATTTTTGTCTGTTACCTTTTCTGCTATTATGCCAATGTTGATCAGAACGTGGCTTCCTCACGGCGGGTCCTCGAAGCCAAAACAGCCTCTACTTTCACAGAGACACTACTCAAAGGTATGGCAGGTAACTTTTTTGTCTGTTTGGCAATTTACCTACAGCTTATGGCCAAACCGCTTCATGTCAAACTTTTAATGCTTATTCTACCTGTTTTTACCTTTGTTTCCATTGGATTTAGCCACAGTGTGGCTGACATGTTTGTGGGAATATATGGCTTAATCAACCATGCCGATGTTTCGGTTGGTACAGTGGCATGGAAATTGTTTTTACCCGGTTTCCTTGGAAACACCATCGGCGGATCATTTTTTGCGCTAGTTGTGCCTTGGTATTTGCATCTTTTCGTGGTTGAAAGAGACCGCCGGAAGTTGAACTTGCCGGCATTTGACATGAGAGACGAGCAACCAGAATTGAATCAAGATTCTCGTGTTGTTCGTGTTTCTCACAAAGAAGAAGCTGAGGCAGAAGAAGACGAAGAAGAGCACGAAAAGGAATATGGAAGAGAAGAGGAGCATACAGACTCGGATAATTGTAAGCTGCTGGACAGGCGAACTGCAAGCTTGGATAGCTCACGTCTCGGCTCTATTCCTTCCGCTTCCTTAAATCCTGTGCAAACTACTCGAAGCTTCAGTTCTAAAAAATCAATGCACAGGTCTCCCGCCAATGTCTTCCCTGTGTATGGAATGGGGGTCCCAGCTGAGAGAGAACGGTCAATAGCGTCCGGTACTCGCAGCGAGGATTCTTTCAAAGATGCACAATCCTTTGAAGACCCTGAGGAGTATAGACCAGGTGCTGAGTACTTGGGTAATCAACTAAAACGTTCATTGACAAGGCCAAAAAAATTAACTGATCTTGAACACAGTCCATACCAAAAGACAGGACGAAGCCATTCCTTCAGATCTGTCAATATCCCTGCTCAGATGCGTAAATTCTCATTTGGATCAATGAGAAACCAAAATAACGTTAATGAGCTCAACAGACGTTACACTCAAGCTGGCATTCTGCGGAAAGCAGAAAATGCTGCCAACGAAGCGGCTGGTGCTTCAAGTGTGTTAGATCATGTCCCACGTCCAGCTGCTGTCAAAAGGAAAAGTACAAATACAGTGGATCCTCGGTATTCACCTTACGAACAGCCGGAGTCAAACGACTCCACTTATTTCCCTTCTGAGTCAGGAAGATAATCGAGATAGCATTTATTCATTCGCATATACCAATTTAATAGATAAGCATAATAATAAACGAAAATAAAAATAAAACACGATCTTTTCAAAGAAGTCAAAAAGAAAGTAAAATCGAAGACTTTACCCAAGAAACGGAAAAAAATAATGGACGAGACAGGATTCGAACCAGTGACCTTCTGCTTGCAAGGCAGACGCGCTACCAACTACGCCACACGCCCTATTGATGATTACGTTTCCAGATTATAGAACTATGGTATAGTAAATTTGAAACAATAGTCAAAATTTTAGATGAGTTTAAGATTCTTTAATTTTCATATTCTTATCATCAACCATATATCCAATATCTAAATGTTCCTTTTATGGGGCATTTGGCTCAGATCGTATGTGTGCAGGATTTGGTTGAAGATGGGCATCTCTTCGCTGCAGAGCATCACTATCTTCAACACGCAAAATGAACAAGTCGGCTGACGCAGCATACGTGGATGACACAACTACTTGGTCGAACCTTGGGCTTGATGCCAGACTTATTCAGGCTATAGATGTTCTTGGTTTCAACCACCCGACTTTAATCCAGTCTAGTGCAATCCCTTTGGCCTTGGAGGAAAAAAGAGATATCATTGCCAAGGCTAGCACTGGTTCCGGTAAGACTGCAGCATACTGTCTCCCTATTTTACAAAACATTCTCCAGTCAGATGAAGAGAGATGTGTGAAAAGCATTATGTTAGTTCCAACAAGAGAACTTGCTAACCAGGTTGCTCTGTTTGTGGAGAAGCTCTTGGTGTACTGTAACCAGAAAATCTCCGTGGTGAACCTTTCGTCGAATGTCTCTGATCAAGTTCTTAAATCTTTGATCTCAAACAAGCCTGACATCCTCGTTGCAACTCCTGCTAAGCTCATTCAAACATTGGAAGATAATGTGAAAACAAAATTGATTGACTTATCTAAGACAAGAAACTTGGTCATCGACGAAGTTGACCTCGTTCTTTCATATGGTTACATGGAGGACCTTGAGCAGCTAGAGACTTACCTTCCTGTGAAGACCAACTTACAAACTTACCTCATGTCAGCCACCATAAATGAGGATCTTGAGGAATTGAAAAAACGTTTCTGTTCCAGACCTGCAGTATTGAAGTTGAACGAAGACTCCTTGGCAAAACCAAACTTACTACAATACTACGCTAAAACTACGGAGTTCGATAAGTTCCTTCTTGCCTACGTGATCTTCAAGTTGAACTTGATCAAGGGCAAGACTTTGGTGTTTGTTAACACCATCGATCGTGGTTACAGATTGAAACTCTATTTAGAGCAGTTTGGCATAAGATGCTGTATTCTTAACAGTGAGTTGCCTGTTAACTCTAGATTGCATATTGTCGAGGAATTTAATAAGAACATGTACAACTTATTAATAGCGACAGACGAAACAGGAGACTTCACTGTGGAGAGAGATGAAGACGCTGAAGATGCTCAAGAAGAGGCTGAAGCCAAAGGAGAAGAAGTCAAGGAAACTGATGCCAACTCCGAAGAGAAACCGGCAGACACTAAACAAGACACAAAGTCTAAGAACGGAAAGAAGGGTAAGAAGGATAAAGAGTATGGTGTGTCAAGAGGTGTTGACTTCCGTAATGTGGCATGTGTCCTTAATTTCGACTTGCCAACTACTGCAAGAGCCTACATTCACAGAATTGGAAGAACAGCCAGAGCAGGGAAGGCCGGTATGGCTTTGTCCTTCGTGATTCCCCAGAAGGAACTCGGAAAGCATAAGGTGGCCACTTTGCACTCCGCAAAGAAGGATGAAAAAATTCTTAAGAGAATTGTGAGGCAGCAATCGAAGAATGGATTTGAGATCAAGCCATATCAATTTGACATGAAGCAGGTTGAGGGTTTCAGATACAGATCGGAGGATGCTTTCCGTGCAGTCACAGGTGTTGCAATCCGGGAAGCTCGTATTGCTGAATTGAAGCATGAGTTGCTTAACTCCGAGAAATTGAAGAGATTCTTCGAAGAGAACCCACAGGATTTGGCCACTTTGAGACATGATAAGGAATTGCATCCAAGTCGTGTGCAGGCTCAGCTCAAGAGAGTTCCAGAATACTTACTTCCTGCTAATGCAAGAGGTAGAGAGCAGAAAAACTTGGGATTTATTCCTTTCAAGAAACAAAAGGTCAACAAGTACAAGAAGAAGAGATCAGGAAAGAAGGCCGACCCATTGAAGCTGTTGGGCAAGCGCTAGTACAGTGAAGGTAAATATGGATAATTGACGAATGCATAAATCTATTATTTATACGGCTCTTTTGAAGTGAGTCTATGTTTGTGAAGTTTGAGAAATTGAGCTAGCTCAACTTACTCAAAATAATGTTCCAGATCAAATTAGCAGTGCAGTTGCCAAGAAACATGGTGTTGGGTGGACTTATGAAGATTGCAACAGACACGAAGGGCCAGTAGAAGTATGAATATTTCAATGCGGTGAAAAACGTTGATGTAGACGTGTTTGAAGTAGCTGGTACGGACAGGTCAGCACCGTCCCATACTTTGCTAAGAATGTGGAAGACCAATTGAAAGCATGGAGCGCCAATAAGTTGGTCTATGAGCACAGTGTATAATAAAGAATCGACGTGACGGACGAGGCTATCAATCCACAATGCGGTGAAACAACCGTTTATCATGCCCCATGTAATAAACTTGGCGATTTTGGATTCAGAGAACCTGCGCTCTTGAAACTGGTTTATAGACTGAGCCAAAGCAGCGGTACTAGCACCCAAGAGCGTTGGACCCATCAAAGGGTACAGCAGGATCAACTTGTTGTAGTTGAAGTATATCAAGCACGATGCAAGGGTTTCAAGAAACACGTAAAACCATAGCTTGCGTCGACTTCCTGGAGTCAACTTCTGTGCACCGGATTTATCGATATCGAAAAATGGTTTATTGTTCAAGTCCGCTAGTTCTATTTTATCTGGCATGGTCCATCAATTCAAAAGAAAGGAATGAAGCGTTGTTTAGACTAGTTCCCGCGACTCCCCCGCGGAGGAGATGTAGCGCCTCAAACCTGTATCCGACTGACATTGATATGCTACGCCACGAAATCGCTGGGCAAAATCAGCCCATTGTTCTCGTGGAACATTTATATAAAGAAAACGAAATTAAGGTGGAGCAACTACACCATTCACAAGACTAGCTTGCATCAAGCACCTACCATGTGTCATGCGTCACCGGAAAAATGCTATTGATACACGTGGCGAGCTTGTTTAAACTAAATGGTGCGCTACTTCTGTGCATATAAGATGCGCCGTTTGAATTTAGATAAGTTCCCCGTTGAGATCGACTCGGCAACGCGTAGTTCTCATTTAATAAGAGTAGACTGTTTACAAGACGCCAAGCTGTCTGTCCCGATCACGAGGCGCGTCTTGGGTGTCAGATGTCACTCGGAATCTCGTAGAACTTTTCATTGCGACAGAAAAAAGTCAAACCTGCAGCCGGCACATACTTAAACTGAGCCTTCGCATATACATGAAAGGCTGCTACTTCTCCACACGTTATCATGGTGGTTCACAACCCCAACAACTGGTATGTGCACTTCTTACTTATGAAAATATAGTGTTCAGCTAGCTAACATCAGGCACTGGGTTGACAAAAACTGTCTTCCATGGGCTAATGACTACTTGAAAGAGAACCTAGTCAACACCGCCTTTGAAGATGATGTGTTTCAGTTTGCAGTTAGCTCTGTAGATTCTGTTAAAGGTGACTGCAACGTCAGCCAGAGAAAGAAGAAGGCCATCTGTATCTACGATTTGGACATAAAGCTCTCTGTGAAGGGTACTCACAAGAAGGAGGAAAAGGACATCTCTGGAAGTATAAGCTTGCCAGAGTTCTTCCACGATCAGGATGACGACGAGTACGTCTTTAGCGTCGACTCTGAATACTCCTCCGAGATCAAGAAACACCTTCTTCCTTTGGTCAAGTCCAAGCTTGTCAAGTTCCAGGACAACTTGATCCAAGCTCACGAAAAGGATGTCCAGCACGCTACTGGCAACTGATAGTCTATGTATATATTAAGTGTTCATTAAAGTCGTTAATACACAGTGGAAGCCATTAAAATCCGTCGAACCCTTCGGGCACACCCTTGGCATGCCTGGTGCCCTCTCTTCTGTTCAAGTAGATCTCTGCTGCACCATAAGTATTTTGATCCTTGGGTATGCTGTACCATGGAATGGCGCCCGCTTCAATAGATTTTATAACCTTGTAATCCTCCACACTATCGTAAGGAACACCAGTGGTAGGATCAAAGTACCGTACTTCTTTGCCAGAGATGAGACATATCTTCTTGTTTCCGTTGGGAAGATAGAGACCAGTAGGAGCCTCTGTTTTGATGTGAACAACATTCTCTTCTTCCTTGTGCTCCTCTTCCTCTTCTTCTTCATCCTCCACCCTGGCGCCAAGTTTGTGAAGTCTCTTCAAATCATCAAACATGGCGTTGTCCTCAGTGATATCGGTAACAGCTTGATACAAGTCATCTTCTTTTTCTTCCTTTGGTGCAGCATATGGATTCTCGTTTCTCGTCGTGCTCCGTAAAACAGTCTCGACATCCTTGAATCTTCTGGATGCGCCCATCAAGCTACCTTCGCCAAACAAAGCTGACTTGATGGTGCTTTCAGGTAAGCGCCATGTTCTTTCCTCCTCGTCAAAATCAATGAGGTAGACCATGTTCCTTGCAACATACTGCACTGGACCTTCATATACAAACCCGTCCGGACCAGGTCTGTAATACTGAGCAACATAATCTTCTTCTTCCACTTCATCTTCATCATTTTCTTCTTTTAAGGGAACCGGGTCTTCATCTTTGTCTTTGCTGTCAACACCCTCCTCAAAGGTAACTTTCTTTTCGACTTTTACCTTTTCATCATTTTCGACCAGACCTTCTTTTTGCCCACTGTCAGCATCAGAAGGCTTTCCTTCGGTATCTAGAGCTTCAGTTCCTTTCTCTGTATCCAGTGTCTGTTCAGGGGTTGCCCTCACGCTGTCAGCGGGGGTAGCGCTGGTATCCTTGTTACTCTGCGGCAGAGATCCATACTCGGCCTTGTCCTCATTTTGATCAGCTGGTGTTGCATTAGGAGACTCTTTAGCTGATTTATCCTCGTCCGCCTTTAGACTAGCTTGTTCACCTTCTTCCTTTTCAACATCTTGAGGAGCACTATCTATATCCATATCATCCTCATTCTTTGCATTGTCTGATTCCTTGTTTCGTTGGTCATTCTCGGTTTTTATTTCAACCACCTCAGGAGATGCTTCTTCAGATTGTCTGTTAGTGTCTTCAGGATCCTTTTCATCCGAAGATTTGACATCGAGAACTGGGGCGGTCGTTTCTTCGGGTTGAGTTTTAGGGGAAGATTTATCTTCACCTTCACTCTCTATTGTACCTTCCTTATTCGAGTCTTCTTGCCTGTCAACGTCAATGTGGCTTTGAGATTCTTCATCTTCTTCCTCGGGCAAAGGAGTCTCAAGATTTTTGATTTCATCCTGTAGCGCTTGATAGTCAGCACTGAATTTGGGATTAGTTATATCAACATCCTCAAACTCTTTAAGGCGCTCTTCTTTTATTCTTTTGCGTTCTTGACGCTCGGCTTCAAGACGAAGTCTTCGTTCTTTGCGCTTGAGATCAAGCTGATGTCTCTTTTCCGCACGAGCTTCTTCGAGTTTGCGTTTTTCTTCAAGCTTTTCTTCTTCAAGGCGTTTCATTTCTGCCATTTCCTTTTTATAGTAAGGTAGCTCTTTGTCAACGTCACCAGGACGTTTTATGTCTGGATCTTCATGCAAAGGCTTTCTTCTGCGGCCACGTCTCTTTCTATCAAACAAATCTTGCAAATGCCTAGCATCCTCAATTTCGTCAACTGGTGAGACAAAAGAAGCAAATGAAGAAAGTCTTACGACGTTGCGAAGCTTGGGTCTCCTTTGTTGAAACATCATCTTTTGGCGTTCCTTTTTAACAATTTCCTGCTCGAGGAAAGCATGCAAAGAGATAGTGTTTGCTTTCTCAGTCTCAAGAGCTTGAGCAAGTCTTTCTTCTTGAGTTAAGTCTCTTTCCTTGACTCTGATTACCGGACTGAGTGCAGCTCTTCGTGTCTCATCTTGTTTCAACTTCTCGAGAAGAGCCTGTTTATTTTGAACGGCAGACTTTCTCGAAGACGATCTTCTTTCGCTATACATGAAGGCATCTGAGGAGAAATCGGGCTTTTTAGATGGCTGCTTCTTCTGGGTGACAACCTTTGGTCTTTTGATAGCCGGAATGATAGTCTTATGTCTTGACTTCCGCTTTTTGGCCCTCTCTTCCTTCTCAAGCTCACGTTCACCTTCACTGTCATCATTTTCAGAAACTGACAAATCTGAGTCTGAGAGAACATCGTCTGAATTCACAGCTTGGTCCTCTTCTTCCTCTTCTTGTAGCTGAGCTGCTTCTTTTTTGGGATCTAGTATCTCGTCCTCTTCCTCTTGGGCGCCTTCGGCCTCTTCATCTCTTTCTTCGTCACTTCCTTCTTCTTGTTCTGATTCCTCTTCTTCTTCGAATTCAGCATCGTCTGCATCTTCTTGAAAGAGGAGCTGCACGTTCTCGTCATCCTCACTCAAAAGGGCTTGCTTTATTCCTGAAGCCGATTCTTCTAGCTCTATGAGTTGTTTGAGTCGTGACCCTGCATTGGCTCTTCGAGCTCTTGTTCGGACTAAGCCATCCAGATCACTCATGTTGTTGGAGGTGAAAGAGGTGGAGTTTACTTGAAGACGCAAAGGTGTATGCAGAACTACCTGGTCCCAATGGTATGAGCAATAAGAGGTCGTTATCCCAGATTATGGAAAAAGAAAATAATGTAAGCATCCAAATGGGATAAATTTGATTTAATTAACATGAATTAGCGTTTTTGTCTTTTTCTTTGAATTATATAACTTTCAGCCCGTGTGGTCTTTGGTAACTGCAAGTCATTTTTTTGCCAGAAATTGCGAATGGTTACACTATACTCACAATACTATTTCAGTTTAAAAATCAAAATTTAGGAAATATTCGGCAAGAGCTATAAAAGCTTGTAAATAACGAAAGTGTTTTTTCTTCATAGATATTAAATCACTTTAACTGTAATATTTGTGCTGGTTTTCGACGTAGTTGCCTTGATGGTCTTTTGCCAGTCATAGGTCCTGCATCAGATATTTTCACTAAATCCACTGCATGCGCTTCACACTGTCGTATACTACAAATGCTGGTGGCAGGCATACGAACTCTGTTTAGACAGAGCATAAGACTATTTGGATCTAGCATAAGGCAGCTTCAAGGTTATACGCATGCTTCCGAGGAAGAAGTCAGACATTTCAATGCTTTGGCCTCATCTTGGTGGGACGTTCAAGGCCCTCAACGAATCTTGCACAAGATGAACATAATTAGAATGGAATTCGTTAACGACATTATAAAACAGCATTTGAAACTAAATGAAGGTGTTGTGAACGAAGATGACCAAGTCTACGTGCCGCCATACAACATCAATTTACTTCCGCCAACAGTCAGAACACAGATCTTACAGGATCAAGAACTCCGTAGGGACCAGATTCTTGATTCAAAAAATTTGAGAGCATTGGATGTGGGATGTGGCGGAGGCATTTTTGCCGAGTCTATCGCTAGATTGAACTACATCAAGCTGGTCAAGGGAATTGACTTATCTCCGGATGTTCTCGAGGCAGCCAAATTGCATAAGCAGAAAGACCCATTTGTCACGAACAAACTCACATACGAACTTAAAGCATTAGAAGACATCCCAAAAACAGAAACCTACGACGTGATCACAGCATTCGAGATGCTAGAGCATGTCAACTATCCAGCTCAAATCTTGTCTGAAATATTCCATCGTGTTAATGATGGTGGATGGGTGTTCCTCTCCACTATCAACAGAAACTTTGCCAGTTGGCTTACCACAATCTTTGCTGCGGAGGATTGCTTGAGGATTGTTCCTAAGGGAACGCACAACATGGAGAAATTCATTGATGAGGCGGAGATCAGAAACTGGCTTGCCAACAGTGAGTTCTCAGAATCCTTCAGGGTCGTCCTGAGCAAAGGCTGCATGTACGTTCCAGCCCGTGGCTGGGTTTTTAACGACTGTACCCAATTGGGTAATTACTTCATGGCTATCCAGAAAATCGGTAAATAATGTAATCTTTATGATAAGCTTTACATACTATAGAACATTTTGACCTGTCACGATTATTGGGCTGCGCATTGAACACCCTCACCGCCTCTGGCACCGTCCTCATCGTCAGAGTCGTGCACGTTACCTCTGGAACCCAGCTGATGCTTGTATGGGTCCACCTTCACAAGGTCACACTCATCAATCTCAGCACCCTTTGGAACCTGGTACTTCATTCTTGGTGGCAAGATAGACTCCAACTGCTTTAACTTGTCCTCAGAGGTGAAGTGTGGGTCTGGGAACTTGACGTCGAACTTGATGAACAAGTTACCGTAGTCGCTTTGTCTGTAGATTGGCATACCCTTCTTTTCGATCACACGGTTAGTACCTGGAGATATAACTTCACCTGGAAGAATAGAAAACTTAATGTATTCACCGGAGACGTGTTTGATAGCAATGTCACCACCAGCCAAGGCAGTCAACAAGTCAACTTCACACTCGTAGACCAAGTCGTTGCCCTTTCTCTGGAACTTCTCATGTGGTCTCTCGTCAACAACAAACACAACATCACCTGGAGTAACACCTGGCTCTTGGTCACCCTCACCAGAGAAGACGATTCTCTGGCCATCCTTCATACCTGGGTCGATGTGGACTTGCAAGATCTTACGCTCGCTTTGGGTCTTCTTACCGTTACAGACGGTACATCTGTCCTTAGGATCGCAAATGTCACCGGTACCGTTACAGACGTCACATGTGGTTTGGAATCTCTGGATCATTGGACCCATTTGTCTGGTGACGAATCTCATACCAGAACCGTGACAAGCAGAACACTGCTTGATCTTACCCTTGGCACCACCACGGCCCTCACAGGCCTTACACAAGACAGTCTTGTTCAAAGCCAACTTGGAAGATCTACCCTTGTAGAGCTCCTCCAAGGTACAGCTGATGGAATGCTTGATATCCTTACCTCTGGATGGGCCTCTGGAGCCCATACCGCCCATACCGCCCATACCACCGAAACCGCCACCGAAGAACTGACTGAAGATGTCCTCGGCGTTCATGCCACCCATACCACCTGGGCCACCGCTGCTCAAACCTTCTTCACCGTAAGAGTCGTACAACTCTCTCTTCTCTGGCTCAGACAAAGTCTCGTATGCCTTAGACAACTCCTTAAACTTCTCTGCGGCTTCTGGAGATGGGTTCTTGTCTGGGTGGTATTTCAATGCAGCTTTTCTGTAAGCTTTCCTCAACTCATTATCGCTGGCAGAGGGGTCGACTCCTAAGAGATCGTAGTATGTTGTGTCCTTGACCATGTTATATGCTTATGAAAGGGTTGTATAAAAATACAGGATATGAAAATAAATTAATATGACCGTGGTCTATGAAAAAAATTCCGAGGAAGCTGCTCGAACTTTGGGAAGAAAAAAGTTGGCGCTAAAAAAGAAAAGCTATGGAATATAAACCCGTCGCAGTCGAGAAACGAGTCCAACACTATCTCAGATTTTTCTTTTTTTTTTTTTTTTACTATCGATGAGGACTCATTTTTTGCGTCCAGTTTGCCTCGCTTTTGGAACATTCTATCGGTTTCGCGCACGTGAGAAAGCCGTTTGTAAAACAAAAAGGGGACCATAGAAGATGCTGGAACCTATTTTACTTAAATAAGCAGAATAATGAAGCCCGTTAAGGATGCCAAGGCTCTTGGACGGATTTCTGCGGATTATGGGCTTGTTATGGCCTGTTTGGTTTATCTCATTAGTTAACGATTTGCAGCCCCCTGGGCTCTCCTGTGAGGGACCAAATCGTTGTCGTCATCGGGCTCATATGCACGATCCACGCAGACGAACCGCCACTATACACCACTTGGTGCATCTAAAGCTACAGAGGCCAAAAATGGGGTAGATTTCTAAACTTTGTTTCAACTTCAGCTCTTCGTAATTTAGCCAGCGTGCTCAACAACTTTACTAACAACCTTTCCGTCTTTGATGAAATGCTCCAATTGCTCGGGAACAGGAAGCTCCTCGAAGTCCCCGTCCTTTGGCACGTTGATATTCAATGCGGAGGTGTTGCTTGTGATAACAGAGGTGTCATTGTCAACACATGCCTGCGAGAGGTAGATACTTCCCTCGTCTGATTTGTCGATGGTGACAAGTGGGATTCTTCCAGTCACTTGGATTCCGAATTTCACAGACTTAATCACGTCCACGCCCGAAACCAATGTATCGATTACAACACCGGTGTTCTTGGTCTCAGAAAGAGAAACAGCGTTACCCTTACCTGTGATCTGGATAGTGACACCTTCCGTGTTACCAATGAAAACGGAATGTTGCATTTCTGCATTAATCACAATTGGCTCTGGGTGAGTCTCTGAGGTCAAGTTCTCAAGCATCCACTTAGAGCCGTCAACAAGTTCCACTCTAGCAGGCTTCTTTTTGATTGAGTTGGAACGCGAAGACAAGCTTGTAGGCTTCTTAGGAGGGGTTGGTTTCTTAGCTGGACCCTGCTCCCTCAAAGATGGGTTCTTGTGGGTCATCTGAGACTTCTCCACCTTCTTGAGACTAGAGGTGATATTCTCACCCTTGTTCAAGTCAGCAAAAACTGCACCCATGCCACCGGATGGGGCTTCCTTAGATTCGGCACCGGTGTCTTTGAACAAGTCTGCAGGAAGGGCAGCAGGCGGAGGAGGAGGAGGAGCCGAGCCGCCAGCGGCAGGAGCAGGAGGGGCAGGAGGAGCCAGTTTCTGAGAACCCTCTTGGTTGACAGCAGCCAAAGAGTCAGCCAAAGTCTTTCCTTTAGGATTCCAGCTGAGACCCTCGGCGTGGAACTCCTTGACATACTCCTTTAATTTGTCAAAGATTGCCAAGAACAGCTTCACCCAGTCCACTTGCTTGGTGTCCTTGTCCTTGAACTCCTTCATGATTCTGTTGGACCAGAAGCTAGCACTGTCCTTAAACTCTGGGACAAAAGAGACTGGGGTTGGAGAGATAATCCATCCAAGAACAGGAGCACCCTCATTGATGGTGTTCAAGTGGTTGAAGAAGTTGGAACGACGGTTGGAATCCTTCAATGCAGAGATAGCCTCAATCTTAGAGTTGATTGGAGCCAAGACCTTCAACAAGTTCTGATCAGTCACGTCTGGCTTCTTGGTATGAGCAACAAGAGCAAGGAACTTGGCCTGCTCCTCAAAAGCATCTTGGAATGCCTTTGCAGCATCGCCAACAGCAGGGTCAATTGATTGGGAGGACTCAACGAAAGGAAGAACGAACACTTTGAGGAAGTTCTCGAAAGCAGTGACGAACTTAGGAGTTTCAGCTGGAGCAGACTCGTCTCTAGCAACAGCAGTAGCAGCACCGGCAGCAGCACCGGCAGAAGCAGCAGACTCAGCACCAGCCTGAGCTTTTGAATCAGTGGTGGATCCACGGGCAGTACTGCCAACAGCCTTGTTAGCCTGCTCCTGGAAGATGGTGATATCCTCCAAACGAGAGGTGGCTGCCTCTAATCTCTTGAGGATTGTGACTATATTGTAGCCTTGAACGGTGAATTGGTTGTCTTCAGATCCTTGTGGAGCCATTGTTGTCGTCAGAGTTACGTTGCCAAAAGTGATCTGAGACCGGTGCGGACTTTTGAGGTACGGGTGTGTGACAACCGGGATCACCTGGAGCCAAGACTTGCCTTCTGGCAATTTTCGCTTCTCCTTTTAAAATATACGTGGAAGAAACACGGAAATGTACAGTACGATGTTTTGGAGCTTATGTGACTGCCGGATCTACTGTGGCTGATTAATTGGCCGCAAAACCGGCTTCGCGTCAGCCGATCCAAGGTAACAACTCAAAGAAGAAGCAAATGAAGAGGAGCTCATCATAAGAGCCGACTTTATTCATATCTTCATTGTTTCTTATAAGCTAGAATCCACAGGCAGTAGAGTATGCTGTTTGGTGCAGAAGTAGATGCGAAATCAGCACTGCAAAATTTCAGCAGCTGAGCACCATCCCTATCGAATGTTTTGAATATTGGTTATTCAGAGAAAGATACCACTGTGCAAGGGTTACAGAGGCCACTGAATAACAGTTTTTTACATCCGTTCCCGTCAAAACATTGTAGAGACCAACACTATCACCATCCTTCATGCAGGACAACACACGCTATCACCATTGATCAATCTTGAACAACGATACATTCTACAGCAATGACGGTAGCGTCCTCTGAGCAGAACGACGTGTCGCCACAAGAATTACATTTTCTTCGTGAGCCACAAGCTCCCACTGAACCCGAGCCTTTTTACCAGCATTACCAGGCCGATGTTCCCATTGGTATCGATTTGGGCTCTGCAAATGTCAGAGTAGGCCTTGCGAACGAAACAAATCCACATAATGTGTTCCCCACGTTAGTTTCCAAATACAGAGACAGAAAATCAGCAAACAGCTTGACTTTGATTGGTAACGACATTTACAGAGAATCCAACGCTCACGGTGGTATCCGCTCAAACGCAAAATCTCCATACGATGGCCCACTTATCTCCAATTGGGACTATTTGGAGAACATTTTCGACTACTCTTTCGAGCATCTCGGTGTTGAGTCCTATAATGGCCGTGTGAACAATCCTATTGCTATTACAGAGCCTGTCGCCTGTCCGTTTGGCCACAGAAAAGGCATCTACGAGCTTCTCTTTGAAACTTATGGTGCACCAAAAGTGACCCTTGGTATCGACTCCTTGTTTTCATACTATGCTAACTCACCAAAGAAGGACGGTATTGTGGTGAGCGTGGGCAACGAACTGACCCATGTGATTCCTATTCTTCTGGGAAAAGGTATTCTTCTGCAAAGCAAAAGAATCGACTGGGGTGGCAGCTCGTCACTGCAGTTTCTTCAAAAACTTTTGGCATTGAAATACCCATACTTCCCAACACGTCTCACACATTCCCATACTTCCCATATTTTACAGGACCACGCTTATGTGCTGTCAGACTACTCACAAGAACTCTCCACATTTCTAGATATGGACGTGTTGGAGCACAAAGATGTTGTCATACAGGTTCCTGTTGACGTTGCTCCAGAAAAGAATAAAAAGTCAGACGAGGAGTTGGCCCGCCAGGCAGAAAAGCGGAGAGAACAAGGACGCAGACTTCAAGAACAGGCCAGAAAAAAGAGATTAGAAAAGTTGGCACAAAAAGAAAAAGAATTTGACTACTACGGTCAGATACGTGAGGAGCTCCAAAACGTTAGCAAGACTGAGGCAGAAAGAAGAGTGAGACAATATGACTTTGACGATTTGAACGATTTCAACAAGTACGTGGAGAGTCTAGAGAGGTCTTTGAGAAGAGCCAGAGCTCAGGATGCAGATGAAATAAACGAAGAAGAAGAGCCAAACCCGGAAACCGCTTGGCCTTTGGTCAATGTTCCTGACGAAGAGTTGGATGAGGAACTGGTCAAAGAGAAGAGACGGCAAAAGCTCTTGAAGGCCAACTACGACGCCAGAATGCGTGCCAAAGAAGAGAAGCAAAAAGAAGAGGAAGAGAGAGCCAAGTATGAGCAGGAGCAGAAAGAATGGAGAGAGCGGGACTTGGATGATTGGTGTACAGCCAAACGCCTTGAACTCGCTCAACACATTGCAGCATTCAAGCAACGTGCCAAGCTTATGGAGGCCATGAAGGACAGAAAGTCCATGGCGGCTCAGCAAAGAATGAAAAACATTGCCGACTTGGCCAACGACCAAAGCGGAGGTAACAGAAAGAGAAAGAGAAACCCTAACGTGACCATCGACAACGATCCAAACGATACATTTGGTGCTAATGATGATGACTGGAACGCCTACAGAGACATCAGCAATGCTGCCTTGGAAGAGGAGCAGGACGACACACACCAGGAAATCTTGAAGTTGGAAGGAGACTTGTTGGAGTATGATCCGAACTTCCACCACGAGGACACCCTTGCGGCTTCAGAGACGTTTGACTGGCTGAGTTCTGTGCTTCACAAGTACATCCACGGACCTCGCCAGAGCTTGACGCTTGCAATGCAAGCCGAAGGCCATGATCCAGACGAATTGCTCAATCACCCAGAGATTATTCGCCGGAACCACCAGCTCCACATCAACGTGGAGAGAATCAGAGTACCCGAAATTTACTTCCAGCCGCAGATTGCTGGTCTAGATCAGGCAGGTATCCCAGAGGTGATCCAGAATCTCCTTTTCCGTAACTTTGATGGCAACTTTGGAGTCGAAGGACAGCTGCGGTCGTTGATTGAAAACGTGTTTATCACCGGAGGCGGCTCACTCATACCGAACTTCTCGAACAGATTGCAGTCGGAGCTTAGGAGTATTCTTCCAGTGGACACGCCAATCAACATCACACAAGCCAGAGATGCCATAGTGGACCCATGGAGAGGGATGCAGAAATGGCTCCAAACGCAAGAGGCAACGGAATCGTTCGTCAGCAAAAAAGAGTACGAAGAGTACGGACCAGAGTATATAAAAGAACACAGTCTCGGCAACATCAGTCTCCGAGACCTCTAATGCTACAGAATTTTATCTATCCCAGTGTATTTCAAAACTATGATACAATTATTTCTTGTTGTTTGGGTTGATACCCTTTCTCTTCAAGCTTCTCTTGAGCGACTTGTCGGCCAACTCCTTGTCTTCCTTGTCGTCGAACTCAGCAAAGTCGTCGTGGATGATACCCTCTTCCTCGAGCTCAGATCTGGCAAAGGCCTCCTTCTCCTTGGCACCAGCCTTGCTGACGTCGTGAGCAGAAGAAGCCACCTTCTTGAACTTGGCAACAAAGAACCCATCCACGTTGTATGTGTGTGGGTAGTAGCGTCTGGTCAAGGAGAGCTTAGGGTTGAAGTGCTTGCCTCTGTAGGAGGTAAAGCCCTCCTTACCGATCTGCAACTCTGTCTCGACCAACTTGACGTTGGGTCTCTTTCTTAATGCATAGTCCACCACAGCTTCGTTCTCCTCGACGGCAATGGAACAGGTGGAGTAGATGAGGACACCACCGGTCTTGGAGTGGGCGTTGACGGAGTCAATGGCACTCAAGAGCAACTGCTTTTGCAAGTGAGGGATTTGCATGAAGTCCTTCGGGGTTCTGTTGACCTTGACGGACTCGTCCTTGGCAATGACACCGGTACCGGAGCAGGGAGCGTCTAGCAACACCCTGTCGAAGCCACCAATGACCTTGGGGAACTCACGAGCATCGTAGTTGCACACCACGGTGTTCTTGCACCCGAGTCTCTGGATGTTGGCAATAAGAGACTTGGTACGGGCCTTGTTGGCATCGTTGGCAAACACACAACCCGTATTTTTCATCAATGCAGAAATGTAGGTGGTCTTACCACCGGGGGCAGCAGCCATATCAAGCACACGTTCGTTTGGCTGTGGGTCCATGGCCATGACAGGCAAAAACGACGAGGCTGCTTGTAGTATGTAGTGGCCGGCCAAGTATTCGGGGGTGGCACCGATGGGCACCTGGGAGTCGAACACCTGCAAACCAACCTTGTTCCATGCACCGATGGGCTGCAAGTTGACACCACGGTTGACAAGGGCCTGGGCCAACTCTCTTCTTCGACTCTTCAATGTGTTTGTTCTGATGGTGACGGGTCTGGCCACCTCGTTGGCCTCAAAGAACTCCATGGCCTCTGCGGGGGTGAAGAGAGCAAAGAGCTTCTCGGCCAAGAACTCGCTGTAGCCAAAGTAGTCGCAGATATCCTTGATGAGCCTCTGTGTGTAGTCAGCTCTGGACTTGCCCTCCTCGGCCAACTCCTTGAAGTTCTCGAGAACCTTGACAATCTCGATCATCCGGGCTCTCACTGTGGTGACATCGGTGGGCTCGTTGGCCATCTGCTCCTCTTCCTCAGGCGTAGGCAACACACGGGCTCTTTCCTGGGGAGCACCCTGGGTCAACTCCAAATGGGCCTCCTCGGCTTCAAGCTCATCTTCCTCGTCCAATCTTCTCGACAAGGCTTCCATGTTGGCAGCGTTCAAGTTCTCCATATCGTCGTCCTCGTCGTCGTCGGAGAATCTGGGCTGTTCTCTGTCATCCTCATCGGAGTCATCGTCATCGTCTCCGACGTCAAACTCGTCACCGTTGCCGAACTCGTCGTCCTCATCCTCATCGTCGTCAAACAACAGCTTCTTGGCCGAGCTCAATTCCTCAAGATCGACTTCTGGGAGCTCTGGCTCGGGCGATGGCTCGGGCTTCTTATCGGCCTTAGTCTTTTTTTGAGCACCCGCAGCGTGTTCAGAGGAACGTCTTTTCTTGTCGTGCCTCACCTTTTGCTCTGTCTTAGCACCGATGAACTCATCGTACGTCGGTGGGACACCTTGCTTATTTTTAGCTCTTCTTCCCATGGTTGGTGTGGAAAAATCTCCAGATCCGATGACCTTTAACTGCGCACGGTGATGAGATGCGAAAAAATTTTGGAGTCCGCTGCCTCACTAGTGTTCCTTCACAGAAGATCCCCACAAGAGCAGACCATATAGACTTGACCGAACCCATGAAAAGCCGAACAACTATAAGTGCCAACCAGCATGCCCTCATACGCATGCCGTCCAAGGGCTTCAAAATCGCCTACTTGCGTGAAGACGGCGTCATTTCGCTCGGCAAGTTCGGCACGTTCAAGGTGCTGAGCATCTTGGGCCATCCGTTCGGATCGGCTTTTGAAATAGGTGAGGACAACGAAGCCCTGCCGATCAAAGCATTGCACAGCCATGATGACATGATGGAAAACGAGGAGGCTGAAGACGACCTCGACGCTGAGCTCGACAAGAACGCCCTCACCAAGTACTTTGAGAAGAGCGCAGAGAGCAACCAGGACATCATCAACATCGGCTCCAGCATCCAGACCCTCGACAACAAGCAGATCGACGAGTTGAAGAAACACGGAGCTCTGTCGGATACGGGCCAGAAGATCATCGAGCTCATCATCGCCGGCCACGGTGGGTTCGACAAGAAGACCTTCTTCTCCCAGCAGAAGTACTTGCGCAGGAAGCAGATGAAGTTCTTGAAGCGGTTCCAGGTCGACTACGTGGGCAGCTCGGAGCTCTTGCAGTTTTTCGTTGAGAAGGACATCCAGAAGGCCATGGACATGTGCGAAGAGTCCCTTGGTCTTTTGCTCAGTCACGCCAACGTGCGTCCCGGTGGCCGGTACTTGGTCATAGACGACACCAGTGGCATAGTCACGTATGCATTGATGGAGAGAATGCAAGGACAAGGGTCCATCATGATCGTGCACGAGAACGAGCACCCGAATCTTGCCGCTTTGCGCTACTCCGACTACTCCGACGAGCACATCCAGAGCATGATCAAGTCGGTGAGCTGGCTCCAGCTCGTGGAGCCTGAGAACGAGCAGATTGAGTGGGAGGACCTCCCGCAGGAGGCCATTGACGAGTTGAAGCCCGCCAAGCGTGCTCAGTACTACAAACGCCAGAAACGGGCAGCCGAGATCAACGACGCCCTAGCAGACATCCAGAGAGGCAACTACGACGCCCTCATCTCGTGCACAACTCTCAGCATACCTTCGTTCATACCCTACGTGATACCGTTGGTTGGAGGGTCCCGTCCCATTGTGTTTTACAGTGCGTACAAAGAGCTTCTTCTAGAAGCACAGCATGAAATGACAAAGGACAAAAGAGCATTGGCTCCGTCCATCTACGAGTCCAGGGCTCGCAAGTACCAGACCATCCAGGGCAGGTTGCACCCGATCATGACCCTGAGAGGGTACGGTGGCTACGTTCTCTGTGCCATCCGGGTGTTCCCTGCCGAAAACAACATCCAGGCCATTGGCAAGGGCAACCGCAAGAAGCCCAAGACAGAGGACTCCAAGGAGTCCCTGGCAGCCCCAGACAAAGAGTCCCTGGCAGACATGGAGTCCCTGGCAGCTCCAGTGGCACCAGAAACAGCCTAGAGAAGACCCTCGAGCGGAAGCCCGTTCCACCCAATTACACACCTAAGCTTCCCAGCAGAATCGTAGTAGTCTCTGCACGTCCAGCCGTGCGGAAGACTGTCCTTTGTAGCGTCCACCTGGTCCCTGTACCCTAGCTCAAACACAAACGCTTTTGCGGCAGCAGGAACCACGACATTGTGCACGAGTGCTTTGTAGAACTCCGTGCCTCCAATGAGGGCTAGGGCCGGCTCGTAGTCCCGCACAGATTTCTCCACCCCACTGGCTAGCGGTGCTCGGTGGTAGTCGGCCATCGGCACATACGGTGGGTTGGAAGTGATCACATCAAAGGTGCTCCCACCAAACACCGTCTGCATCACCTCTGCATCAAACACATCCGCCTGGTGCACCGAGATGATGTTGCCGTGGTTGTTCCTTCTGGCCAAGCTCACCGCTTCACTGGAAACATCAAATGCCTCCACATGTGCCAGCGGAACCATGTGCTTCAACAACAACGGAACACACCCAGTGCCGGTGCATGCGTCTAGCACTCGGAGTTTCTGGGCTTTCTCGCCGAGCACCTCGGCTAGGCGCATGGTCCACTCCTCCGTCTCCCACCGCGGAATAAGCACCCCACGCTCACACTTGATGTCTAGCTCTCCAAACGGCTGGCTGCCCAAGATGTACTGCAACGGCTCGTGGCGGCTTCTCCGCAAAACAGCCCTTTTCCACTCGGCCCGGGGCAACTCCTGCTGGATCCACCTCAACTCGCGCTGCGCCTGCTCCAACGACTTTGTCGCATGGAGAAGCGGGGCTAGGAGCGTGTTGTGCGATGCCCTTCGCACGTCTGCAAAGCTCACCCGGGGCATTTGTGGTTGTAGCTTTTCCGCACCATCAACATCTACACATGATTTTCTCAGTGACTATATTTGCGCTGCGAGGCAGCCTATGTACAAGCTACATACCCTTTCTTGAGTAGTACAAGAAAGCTCTCTCGTGTGTAGGAAGAGGGAATGGAGAGATCACCTCAGACTGGCCTGGTCTGGCCACCGGGTCGTTCAAGTAGATGGCGTGGCATGTGTCAAACGAGATCTCAAGGTGGTGGGGCAAGATGGCAAACGCTCCAATGAACGGACGGGGCGTCCATGGCGTAAAGTACGGCTTCGAGGGGTCCTGGCGGCCAAACAACCCCTTCTGCCACGGAAGGTGCACCTGTGCCTTGGACTCGTCCTCAAGAACCTCGTCCTTCTTGAGTGGCTTGTGCTTCTTCAAGTTCTCGGGCTTGAACGAAGCAAACGTCTGCACGCTCACGTCCGACGACACCTTGGCCTTCTCGCAGCTCACACGGAGGTGCTCGAGATGCAGTGTCAATACCTCAGACAAGATCTTCTTCACGTGGGATGCAAGCTTGGCGTCAGCCGGGTTCTCAAACTCGGTCGACTTGGTGGAGATATACTTCTCGCACTCCTCCAACGAATGCTTCTCCAAGAGAGGGTGGTTGGCGTTCTTCAACAAAGTGTAGGCATTCAATGCCTTCTCTGCATTCTGCAAAAGTGGGAGCACCTTCTGGAAAGCCTTGGCTTCGAGCTCTTCTACTGGCTTGTTGGCAGCCACACCCAACACCTTCTCCAAGATGGACTGTCTGGTGGTGTTTCTTTGCTCCTCAAGCATCTGTTGCTCAAGCTGCTTGTTGTACGACTCGGCAGACTGCACACGCTCCTCCTTGAACGTGGACAAGGTGTCCAACGACTCAGGCTTGTTCATCTTCTTTTCCCACGTTTCCCTAGGGTGGTCTCTGGCATTCTGCACGTACCTGTTCCAGAAGAAGATCTGGTTGTTGTCCGTCTTGATGGCCTTGTTCAAGCTGGGCTTGGTTCTGCCCATGGCAAAGAGCACTTTTTCGGGGTTCACGCTGAACATGTCTCCGCTCTGCAATGGGTAAGCACTGTGCTTGACAGTGACACCGTTCACCTGGACATCACCACTCTTGATGAACTGCCTGGCTTGTCTTATGGAAGATGCAAACATGGCTCTGAACACGGCAAATTCTAGTCTCCGCTCAAGAGTGGCATATGTCTGGATAGCCATGGGGGTCTGCTGGATTCTTCTTCCCTGCAAAGATGCATCTAGTTGGGCCACGGAGTTCAAGTTGGGAGAGAACAAGGTCTTCCATCTCTTTTCATTCAAGTGTTCTCCGTGGTAAGCTCTAGTTTCTTGCTTGGCCAGCCATTTCTGCTGGAAATGCGTTTTGGTGTTGTACCGGGGGAATGGCTTCTTGTAGAGGTTGAACAAGTTGTGCTTGTTCATCGACGCACGAATACGCCCTCTCGCTAACGAGAAGAAATTTTGTGTCTTTCTAGGCATGCCGTTTCTCTATCAATGTCCGATGGTTTGGTTGTGAGGTCCCGTCTGAAAAATCAACGAAAAAGTAGTGCACGGCTCAAACAATGTATGGTTTTCACAGCACTATCCTGCAAAACGGCCCCAGGCGTCACTATGAGTTTTCATTAATTTGGATTTGCAGAAAACGGGCTCAGAGGTATTTTGGTTCGAAGGCAATTTTCATATCGTTCTTCCTCATGTTCCGTTTTCAGTGATCCTGGGGTCTTGTTACTACTGAGATGCGCACTTGCAACCGTAAATAGGACTCCCACTTAAGCATGATCAGCGAAAGACAGTGGTCCATTGACGAGGAGATCCAGTTGTTTTCTCTAATATGTGACTTTAAGCCAGCAGGTAAAGATGAAGAAAAAAATATCCAGGAGATTCTCAGCCGTCTCAACGAGAAGGAGGACGGGAGCAAAATCACACGAGACCAGCTCTATAACAAACTACAGAAGCACTACAACCTAGCGAAGTTAGGGGAAATCGAAAATGAACAAGATGAAGACAGTCAGAGCATAGATAAGAGTGCCGCAGGAACACCATCACCAAAGAAGATGAAAGAAGAAACACCAGACCCACCAGAGCATGCCCCAGCAAGAAACACTAGGTCACGAGAACGAGAAGCTAGCAAGAAAGATCAAGAGAAGGCTAAAGAAGAAGAAAAAGCCACCGAGACAAAATCAAAAACAAAAGCTGAATCTACCAAGGAGCCAAAAGAAGGCAAAGACAACGACTCAGGCACATATTCCTCAGAACTCAGTGACGTGGAAGCAGATGTGCCTGAGGATGAAGATATTCTCAAGATGAAGACAAAGGAAAAGGCAACGAGAACCAGAAGAGGTGCTGCTAAGAAGGAGGAGGCAGAACCCCAAAGAAGAAAGAGAACCAGGTCCAATGCGAAAGCAGAAAAGGAACAGCCTCCAGCAAAACGCCGGCTGAGACCAGGAACTCCTCCGGTCAAAAGGCGAACTAGATCAGAAAAAGAAGATACAACAGCAGCATCCGAGCCTGCTGAGGAACAGCAAACGGAAGAGCCGAAAACTAGGCGATCTACACGTACGGCAGTACGTAGGTCCACGAGGAAGAAATAATGTGTTAGTGACAATGCAATGTATTATAGTACAGTATTAAAGAGTGAAATGAGTGCAACCTGGTGCACTCGATGTATGAAAGTGTTCGTAGAAGGTGGAATAGTCTAAGAAATGATATCCCACATTCTTTCCCAGAGGTTGCGGGGCTTGTCATCCCAGACCATTTCATCAATTTCTCTGACACCGCTTTCAATGTCACATTCATCGATTGGAAGGAGAAGGGATCTCCAGGAAAATGCATGTTTGGTGAAGCCGTTAAAATAGAAGTGGGAAACAACCCACACAAAAGCAAATAATACGACAGAAATGTAAGCTGTGAAAAAGCTGCTAGCAGTGATGGCAAAGAAACAACTGTAACCTTGAACGAAAACAAGGATGAAGCCCAAAACAAAGGCGTACCATGCAACGTATGGCATACCAAAGCACTTGAAAGGCAAATTATCTCTAGACATACCTCTTGATTTCAAGATCATCATAAATCTTATGTGAGAAAATGAAATGTTGACCCAAGCGATCAAACCAGCCACAGCCGTGATGTTAAGAAGCCAGTTGAACACAGTGTTACCGCTGTGAGACAAAGACAAATAACCCAATGCACCGAAAGCAGACGTAAAAAGAACGGAAACATATGGGATACCCTGTTTGGTGGTCCAAGAAAAGAATTTTGGAGCAGCACCGACTTGGGACAAACCGTAAACGATACGAGAGCCACAGTAGACGTTGGAGTTGGCAGCGGAAATAACGGAAATCAAAATGACGGCATTAAAAATACTGGGAAGGTACTTTGTGCCCGAGTTGTGCATGGCCACGATGAAAGGAGAAGAGGCGGCAAAGTTCGAGCCGTCTTGAAGTTTAGGGTCGTTGTATGGCACCAACAAGCCCATGAAAAACATAGACAACACGTAGAAAAGCACAATACGCCAGATGACCTTTCTGATGGCAGAAGGAACAGTCTTTCTTGGGTTGGCAGACTCACCACAGGAGATACCAACCAATTCCACACCCTGGAAAGTGAAGAGAGCAGAAACAAGGGAAGAAACCCAACCCAAAAGTCTGTCTGTGTTATGGTTTTTCACAAGGTGAGCACCATCACCCCAGGGACCAGGGTTTCTCCAGTAGCGGAAGCCGACGGGACCAGTCTTGCCAGCACCGCAGACCATGCAGAGGGCGTAAATGAGCCAACCGGCAACGGCAACGATCTTCAAGAAACCAATCCAGAATTCGACTTCTCCGTAGAACTCAACTGGGAACATGTTAGCGACAATGATCAAGACCCAGAAGATGGTAATCCATGCAGCCAAGGGCACCTTGTCGGTCCAATATTGAATGATCTGACCAACGACAGAAACTTCCAAGGCAAAGGTGATTGACCACGAGAACCAATAGTTCCAGCCGTTGGCAACACCGAGAGCAGGGGAGCAGAAACGAGTGCAGAACTGAGTGAAAGAACCAGAACATGGAATGTAGGTGGCCATCTCACCCAAACTCTGGGTCACGGACCATGCAAGACTTGTGATGAACAAATATGAAATAAGACCCATGACCGGGCCGTACAGAAGAGATTCCTTGGAGGAAACAAACAAACCAGTACCAATTGCACCACCAAGGGCAATCATGGCAATGTGTCTGGCCTTGAGCCCACGTCTGACGTCGTTGTCGTTGTTGAGATCAGAGACATCGTCTTGGACATATTCAATGTTCTTTTCTTGAGAAAGATCAAGGCCTTGGACGTACTCGCCGTTCTTTTCTTGGGAGACTTTTCCTCCATAGGAACCCATCGACTTTTCAGCGTCCGAGTTCATTGTGTGGGTAATGCAAAAAAGGAAAAGAGGTGATGCAGCGTGGAGGGAAGCTTAGGATATATATGTTTAAACAATGCAAGGGATAGCGGGGTGGTATCTAAAACGAAAAAAGAGGTGTGAAACGAAACAAAAGAAAAAGCACCAAAAATATAAACCGATGCAAACCATTGAGGCAAACGGTGAAAAAGAAATGACTTATCTGCGCTAAGTACGCATTAGACAAGATCACACGCAGGTGCCGCATACATCACCGCCGTGGTAATCTTAGGTGCGCACTGATGGGCCTAAATCGCCCAGAAATCCTGCACACAAGCCTTTTTTTCCACGGCAACAGCGCCGATTTTGCCTCTTCGCCGCTGCCGCTGGCTATCTCTTCGCCCTGCGAGGGTAACCGCCGTCGCTCTACCTTGCACTTAGCAGTCAACCGTTCCAGTCCAACTCCACAAGGTCGACTTCTACTGCCGTTAAAGGTTTATCAATCTATCAATGCTTATCAGCATGCTTCTATTACATGAAAATGTGGGGATCACAGGGGGAAACATATCTTGCAACGGGGACTGCCTTATTGGGCTTACAAACACTAGCTTTTGCCCTTCTTTTTGTTTTTGGGCATTTGGAAGCAAATTTTTTCTCTTCGGCGTTTTGCCCTGCTGCTTAGTCCATGACCGGTGTAACATCGCACTCCCTCGCGAAAAAAGCATGCCGGCTCTGCCCATTTCTTTTTTACCTTATCAATTTCTTATCTCTAGATAGCACCGTATTGCACGGCTTCCACTGTGATCAGTTCTTTTTTACAACTCTTATGATAATTTTCTTTTTCTTTTTCCTTTGATTCGCTTATCTATTCGCTACGCTCAAAACCACGTGTGTCGATCATCGCATCGATGCATCACTCGCTTTTCTCTTATTCTCTGACATGCGGACCTTGGCACAAATCCCGCCGAATCATTCGACTTCGCTTGAATAAACTCTGCGCAGCCAAGTGACTCACCATACTCGATTTCTCCGCTCGTTAAGCTAGTTTAGAATTACTGCAAAGGGCAGCCCACGGAACCTTGTCCATATAGTCTTCTCGGTGTTCAAACCCCGATCGCACTTTTACTCTTCCTACATTTTAATTACTCATTTCTTTATTCACGGGTACTCAAAACAGGTATTCGCAGATATCAAATTTGATAAAGAAAAGGATTGATTTTTTTTTGAAGACAAAAAAAAAAAAAAAAGGACGGTAGTTAATCAGTAGAAGACGAACTTAGCACGTCCAGAGGTAACACCAACGGTACATCCGTCAGTACCATCTCCGTTGAACTTACCGTTCTCGTAGACACACTTACCAGAAACGTTTCCACCGTCGTCAGCAACAATCTTGACGCTGAAGTTAGCAGCGTCCTTGTTGTTAGGGTTAGGAATCAAGGAAAGGTAAGCAATGCCGTTGGTGTAACCAGCACCAATGTTCAATGGTGCCCAGTTACCAATACCAGAGCCAGCAGTACCCCATTGACAGCCCTTCTCCCAGGAAACACCAGCGTTGTTAACGTAGTATTGAGCGGAAGTTGGCTTACCTTGCCACTGGTAGTAAGTGTCAGAGTCAACGGTGGTCAATGGAATGGTCTTACCAGCCTCAGCAAAGGTTGGGATGACCATGTTCTCAGTACCTGGGTAGTCAGTTCTGCAAATAGCAACATCCTGAGACAAGGTGTTGTCAACGATAGCCTTGTCCTGGCCCCATTCACACAAGTACTTGGTGTTGGTGTTGGTACGGTACAACTTACCGCCCTTACAGATCAAACCACCAACAGAAACACCGTTGGCTGGCTGAGCGAATGGCCACTGAGTCTTGGACATACCAGACTGACAAGCGTAAGAGCAGTGGGAACCCTCCTTACAGTTACCACCAGTAGAACCGTCGCTGTTCTCAATACCAGACCAGCCACCAAAGCCCAATTGATCAAGAGCAATAACACCCTCACCAGCTGGGAATTGGTCACAAGACAAGACACCGTCTTGGAACTCCTTGCTTGGGTTAGCGTAAGCCTCAAGGTCACCAAAGATACCACCAGAGCCAGTTGGAGCAGAGGTCTCAACGGCAGTAGAGGAGGTGGAGGTCTCTGGAGTAGAGGTCTCGACAGGAGACAGGGTAGTCTCTGGGGTAGCGGTCTCGACAGGAGTCAGACTAGTCTCAATAGAAGAAGTGGTTGGCTCGGCAGCAGCAGGCGACGACTCGACAGGAGCGGATGAAGCTGTGGCGACAGCAGTTTCGGTAGAAGAGGAGCCGTGGCCGTTGACAGTAACGGTCACATAGGCGTATTCGTAGACGATTTCTCTCTTGTGTTTGTGGTGATGGTGAACTTGAGTAGAAGAACAGTCATCATCTCTCTTCATAGGAAGAGCAGAAACAACAGCAGAGCTGGCCAAAATGGCAGAAAGGAGCGTGGGAGCGTATTTCATTTCTATAATTAGTTAGTATTAAAGGACTGTCAGAGCATAGATGGTTGGGAAGGGATTATTAGGGAGTCAAATAGGGTAAATTGGACACGAGTATTGCTCGAACTCAACGGCTGCTAAATTGACAGGCACCCAGGTTCGCAAACCGCGACCAGGTAAACAAACGCCTCCGTTTTTACGAGCGCGACGTGGTTGCGCAAGGAGTGGAACGCAATTTTCCTGCATTGTAACATAACAAAGCCCAGAATTTGACAAGGTAAGCAGCGCGACAAAAACGGAAAGGGTATTAGCTGACAAGACACCCTTATGTGCAGTAATCATTAAATCGCACCTGTTCGGAATGGGTGTTACCGTAAGTAAGCAATCCAGCAGGGCGCGACATTTAGCCGAATCACAGCGTTCTGGAGTTTGTTGACAAATTCTGGCGTGCCTTGGAAATTACCAACAACAGTAGGCATTTCTTTGAAGTAGGGATAACCTTTGAAGGGAGAAGGGGGATGGAATAAGAGAAGTGTGGGAGACATTGTTACTAGGATCGCGCTTGTGTCACTGAATAGGGCGCCAGCTCTTGTAGATCGGGTATTGATAAAGGCTCACAAAGATTTCACAACCAAAAAAAAAAGACAGGAAAAGTACATACCGATTTAGTAGGTAAGGAACGTAATTGCCTAAAGACAGGTAATGATCGTTTCAAAGCTTATAGTAAAGGAATGACAGGTTAAACCGGGGACGAACGATAAAGAAGAAGAAGAAGAAAATCCAAAAAGGCGCCTGGGGATGATATTGGGTTATATGTGATGTAGCAGGAGACAGGCATGCGCGGAAACGCAAGTGGCTGGCGACATTTCTCTCAACGGAAACCAGGTGCAGGCGCTCTGCATATAGAACAGTTTCGGAAGTATGCGCACGTTTTTGCATAGTAAAGTACAGGAATTTGCTTGGTCTATTGCTGCCAATCGGAGATGCTTTTTTTCGCTTCTCGTTTTCGAAAGCATATTGACATAAGCCTCTGAATTATTATCAGAAATATGTCATTGCTGGTTCTCATAAGGCTTATATGACCAAGCCACTACAGCAATGCTGGGGTCACCACCAATACTCACATCTTATACTCTTGTAATATGATAATGAGATTTCGATTGCTGGATTAAACAAGGCAGTGTTCGATAATTAATTATCTCCTTTTCAGGTCTGCTTACTCTTCTCGAACAGGGCCGATTCCTTTGTGCTACATTTGCCAAGAGGCAGACAACGGTTACGCAATACTGCAAGAAAAACAAAATGGGAAAAAAAAAAAAAAAAAAAGGAGATGAGAAAAATAAATAGAAGACAAGGAAATCTAGGAGATTTTCTGATCTAAATGCAAACTAAAGTGGAGCAGATTACACGGTGTTTGTACCTGTTTGTACCTCCTCAATATAGTTGCGAAGGTTCAGTGAGTTGATCAATGGAGCCACAAGGGTACCGTGCCTCTGCACAAGTTTACGTAGGTCTGATATTCAGAATCAAGAAGGTTAAGCCGCAGTGGAAATCACCAGCATTATCTATTGTACTCTTTTTTTTTTTTTTTTTTTTTTTTTTTTTTTTTTTTTTTTTTTTTTTTTTTTTTTTTTTTTTTTTTTTTTTTTTTTTTTTTTTTTTTTTAAGTTTATTTTTTCCGACTTGCCTTAACAAAGAAATTCACAAAAGCCATCTCATTTATCGGACAAGAAACCCGTGCACCTCATCTCATCAGACTAGGAAGGCCTCACAAGACAGTAGTAGACAGTGTGGAGATGGAAAACGATTCCGACTCAAAAATTACGAGTAACGAAACCCAGATACATACGGATACAGCTTCCGAAAACGCTGCTCAGCTCCCTCAAAAACAAGCAGAGGATCACAAAACTGCAGAAGATACTTCACAAATTACTGAAAATGCTGAATCTACCATAAGAGAAACGCATGAGAGCCCGTCTCAAGAGAACAAAGACGAAACAGATGCTCCTCTTCAGCCAAACACAGAACCAGATACAGAACCTAAAACTCAATTGCCCGAGTCCTCAATTGACAAACCTGACACAAATGAAAAGGAAGACAAGAAGGATCAAGTGCCTGAAGAACCTCATGAGGAAGCCAAAGAACAATCTCCAACGCAAAACTCTGAAAAAGATAATGACGATACTTCTAAGCCTGAGGCTTTGAATGGTGAGTCAGAGGCCGTTGATGCCGCATCCACGGAAAACAAACAAGATGATCCAGCAGATGAGCACAAAGAGAAAGTCGAGAAGTTGCTCCAGCCTTCAAACGAAGAAATCAAACAATACTCTGACGATGAAATTTCTATAGCAGACTCCGACAGCTCTTCTTCAGCCTCAGAATCATCCGACTCATCCGACTCCGATTCCGACTCGGACTCAGACTCAAGCTCTGATGCTGGTTCCCCTGGAGAAAAAGTTGACTTGGATGATGAGGAGGATGAACCGTCTGGAGGTCCAATTTTGTCCAAGAACGAGCAAGCCGACGAAAAGGCTCCAACCTTACCTCCAGATTATAAGGTGCCCGAGAACGCACCATTAGAGTACGTGGGTGACGTGTGCGGAATGTTTGAGCAGAATGTTATTGTGAAGGCAAACATATCAGGAGAATTCAGAGTCCTTAAAGAAAACTCTGTGCTCTGTTTTGAAGACAGAGAGGTTCTTGGTCCCCTTTTCGAGACCTTTGGCCGTCTCCAGGCACCTAACTACTGCGTCAAGTTCAACACCAAGGAAGAGTTTGAAAAGTTCAAGGACAAAAAAGGTGCCAAGGTGTTCTATGTTGTTCCAGAATCGCAGTTTGTGTTCACAGATGCTATCAAGAAGATAAAAGGTACAGATGCTAGTAACTGTCACGACGAGGAGCTTCCTGAGGAAGAACAGGAATTCTCTGATGATGAGCAGGAGATGGCTGCCAAGCAAGAAAAGAAGAAAAAGAAAAAGAAGACCAAGGAAGCCAAAGGTGATCAGCCACCACAAAAAAGACAAAATACCGGACCTACCCCACCAACATTCGTCTCGTACGGTTTCGCCAACCAGCCTCATTCTCAACCTCCACAACCAAAACCTCAGCAGCCTCAGCAACCAGCTCCTATGGCCAATCAGAATCCAGCTCTTCACGGACAGCAAAACCTCCCTCCTCAAGCTCCTAGTCCTTATGGTGTTCCATTTGACCCTGCTCAGCATCAATATCACAGCTATGCCCAATCACCGGTTTACCAGCAACAAATGCCATACCAGATGCCAGCACAGCAACCTTACTTCCAATATAATCAGCAATATTTCCCCCAGCATTCTTCCCCTACTCCTTATCCACCTGTGATGCCAGCCTACGGCCAGCAGCAGCCTTACTTCCCTCCAGCGTACAATACTCCACCACCCCCACAGATGGCTGCTTTTCCTGTGCCACCACAACAACAAGTCCAACAATTACCACAAGTCCAACAACCACCACAAGTCCAGCAACCTCCACAAGTACCAATACAGGGCCAAAGTCCATTACAAGCTCAGCCACTAGTGTCTAATGATGCTCTTCATCATCTACACGCTCTTGTCACCAACCAATTGGGACAGGCTCCGCCAGGAAACAACCAAGGTCCTCCACCAAACCAATAAAATTTTTGCATTCTATATACAAAGTAATGGATACATCACTTGTTCTTTGTTTTTTTGTCGAGAAACTTAAGAGCCAGATGAGCTCTCGTCAAAGCTTTCTCAGGAAATCCAGCCAATTTTGCCACCTCAAATGCGTAGGACCTCTCGCTGATTCCAGGTTGAAGTTTGTGATCAAATCGTACGAGCTGTTGCTCGCCTTGATCATTAGACTTTTGAATCACCTGTGTTCTGTAGTAGCGAATCCATCTTTCGCTGACATTATGCTCTTCAAGCAAACCTTTCAACTCCAGCCCGAAGTGTGTAGCAAACAAAGTACGGCATTTGTTCTCCTCCAATAAGGTCAGCAAAGTGGCATACGCAATAGCCAATCCTTCTCTGCCACTAGTACCACGGCCAATCTCATCAACAATAGCCAACGACCGCGATGTTGCATTTCGGAGAATGTTACTGGTTTCAATCATCTCCACCATAAATGTACTGAGGTCACTGAAAATATCATCAGATGCACCGATTCTGGTGAAAATACGATCGACAATGCCCATTTTTGCAACGGAAGCTGGAACAAAAGAGCCAATTTGTGCCATGATAACTATCAATGCATTTTGTCGAAGGAAAGTACTCTTTCCACCCATATTAGGCCCAGAAATAACCCACAATCGGGCATCCGAACCGAGCTCTGTATCATTAGCAGTGAACATTTGGCCTGCTTGCTTAAGACTTGCCTCCACAACAGGATGTCTGCCCTCACGGATGGTTAGAGAATTGCTTTTCATAAATTTGGGACAGGTAAGTCTATTCTCGTTGGCAGCAACCGCAAACGAAGAAGTTATATCAAGGAAATCAGCCAATCGACTTATTTGTCTAATTTGAAATGCTTTCTTGGTAACTGCTTCGACCAAGCCAAGAATTATGGTACTTTCCATTGCCTCAATTTGAGAAATTATGGAGGATCTCTTTTCCTGTAATGACGCCCAGTCGTGTGGCTTATACACAAGTGATGTTTTCCTTTTCTCCTTCAAATGTGCTGGTTCCGGAAGTTTTTCGAATATCTTCTCCACGAACCTGGCTTTTGTTGCAACATAGATAACATTCAGTATCCTGTTGTGCATGTCTTTTCTGGCCACGGTTGCTTTTGGATCAATGCTGAATACAAGGTCTTGCACTTTTCTTAAATGCTTTGCCTCGACAACTTGAAGATCATCAAGTTTATTATGCAATTCTGTCAACTCTGGAGAAAAATCTCGCTTGACATTAAATATAAACGGTGTCTGCGTTGTTTCTTCAGGGTCTACGACAGTAATATCAGAGCACTCTTCATCTTGAGTGCCTTCAGATATTTGTGAATCTTTTGAAACGGCCTCTTCTTTGAGCGTGGTGAGCACGGGATCAACATATAAGGTATCAAATATCCTTTTCGCAAGATCACGGGGTACGTTGAAGTCCAGATTGAAATGTTGAAGAATCAGCCTTTCGTCGTCGTCAGATTCAGCACTAGTTTTCACAACCACATCTTTGAGCTTGCCGTATTTTTCGAGACTCTCTCCAATAGAAAGTAGATGTGTAACTGGGTTGGTTGCCTTGAGAACCAATCGCTGCAAAGACCGACCAACGTCACCAGATTCTCGTAAGAGAGCCCGTGTTTCTAAGCATAAATATACATGGGTTCTGAAAAGCTGTACGAAGCTTTGCCTGCGCTTTATCTCGTCCACATCCAAAATTGGGGACTTGAGCCATTGGTCTAAATAACGACTTCCTGATGGAGTGACAGTTTTTTTAATTGTGTTCACAAGTGAACCAACCACAGAGTTAACTCCTCCCGCCAGTCTCTCAGTTAATTCAAGGGCCTCTTGAGTTCTTGCATCCATATGAAGATACCTATCACTGATATATCTAGTTGGAATATCGAGCTGAAGTGTTCTGTCAGGTAAGTTCACATTAAGGTATGAAATGATCATGTTCATGGCACCTTCTTCTCGCTGAGTAAAGCTCTCAATAGCTTTTCTAGTAGCTTGCCTTGAGGACTCAAACTGTACCTTAAGATCTGTACCTATGTTCTTATGATATCTAACAAAGTACCTTTTCAAATTCACCATCTCGTTGAACCAGTCAAGAGCAGAAGAGCCTTCAATTTGATCTTTCATAAAAAGGTCTTTAGACAAGATGATTTCACTGGGACCAACTCTCGAAAGATCGGCATTCAAGTCGCCCAAAGTCGTCTCCTGAACGTAGAAATCACCCACAGACACATCAATCCACAGTAGTCCAACAGGCATATCAAGAGAAGGGATCTTAGCAGAATCAGCCCGAATATGAATGGCAGCCAAGTAATTGTTCCTTGAGAAATTCATGAAACTTTCATCCACAAGAGTACCTGGAGTCACTATCCGAGACACCTTTCTATAAAATCGATTTTCTTGTGGATATGGGTATTGATCGCAAATGGCAACATTCTGCTGCAAGTCCTGAACTAAAATCTTAACAAATTTCTGAAGCTGATAACAAGGGAATCCGGACATGGGTATACTCTCTCCGGCCTGTCTTCTGAGAGCAATCTTAATACCCAATTTAGGAGCATATTCAAGTGCTTGTTCGTGATATATTTCATAGAAACCACCGACCTGGATAAGGCAAACACAACCTTTGTTCTGATCTATGAGGTTGCGAATGGCTCGGAGCAAGGTCAGTGGAGCATTTTCTTTTGTAAGTCCACCTCTATCCCATTCCTCGAGTAGCGGACTTGCTTGGTTAGACTGTGGACTAGGTACCTCATCAGGAATTACTATACTGCTTTCAAGGATTTGAGCTTTAGTGCTTTCGTTCCTCGCCTTTGCAGCCCGCTTTGCCTTGCCTTTATTTAATTTTGGTGAAATAGAGAATCTTGCGACATTGACTAGGTAAGGACGTCGTAACGCAAGGCGAATCATAATTTTAAAGGAGAGGACAAGCGTGAAATTCACGGGTCATTAAACGTCTTGGTCTGCAGCATTTTTGAGACGATTGATCTATTTTGTGATCGTGTAGGAACGACATTTTTTTTTTTTTTTTTTTTTTTTTTTTGTCCCGTTACGCGTCAGAATAGCTGCAAAATAAGTCTACACATAGAACCGCATAAACCCTTGACGAACGCCCATTACAATACACGTTAATTACGATGCACAAGTCTTTATTGAATAAATGCCAGTACCTCTCAACCAGCTCTGCTGGCTGATGATGTGAAATAAAGATTAATAAATAAATATTGTAAGAAAAAAAAAAAAAAAAAAATAGGACAAGAGACCAAACAATTAGTTGAGGAAACCCTTACAACCTGGAGCACCGCAAAGACAACGGATTCTTTCATCGTCATTGGTTTCACGCTCGAATTTGTAGTCGTAAGTTAATTCCTCGTTTGCGTCAATATCTCTTAATGCATAGATGACGATTCTCTTTTTACCGTCAACTTTAATAATTTTGGCTGTGCAACTTGGATTACAGCAATGATTGATAAATCTTGCTATTCCGCCTTTCTTGGTGGCATCAATGACAGTGTTCTCATCAATACGGAAAAGATAAGATGATCCGATACCGGTTTTGAGATAACTTTTCTCCCTGTGTTCTGCGACTTGTTGCCTAATGCTTTCTCCGACGTATTCTATAATCATTTCCTTGGCTGCAATCGGTTCGTTAGCAAAAAGACCCCAGTTGTGGATTGCAGATCTAGCAAAGGAGACTGGCTTCTTTCTCTTGTTCAAGGCATTGAGGTTCAAAATGTCCGACTCAGAACTCAAAATTTGTTTTTGAGCACTGATATCAGCAGCAAATCTTCTGTTATTTGCTCTATTGACACGAGAACTTTGCACAGCATTACTGTTATTTGTGCTTCCTCCATTTTGGTTTTCACTCTCATCATGCTCCACTGTCTTAAGAGGTTTATGAATACGTTTTTTGTGAGGAAGGTATTCGATTTTATCAGCCTCTTTAATTTTCCTGTAGCCCTGACTTCTGAAAGACCCAGTTTCATTCTCCAAATGCTTGCTGAATTCTCCAATAGATTCTTCCATTGAAACAATAGCCTTTGCCAGCTGTCTGCGTTTCCAGGCCCAATATTCGGGATGAATAACTTGCGCTGCTTCAACATTAGCAAGACATTTTTTGGCAAGCTCAAAATCTTCATCATCTCTAAGAACATCCTGCAAACTTTCGAAATCAAGAAAATCACCAGCCTGAGGCTCACGCTCATCAAATACTTTGATTGGACCTTCAGTAATCGTGGCCGCATATTTTGCATCAGGTCCCTCAAGTTCCTCCTCTTCTGGACCGATTGATTCTTCTCTCTCTGCATCTTCCATTTCTGCATCTTCAGGTTCTTCCTCTTCTTCTTCTGAAGATTCATCATACAAAAGAGTTTGCCGGAGTTTCGACAGCTTCAACTTCTTTTTTGGTTGTTCTTCGTCATCCAATGACACCGAAGTAGAAATGTCTCGCTTCATAGATGGAGCAGGGGTTACCGAGCGACTTGAGTCTTCATCTTCAGACTCATCCGAATCTTGATCAGCATAATTAAGAGCATGTTGCATAGGTAACATACTCTTTTTCTTACTGCTCTCTTTTGCTGCAGCGCCTAGCTTCTTAGTAAAGCTAGGTAAAGCCAAGCCGGCTTGTTTGCTTTTTTCCAAGTCAGCTTTACGCTTGCTTTTGACGAAGGAAAGAGCACTGTTGGAAGGCTGCTTTTCTTTCTCCTCAACAGCTTGTTGTTTCCTCTTCTGGAGTTCAAGCTCATCCTCCTTTTGTTTTTCTTTGAGCTGACTCATGAGCTCAGGATATGAGTTTGGATTCAAGAGTTCAAGAATTGCTGGTGCAATAACACGTTCACGAATATCTTTACTCAAGAACATTTGGAATTCCTTAATAAGCATATTAGTGGCTTCATCAACCACATCATGTCCTTTTGCTTTGGATGAAGTTGACTTCTCAGCCACTTTTGCTGGATTAAAGTTTTGGGGAATACACATGTCCATGAACATACGATATTCGTAAAATGGAGCACCATCCTCATTATCAAAACACCTCTGACACTCTTCAATGGAATTGAAAACAACATAGTATCCACTGGAATCAACAAGAACTCTGGTCCAATCGTATTTCATGAGCTTCTTTTTTATTTCTTGAGATGAAACCTTCCTTGTAGATACAACAGAATCACTAATGAAAACAAAGGGTCTATCTTTAACATACCTAGTGAGGTCCTTCGGTATGAAAACTCCTTTCTCGACTTTGTGATTAGAACGCTTGGATCTTGTAGTAGTATCGTTTTGTGGAAGTTGTTTCTTATCATCCCCATCTGCTGCTCCGTTCAGTACTTGTTTTTTGGATTCACGAGCTTCTTCTTGTTTCTTTTGATGCTCAAGGAGTTCTCGCTCAGCCTTTTCACGCTTGAGACGTTCAGCACGTAACCTGTCCTCAGCTATCTTTATCCTAGTATTTAGGAGTTTATTGTCATTATCATTAAGTGCAATTTTGAGGTCAGCACCATCGATTTTCGGGCTTTCCAATTTCAAGCGTTTAAGCATTGCTTTGGCAGTTCGCAGGGCCTTCTCCAAAGCACCATGGAACGTGAATGTAGCTATTCCCAAAGGAACTGCATGAATGGGATCATTAATGAAGGTAACATTCTTGACATCACCTCCATAAGAAGAAAAGAAATTGGCAAAGTATGCCTCGTTCACGGTGACCGGGAGGTCCCACACGACTAATTCTGCAAGTGGGGCTGGGCCCAAGGAATACTTATCGTAAGTGAAACGAGGCTGTGGAAGATGCTTGAACTGCATCTTCTTGGACTGCTTGTTTGGCTTGGAAAGGTAATTATGGACTCCCATTTTCTGACGTGGATCGGACGGTGGCTTCACAGACAGCTCAGTTTGGAATCGGAGTTTCCGGTGAGCAGCCTTCTTCTCGGCTTTTGACAAAGCCGGGTCTAGGTCAGGATCATAAAGCACCCTATAGTTTTTGGATATTTCGACTGGGGAGCTCGAAGGTCGCAGTTGGATGTACTCTATGTGATGCGTCTGACGGTCGAACTGGGAATCCACCGGGTTTTCACCGGTGGTCATGTTCGTCCCCGAAATATGTGTGTCTTTTGAAGTAGAAGAATCAGATGTTGAATGCGGGGGAGTATTAGTCATGGGATCAAACTTAGAAAATGATGATGCAGTAGTTTCAGCCCCTGACTTCTGAGCTGTGGACAGCCCATTTTCAAGAGAAGTTTCGGTCGGAGAAGTTCGAGCCGAAGACTCTGGAGTGGGGTTATAAGATTCTCTGAACCTTCTATTGTACGAGTTCTGACGAAATTCAGGCTTCTTCGACGGGAAACGATCACTTTCGCCGCGTCCTCGATATGGCGGACCATGACCACCAGGGCCAGGACGTTTCCATGGCTTGAATCTATTGTAAGACATTTATAGGTCTCGGGCAAAGATATGCTATAGCTCTTGTGAACTGTTCTTTGGTTATCTAGGAAATCTGGTTTGATGCACTCGAAGAACAAACACAAAATGAGTAAGCGATAATGTGGGTATTATAACACAAACAGTAATTTCACGACGTCGGTTGTATGCTGAGCTTTATACAACACCTATTAAACTGGAAGAACACGCGTGAACGAACCAGTACAAACAGAACGAGTTTTGGTGAACTAGTACGGGTCTCAAACTGGAACGCCTGTTTTTAATGTATGTATACTCCGCGAACTGGGTGTGCACCTAGGCTTACAACACCGCAGACCTGGGAGTACGACACTGATACGGAGAAGAGAAAAACGAAATATTAAATGATAAGAAAAATGGTAGAAAACGGTAGCAATATGATCTCATTGTGGAAGACGAGCAGCCACTATTCTAGATTCTACTGTGTGTGCATGCAACTTTCTGCACGTTTGGATTATCAATCAACGAATATATATTATGCGATATGGTACAGATGCTACTTTGTTCTAATGTGCTTGAGTGGACCAGAAGAGTGGAAAAAGTTCATAGCGTACTCCTTCTTTCTGAACTTTCTCTCTTTAGGCTCTTGCACGTAATATGACCACCCTTGGCCCTCAGCAAACTGGATGGCAGACTCCTTTGTGTCGAATTTCATGATGGTTCCTTGCATGTAGTCACCACTGGATTGGTAACCGATCAAGTCATTCTCCCATCTGTTCTCCTTGCCCAAGACATCCCAGTCCAACTTCCAGTTTGAACGGTTGTGACGACCAGACTGCATGGCAGACTTGGACTCTTTGTAGATTCTCACTGTTCTGTCGGTGGCCATTTCTTGTGGTGCACCGGAGACAATCTCCTTTGGCTTGATGGTAGCACTGTCATAGATGACTGGTTTTTGCAAAGCAACGAAGCCGGTGCTAAACTGACGGGTTATTGTGCTGTTAAAACCACGAGCACTTGCTCTTATAAATTGTGAGCTCAACATAACGGGCTGTATTGTGTGGAAACGGAAAGCTGGAGCCGTAGTGTGCTCTTTACTTTTAGTTTGTCTCTGGTTGGCCAGTCTCGCGGTCGTGCGCGCACAACCAAATATCAATTGTGGATCTCCCTACAAAAGTAATGATACACTAGTAAATGGAAGAAATGCTCTACTAATTTGCAGGCGTCTTTCAAACTACATTAGCTGTGATTTATTGTTGTTCTTGTCTCTCTGCGGATGCCTTATTCAGTCTCTCCCCTGGATTTGCCATGAACTGGCACTCGGTCTCTTTTAAATACTATATCCGAGTCCTTAATTCCGCTTCCAGGATTAGACTCGAGTATATATTACTGCCAGTTTGGCATGTCTCTATTTTATCTACTGTAGGTGATCTATAACACATCACGATGTGCATGCAGTACGCGTAGTAAAGCCGAGCACTAGATCAAATTTCAAGGTAATCAACCTGTACAACACCATGAGTAATCCCCAGCTTACACAATCGCTAAAAGACATTCTACCCACATATACTGGTAAATTTCCTCCGGCTCTAGTCTCATACATTGATTCTCTATATAGTCTCAGTATTCAGAAGATCCCACTGCTCCCGAACAGAGCAGACGTTGCAAGATACCATCTATGCGCGTATCTTGGGGCTAAAAGATGCCAAGATAGATTCTTACTTCCAGAGCCTCTGTCTCAGAAGATTCCTGTTCAACCAAAGTTTGTCGACAAGCTTCTTGATGAGCTAGAGGAGAAAGTGATTCCTGCAACACGCTCGCCTGCAGTGACTCCAACAAAGAAGAGAACTTTACAATATGACACTCTGCCGCTGCCGCTGCCAACAAAGAAAACTACTACGCCCAAAATAAGTAGTCCTTTGAAAAAACTACAGGCCTTGAGGGATGAGGATGATTCTCAGAAAGAGAAAAAGTTCAAGATGGAGTCTCCATTCAATCCCAGCAAAGTCCTTCTAAACAAAGAGTCTCCATTTAACCCCGGCAAACAATTGACAGAAGTGAGCAATGGAAGCTCTTTGGAGCCAATTCCCTCTGACAGCGAGGCAGAAAGCGTATTAACGACTCCAAAAAAGAGTCCCTCTAAAAAGAAGCTTTCTGTTAGTGCGACAGCCTCACCTTCTAGTCCGCGTTACATAAGGCATCTTACCATTGCCGACTTAATTTCCTTTGCCAACAACTTTTACATACCCGCACCTGTCACAAAGCAATTAGTGGAATACTACCTTTCTCAAAAACACAAGTTTATGAAAAAAAATGAGTGGCTCTTAGCTTGTGGCATCATCCACGCAGCTTACATTCGCATCAATCACAGACTTATCCAGCATACTATTGGTAAAAGAACCGAGCTTCAGGACCAGCTATTTCAATATCAGAAGGGTGGTTTGATGAAGAGAAACATGATAATGTGGATCAATATCGTCGAAGAGTCAGTCAAAAGTGAGCCCTGGATTATAGATCTCGAGGTCAAGTATGTGCATGACGTGTGGAGTGAAGAAGACACTTCGAAGTCTAACGAAACGCGTGGAAAACTTGGAAAAGGTTGGGAGCTTCTACAAGAGTTTGGGGCCATGATCGACCCCTCGGTGATGTTTGATAAGGAGTCGCAGGTAAATTACTACGAGAACTGGACCTCGAGAATTCGGATGATATTGGATGCCTGAAAAAAGCTTATGGTTGCAAAGTCCAATGCGATGTACCACTAAGGTACTATTCGGTGTACGGACCTGCGCAGGACAGCGCATTTTAGTTTATGCTTTTTTTTTTTTTTTTTTTTTTTTTTTTTCTTCTTCTTCATTTAGGTGATGCTTAACAGATAGATAGCTTTATTTAATTAACCTCCCTTTCACGATATATAAATCTACTAAATACTAATCTTTAATCCTACCTAACAAGCTTAAATCATGCCAATCAAAAGATCAGCCCCAAATGGCATCGCTGAACCAGCTTTTAAAAGACACGATCACGAAACCCCACAGACCGAATCAGAAGACTATACATCCGATGAGAGTATGGACGATGGCGCAGGTCCAATTATAGATATTCCTGGTGCTTCAAACTCGAGCAAATGGTCTCAAACAATCACCGATGTCATAAAAAGTGTGGTGTCCATCCACTTCACCAACATCACAAATTTTGACACAGAGGTCTGTCTAACAAGTGAGGCAACTGGATTTGTTGTGGATTCGGAGAATGGAATTATCTTAACGAATAGACATGTTGTCGGACCGGGTCCTTTCTCGGGATATGCTGTTTTCGACAACCACGAAGAGTCTGTTGTCAAACCACTTTATAGAGATCCAGTCCACGATTTCGGCTTTTTGCAGTTTGACACAAAACTCGTGAAACACATGAAGGTGGCAGAATTGGAGCTTAGGCCCGATCTTTCCAAGGTTGGTACAGAAATCAGAGTTATCGGTAATGACGCCGGTGAGAAGTTGTCCATTTTGGCCGGTTTCATCTCTCGTCTCGACAGAAATGCTCCTTATTATGGTGCTTTAACCTACAACGATTTCAACACTGAATATATCCAGGCTGCTGCCTCTGCTTCTGGTGGCTCTTCAGGTTCCCCAGTTGTCAATGAAGACGGGCAAGCTGTTGCTTTACAGGCTGGTGGTTCTACCGAGGCTTCCACAGATTTCTTCTTGCCTGTTTCCCGCCCTCTTCGAGCATTGAAATGTGTCCAGCAATCTTTGCCAATTACTAGAGGTGATATTCAAGTCGAGTGGATGTTGCGTCCTTTTGAAGAGTGCAGAAGATTAGGTTTGACTCCAGAGGCAGAGGCTGCTGCAAGAGAAAGATTCCCTGACAAGTCCGGCCTCTTAGTTTGTGAGATCGTCCTTCCAGAGGGTCCAGCTGATGGAATCATCAAAGAAGGTGACACATTGATATCAATCAACGGTGAGTACATTGATACATTCATTAAGGTTGATGAAATTCTAGACGAAAATGTCGGCAAGGAACTTGAATTTGTTTTCCATCGTGGTGGTAAGGAATACAAGCATGGCATCACTATTGGTGACTTGCACGCCATCACGCCAAACAGATATGTGGAAATTGCAGGTGCATCTTTCAATGATCTTTCATACCAGATGGCAAGATGTTACTGTATTCCAGTCAGAGGTGTTTTCATCAGTGATGCTTCCGGAACGTTCGATATCTCTCCACTCGAAAAGAATGGCTGGTTGCTTGACAGCATCGATGACAAACCAACTCCAGATCTCGATACTTTTATTGAAGTTGTCAAACAGATTCCAGATTGCCAGAAGGTCTCTATTGCCTACCGTCACATGTCAGACTTACATACCAAAAGTGTGAGTGTGGTGTACATGGAGAGACATTGGCAATCAGAATTCAAGCTTGCAACCAGAAATGATGTCACTGGTCTCTGGGACTTCAAGTCACTCCAGGATGAGCCTTTGCCACCAACTCCTATCGAGCCTCTCAATGCAAAATTTGTCGATATTCCTTTGCCTGATGAAAGCAAGGCTGGCTGTGCTCAGATCACTAGGTCTTTTGTTCAAGTTAGAACTATCGCACCTATTGCAGTTGATTGCAGTCCTCAAAGAAAAGACGCTGGCCACGGTGTTGTCGTTGATGCAGAACATGGTTACGTGCTTGTGTCAAGAAAGTTTATCCCTACTGATGTTTGTGACGTGTACCTCATTTTCGCTGAATCCGTTGACATTCCTGGTAAGGTCGTCTTTTTGCATCCTAACTTGAATTATGCTTTGATCAAATATGATGCTTCCAAGGTTTTGGCTGATGTCAGAACTCCTAAGTTCTCAAACACTCCATTGAAGAGAGGTGACAAGTCTTTCTTTGTTGGCTACAACTATCACTTCAGAATTGTCACTGATGAAGTGAACATCAGTTCTGTTGCATCCCTCAACATTTGTCCTAACTCCATTAGTCCACGTTACAGAGGTACTAATCTTGAATGCATTCTTCTTGATAGCAAGATCGCACAAGAGTGTGACACTGGTGTTTTGATGGATGAGGACGGAGTATTGAGAGCATTCTGGCTTTCGTACCTCGGCGAGCAAACTGACCGCATGACTGACATGATCTATCGTATGGCTTTGGACGTGACTGATGTCCAACACATTATCGAGGATTTGAAGAAAGAGGAAACACCTCAAAATCTCCGTATTCTCGATACTGAGTTTACCCCCATCACTGTTTTCCTGGCTAGAACAAGAGGTGTTCCTCAGGAGTGGATTTCAAGAGTTGAAGAAGAGAGTCACGATGAGGTGAAGTTTCTTTCAGTTAATAGAGTTTCAGCTCCTGTCCTGGACGAAGTTGTTACTCCACTCAAGACTTCTGATATCATTCTCACTGTGAACGGAAACTTGGTGAAAAATGCAAGAGACTTGAGTCCTATGTATACTAGCAAGACCTTGGACTTCAAGATTGTCCGCCAAAAGAAAGTCATCGACTTGACTGTTCCAACTGTGGACACATCACAGATCAACACATCCAGAGCTTTCTTCTGGTGTGGTGCTTTGCTCCAAGAGCCACACCATGCCGTCCGCCAACTTATGGAATCTATCCCTTCGAAGGTTTATGTTGCTAGAAAGAGTGCAGGAGGTCCTATGACCCAATATGGCATTCTGCCTAGTGTTTTCATCACGCATGTCAATGACGAGGAGACTCCTGACTTGGAGTCTTTCATCCAACGTGTCAAAGACATTCCTGACTGTACCTATGTCAAATTGAGATTGGTCTCCTTTGACCATGTTCCTGGCGCAGTCTCCATCAAAACGAATTACCACTACTTCCCCACCTCAGAGCTCAGAAAGGATATCACTTCTGGAGAGTGGAAGTCTATCGATCACAAGAAATAAGTCGATCGTTTTATAGCATATAGGCATCTACATTAATTTATATTTCCCTTAGTTATTATATATATACAAGAACCCGATTAGCTTTATCTATGCATAGTAATTCCGCTTCTGCCTTTCTAATTGTCAATAAACTTCTCAAGTTTCTTCAAGTGCCCGCCTTTGTTTGTGACTGGGACCCACAGGTCTAAATGTCTTAAGCTTCTGGGCGTGAAACCTCCGTTTCCGTGTTTTCTGCCAGCTTGTTTCCTCTTGAAGCCGTCTGCTGTTTTTATGAATCTCTTTGCAGCAGCGTGATGGGACTTCATCTTTGTTCTAACTTGAAGGAAGTTGTTCATAACATGCTTTTGCCCGAGAACGAATCTCGAAGCTGTTTGGAATATGGAGTTCATGAATAATTGACAGGCGATCAGGCACTGGATGGAAAGTCGCTTCTGAGAAGAAAAGGCTCTCATTTTTGGTAATGACACTTCCACCTGAAACGTAACGCAGTACATAAAATATGGTCTTTAAAACGACACCATAATTTATTCGTTAATGAAGCGTTACAAATTGAAACCATATTATATCGATCTAATTAATTTTAAAAAAAAATTTAAAAGGGGGGGGTTTTAATGTTTGATTTTGCTCTCGCTTTTTACTCACTCTTGTTCAGGGTGGTCTGCGAAATAGCGAGGTTCATCGAAGACGTGGTACCTGTGTCCTCTGACACCGTCACCTCTGAAAAGAGCAGGCATTCTAAGATTTTCGTCGACTTGTTCTTCACTAATGAAGTGGTTACCGTAGAGAAAATCGGAACCCCAATTTCTTTGCTCGTCAGTGATGAACTTGAACTTGGCAAGCTGCAATTCTGTGTCCGTAATAGTAGAACGAGAAATTCTTGCGTAGGCAACCTTCTTGAGGTCTCTGAATAAAATGTATTCACACCATCTGTCCCAGTCAGTGGAGTCAATGTCATATACGCGGGAAACATCACTAACGTAAGTGTTGTAGTTGCCCTGTAATGGCTCGGTGACCAAGTAGCTTAGGAGAACTAATGGTCTTTGGGAATCACCCATGATCCTTTGCAATTCGAGACTCTGAAGACGGCGGTCTTCTTCGTCCTCTTCCTGACCTGAGTGGAAAACGACAACATCAACCAATTCACCATAGATGTCCAAAGTTGCATGGATTGCTGGTGCCAATTCCCCATGAGGGGAAGGCAATAAGTGATGCGTGGAGCTAACAATAGGGAACTTGGACAACAATGCTGAGCCCCAAGTGTGCTTGTTTGCACCTGGACCGTAATCAGCATACATACCCAAATCCTCTGCGATCTTTTGAATAAAGTCTCTGTTTCCTCCAATAAGTCGTTGGGTGTCAGTCTCTAATAACCCAATGATGTCAATTTCTGCCTCTCTTATCAAATTGGCCATCCTGACTTCACTCAGCCACATGTCATTATCCAAACCGAAGTGAACACACCAAATACCAGCAGTGAAAGACTCTGAGTCCTTATTGTACGGCGAATATGGTGCACTTGGGTATCTCTTCACTAGAGCTGTTGCCGATAAAGCCAAAATAACGGTGACAATCTTAAGTGTTTGACTCAAAAGATTCGATCCATGGACGTTAATACGGGTGATGTTTGAAGCCTTGTTTCTCAAATGGTAATTAGCAACACCAGCAAAGATTCCCACAACGGTGATGGCAAGAATTATGTCTGTCCTTTCCCTGAGCAATGGTCCTCCTGGAACGAAAGCGTATGCGACAATCCACACACTTCCCAAAGAGAGAACAATATCGACAAAGAAAGCAAGCAAAAGTACCAAGATTGGGCAATATCCGATCACCGATTGTCCAATAAGAGGTGCAAGTGAAGCAAGGTAGAAGACAAGTGTGGCAGCTCCGGTGTATCCAATCCAGCCTGGATAAGTGTACAATAAAACCGCAGATCCAGCGCCAAAAACCAAGGAATACCAAGGCAAGGCAAGTATGTTTGGATGAACCCGAGCAGATGCAACCACACCAGCAAGAGCAAAGCCAAAGAAGATGATACCTCCAGTGATTGGAGTTGGACCACGAACTGGGAAACCATCCCAGGTCCAGATTATTAAGGTTCCAGAATCTGACATCAAATAGTGAAGCGCAAATACATAGCTTCCGAGCCCAAGTGCAGCCAAGAAAACCGAACCACCTTTGCGTTCAAGGTCTTTGGACTCATGCTCAGGGCGATTTTTGGTGAAAAGTGCTGCAAGAAGAGTTATGAAAAACGCAACTTCGTTGTGACCCCCGTTTTCCTTGTGCATAATTGGCCAGGCTGGGTTGTTCGAGTAAAAAACATACTTGAGGGCAGCAGACAAGAGAAGACCAAGGACGAAGGCGATCAAGTATGACGAGTGAAGCTTTGAGCGATTGTTAAAGTTGATCAAATCACCAGTCATGCTCAAGCTACTAAGACCCGTTCCGATGGTAACGGAAATGAGCTTGAGCTCAGGATCCTCAACCTTGTAGGCACCAATGCCAAAAAGAACAGCAAGAGATCTGGTGACAAATGGATACAGCTTGGCGAAAGAGAAAGGAGGGATTTTCACCAATGGAGGTGCCAAAAAGAGCACAATGATGACGGCTTCGTAGCCGGAAAGACCCATGTGCCAGAGCGGGAAGTACCAAACACATGCAAACAAAGCGGTGATGTTAGTCCAAAAGACGAAAGAGTTGATAACATGGATGGCAAATTCAGGGAGAGTGAAGACATCGCTTGGTGCCAATTCATGCACTTCTTTCTTCTCATGAACAACTGTTTCCTTTTTAGTGTCTTCCTTCTCCGAGATAGCAGGGGTAGCAAGTTCTAACTTGTTGCCGTAAAGTCTGAGTTCCAAAGGAGAGAAGTCAATAACGGACCAAGTGTCAAAAGCAACATCAAGTAATACAAGAGACCATTCGATGTAGGCGTAGTACGAATATGCACCAGGTCTTCTGTGGACCTTATGTTGGATAAACCAGTAAACAAGTGGCACGATCAGTCCAAAAAATGCCAAAGCTGTCAATGACCTGCCCTTTCTGACTTTTGAGTTCTTAGCTGAGAGGAAGGACACAGTGAACGTCCAAGGGATGGTCAAAACGAGGTATGAGATCATGAACACATCATGCCAGTCGTGGTCATCTGTGGAGGTGATATAAACCCAACCACCACAAGTAAATGTCCTCAATAAACCAGAAATAACCAAAATGTATGCGGCGATGGACTTGGGGCGGTATAACACGAAGAAGTTGAAGAACACAAGAAGGAATCTTGGACCAGAGGTGACAGCAATGAAAATTTGAAAGATGGATCTCTCTGGGTACCTATCTCCAATGGTTGCGGACACACTAGGGAACCATTCATCAGGATATCCATAACTTGCATTCTGGACAATTTTGTAGTAGTGAAGCCAGCACCCGGTTGCTAATGCACTAAGAAAAGCAAAGTAGGCGAAGACAGCATGTGCAATTGCAATATATTTGGCATTAAAGCTGAAATAGCGAGCTATAACAGCCGATTCCTTGGATACCGATGCCGAATCACCGGACATTTGTTCTTTTTTGCCTTAGCTTTAGTAGTTTAACGTTTTCACTCACTAGTGCATTGTACTGCTGTGGTGCACAAGGCGCGGTAACTTTCTCGGCATACCTTGCCTGATTTGAAAGATCCTCGGATAGTCTGGATTTTTTTATAAAAATTGCAAATAGCCCCACGATTCATAATATTGAAAAACACAAATATTAAATTGATAAAATAAAAAGAAAACCAAAACTAAAAAGAACTCAAATGGTGACCAAGAAACTGACAAGAAGATAATTTTTTATTTTCTTATTTTTGATTCAACTAGGACATTTGTCGTTTTGCAAATTACACTTTGCAGCGACATTAGCCGGCTCGGAGAGCTCAAAGGGTCGACCCATTATTGTAAGTGCTTTCGCATTGTGCCTAGTATTATAATTTTTTTCTGTTATCTTGAAATTTTTAATTGAAGCTTGAATTTCTCAAGCTTTTTTCTTTGGCCAAATTGGATAAGTTAGACCCACATTGACTATCGAGAAACACTACTGTTAAGCATTTAGCGGCACTAAGGTGCACAGTACACTCAGCATTGTAAAATACTTCTGTTACGCCTTAAAAATGTCTTTACATAAAAAAGCCAGGGATGTTTGAAAAATAAAATCTGGGGTTCATTTTCTACAAATTATTTTCGGCCATGCCATACCAGTATGCGAAGATAAGCTACTAGCAGATGGAGCTCTAAACTACTTGCGAACAAGTCGTGCACACCTCACCGCGATTCCGCCAGTTAAAATCAACCTTTTCGTAACGCACATACATAATCAGTTATCCTCAATAAGATGGGTATGTTCATTCAAAGATCCTGTGAATAAATTTGAACTTATAACTAACAAGCAGCTTCGTACGAGAACCACAAAAGAAACGAGTTGGTTTCGTTTGACGACATCAGCTACGAAAACCTCGCTGATGTGCAACAAGCCAGACTCTCAATGATGAGAGAGCAATGGATCCGTAACGAATCCCTCAACGTGGCTCGTGAAGCTTTGATCAAATGCAAAGTCTACCATGGAGAAGACCACCAGAGAAACTGCAGATCCTTGATTTTCAAATACATGAAGATGATCGAGACTCACCCATTACAAGGATACTTGGGTTACCAAAAGAACGACCCCTCCCAATAAGTGTATAATATTCATTTCGGCTCCGGCTCAGCATAGCATAATAAACCTATTCAATCTTGGATCCACCACGTAGCTGGCTTTTGTAGCCTTTCAGCAAGGTGTCCTAAATATTTCTTCATCCATACAACAATAAACTTTTATGAAGTAGTCATCACTTTACAATTGAATTCTAAGAAGAGATATACCTTTCCAAACAAACACGCCTGTTTTATCTAAAAATGCATTTTGCATCCTACAAGTAGAGCAGACCGAGCTCGGTATGAGGACCTCTGAGGTGCGCACGTGACTGGAAAAAGCGCGACACTCGGCCAATCAAAATTGTTAGTGCGCCGTCGTGGCTCGGAACGACCTCAGTAGAGAAAAAACTTGTCTCACAGACACAACTACTTGTCAAAACAGCCAACAATGTTTCGTTTAGGTGCTGCAACCCAGGTTGCCCGTACTGGGGCCAGGTATGTTGAATCCATTGAGAGCTTGAGGATCACGATTGCTGCCCATTGATTGTGAATTGCCTCCCGTCCATATCAGTTTTCGTTATGATACTAACAACCAGAAACTATGCCACTTTGAGAGAGATTGAAATGCGTCTCAAGTCCATTAAGAACATTGAAAAGATCACCAACACCATGAAGATCGTCGCCTCTACCAGATTGAACAAGGCCCAAAGAGCCATGCAGGCATCTAGAGTTTTCCACAAGACCGACAACGAGTTCTTCAAGAACGTCGAGCCAGAGACCAACAAAGAGAACAAGTCCTTGTTGGTTGTCATCTCCTCTGACAAGGGTTTGTGTGGTTCCATCCACTCCCAGGTCGCCAAGGCTGCCAGAAAGAGACTCGACGAATTGAACGGCAACGCTGACCTCGTTACCATTGGCGACAAGGTTAGAGCTCAATTGTCCAGAACTAACCCAGAGAACTTGAAGTTGGCTATTTCTGGTGTCGGTAAGGAGGAACCAAACTTCCACGAGGCCTCTTTGCTCGCTGACGAGATTGCCACCTTGGGCAAGTACGAGAACACTGAGATCTTGTACAACAAGTTTGCTTCTGCTGTCTCTTTCGAGCCATCTGAATTCTCCGTTTACGCTGCTGATGCTATCGAGAAGGCTCCTGGTTTGAGCAAGTACGAGTTGGAGACTGAGGGTACCTCTGAGACTTTGTCTGAGTTCTCTTTGGCTAACGCCATCTTGACTGCTCAGGCTGAGGGTTACGCTTCTGAAATCTGTGCTAGAAGAAACGCTATGGATAACGCTTCTAAGAGTGCTGGTGACATGATCACCTCGTACTCTATCTTGTACAACAGAACCAGACAAGCCGTCATTACCAACGAATTGGTCGATATCATTACTGGTGCTTCCTCTTTGGACTAAGCTTTCTGAGAACTCATCTATTCCACAATTATTCTATAAAATCTGGTATCTTCAGGGATGCGCTTTTCTTGAAGAAAGCCTTCTACACTCCATAAAAATGAAATATACGTTGATGCATTGATTGTGTCTATTATGTAAGAAGAATGATCAGTCCACTTTGACGGCACCGTATATCGTGCGGACGAAAATTGTTGCAGTGATCACTCCAACTGCTCCCCCACCAATTCCCAAGGCAAAGGACGCTAGGGCCATGTAGGCAAAATAGATGAGAACACTAACAATGTCACTCATATGAAGGTACCGAATGAAGTAGTAAATTGTGTATCCATACACGTACCATCCTATACTGGACCCAGCTTGGAAACAGAGCCATTGCCAGTTTGGATTATTGAACACAGCTAAGGAAAGATAGGTTGCAACTATAGCTGATTCGGAAATGACGATTAGGAGAAGCAATGTGGTAAGAAGCAAAAAACCGTACATGTAGTAGAATGTGGTTTTTTCGAGCCACACTGAATTAAAAATGAAGAGAAGATCCACATATATGATGAAGAAAGGTATCAAGCCAAAACAGGCAACAGTAACGAAGGGGCCAAAAATCTGAAACTTTCGAGCATTATGTCTCTTAGCGCCCTCACTATTAGGAACGTAAGATTTAACAACTGCCGATTTATTAGCAAAGGAAAAACGGTTTCCGTAATAGCCTCCAAGCATACCCAAAGGCAATTCTATGACAATGAAGAGGCATACCAACTTGACTATAGCAAAAAATGGAAGAGCATCAGACGATTCTTTAGCCCAGACAAAGAGGTTAAGGAATAGAATTGCGAATAATAAGGTCAGGGGCAAGGCCAGGGAAAACAAAGTGCCGTATATGTACACTTTCATTGGGGTATAACGGGTGTTAGGATGATCATTATTCAAGAGCTTGTGAAGAACAATGCCAGAATATGCACTGACAAATCCAGATTGCAAAAGAATCAACAAGGACAATGTCACAGAAGTTCCTCTGTGTGAACCAAAGATGGAGTCAACGGGATTTCCAGGGCTCAAGCTGAGTTTCGAATTAACCAGCAATAGCACAACGACACCGATTCCGGCAACCAAGCATTGAATACCACATGCAACAACAGTAGTGAGAAGAAGAACCGCCTTTGGCTTTTGAACAACTGTATTGGAGAGGTTCTTCCACAGACCAGAGTTATCTGGCTCATGCTTAGTATCTAAAGGAATCACAGCACTCGGTTTTAAATCAACTTTAAGGAATCTAATTAAAACAATTGCAGCACCCAAGCTGACAAGACAGACAAGAACAAGCAGATTGACGAGGGAAATGAAATGAATATTCTTGGAAGACTCAGAGTTGTCATTCTGATAGTAAAGGTCCCATCTGTTCTCATACTTGATCGAGTTGTCTTCTCTCCAGTACACGGCATAGGTGTAAGGGATTCTAATTTGTTGGAGGACGTTTCCATTTGCGTCCTTATTTGTAAGTGGGAAGTTTTTATAGTTTTTGGAAGATCCAGGACAAGTCTGATCACTAACACTTTTAGGGTAGACTTCAAATCCAACGATGGAAAACTTGTTGTTTTTCTCTCTTCTGTACCTCACCACCAACATAACATGATTGTAGTAATAGGACACATCATTCTTAACAAAACCAAGGGGAAAAGCTGCAGCATAGTACTTGGATTTGGAAGTAGTACTTTGGAACGTTGTAGCACCAGGCAATCCATCAAGAGACCAGTGAACTACATAGCCGTTCCTCACCAAATAGTCTGCTCTGGCAATACCATTTGGAGTAGCTAGCATGTCACATAAGTAGTCACAAGGTTTATCCACACCAAATTCAAGATTGTAGTTTGACTCCCAAAATCTATCACCGGAGAGGATTTCGCCTAGACTTAAAGGCTTGGATTTCTTGCTTCTGTCATAACAAACAAATGACAAGTCATGATATCTGTATGGCAATTGGGTATGGTCACTTTCTATCTTATTAAATAGGAGCTCAACTTTCTCACCAGCACTATATAGTTTTTTGGAGGATCCAGAATGCAGTGCCCATACTACAGTAAACAACCATAGAATCGGTAACACATAGAGCATGTTGATATTTCAAGGAAGAGTATGCGCAGCTTCTGTTTATGATCTGAATGCGAAGCATCCGCGCCAAAAAAAGAAAACAGTCTTCAGCATGGGCCCAGTATGTATTAATCTCAACTAAAAAAAAAGAAAAAAAAAAAAGATGAAAAAAAAAGAAAAAAAGATAAAAATAATTAGGAAGCCTTAAGCGAAATTTATGCATAGCCAAACAAGCGTTAAAACTGTTTCCCAGAGCCAATTTTGAAAAGAGAGGAATTAGAAATAATTAAGAATTAAGGGTACAGTTTAGACAGCTGTGGCTTATTAGGCAGGGCCGTGCATCGTGAAGCAGCCGCGCCGGCAAGATGAACCACATTCTCGAAATCAGTCCTTAAGCATTTCCATGGCTTCTCTAATTAAATAATTGCCTTTGGGATCTAAGTTCAATGCAATAGTAAATTCCCTTATTGCCAGGAACTTATCGTTTTGAATATTGTAGAGTTGACCGAGTAGGAAATGAACGGACGCTTCGTTTGGAGCGAGCTCTTTGACAAGCTCAAACTGTTTGATAGCTTGAGGGAATTGCTGCATCGAGAATAGAAGCAGCGCTTTTTTGAAGAGCGGAAGCGCACTTAGTGGCTGAAGCTTGTTTGCAAGTTCGTACTGTCTCAATGCAAGTGTTTTCTTCCCTAGCTTCTCCAAGACCATTCCAACACAGCACAAGAGAATAATGTTGATTGGATTAATGGAAACTGCTTTCCGGAAATGAAAGTCAGCCTTATGCAATTCTCCCAAATTAATGTATACCATACCAATACCATAGAGTGCATTGTAGTGCCTTGGGTCTAAGAGTAGACTAACACGGAAACAGTCTAATGCCTTTTCGTAATTATCACCAGCGTAGAACTCGTGGCCCTTCAAAGTATGAGCATAAGTGAATGCAGGGTCTATTGAAATTGCATTGTCAAAGCAACGAATGGCTTCATCAGGCTCTCTCAATAAGGAGAAAAGATTACCCATTACACACCAAGTGACGGCAGAATTTTGATCAATATCAACGGCTTCGTTCGCCAAATATGTGAGCTCGACTTTTCGATGAAGATGCCACAACAAAGTAGAATAGTATTCCATGTCTTCGAGCCTGGTACGGTCGATTTGACGCAACCTGACAAAGTACTTCCTAGACTGGTTGTAGTTAACGATTTCATAATGAAGCCGTCCAAGCTTGCTGAGCACCCACGGAGTGTCTCTCACTGACTCTGGAAAGGCATCTATCAATCGAATTGCTTTGTAGCAATCAAATTTGCTAAAACTCTTGAAAGCTTTTGCAAGACTGCCAAACAACTTACGAAGGTAGTTATCAGCATTTTCAATTTCTCTCCAGGACTGCTGGCGAGTATCTGGAATGAAGCCCTGGGAACTGTTCCGTTTGATTCCAGATCTGGAGGCATAGGATCCACCTGGAGGAGCCAAGGGACGCTTTGAGTATGACGTGCGGCGTGTAGGTACCGGTGCATTTGGTTTTGCAAATTCTGTATCGTTTATGGGTCTTCTGATTGGAGCATCTGGTGCAGTGGGCACCGAAGGACGAGGGGTCAGTATAACATCGACGTTTTTAGATGGTCTTGGCGTTGCAAACGGATTTGGAATGCCAGACGATTCACCAGGAGAGTTCATGTTTGTATTTTTCGGCTCAAGTACAGGCAGTGACAGTGGACGTCTGGTAACAGGTTTGTAAATAGACTTGACTTTCACCTCAGCACCCAATTTGGCGAGTTCTTGGAACGCCTCGAAATCGAAAACGTTGAACTTGAGTGCCTGGGAGTAATTAAGGCATGCATTTTGTGTGTCATCTTCTGCTTTGAACAAATCACCTAGCACGTGGTAAAGAGCAGACAGATCTGGGAACACAGATCTCTGAAACTCGTACTTGTGTCGCTGACTCGCGGTTGCAAAGAAAGCTGTGTTATTTTCTGGCTCTGGGGAAACCGAGATAGAAGGAATTCCAGTCTGTTCAGACGGATCACTGACAGCAGCATCGTTGAAAAGGGGAAGCAAACAGGTGAGTCTGTAGATTCCTTCTCGGTACTTGCCTAATTGTAAACACAGTTTTGCGTAAATAAAAGCACAGCCAAGATGGTTTCCAACGTGCTTGTTTGATTCAGAGGTTTTGTTAAACGCCAGCTTGAACTTGCCTTGACGGAAGTTGGTGAGAGCGTACAAGTAGATCAGATCAGGACATTCTGGATTGAAGGCAACAAGTTGCTCGCAAGCAAACTCTGCGTTTTTGTAGTTGAATGTATCAAGAGAGTGGATGATCACAGATCGTAGTTGTTGTTGTATATATTGCAGTTCAGCTTCCATGGTGTGTATCAGCCCTACTCAAAACGGTTATTGTGTCTCCGGTGTTGATGTCTGAGGCTCCGATAAATACTCGCGCGAAAAAGTTACACAAACGGCTGACAGCGTTAAGATTACTGGACTTCCCCCGCAGTAAAGTTTCGCTCATGCAAAAGTCACACTATTTGAATAAAAATTTACTTGTAATTATGCTAATCGACTTTTCCGTTTTTGGCTATGTAAATCTCTTCTTTGTTGGCTCACAAAGTATGCCTCTCATTATGAAACTCGGCTCCATTGTTTTTTCTTCACCCAAAACGTCGCTTGCCTATGAGCATTGGTACATACAAACTATGCGTCAAACACACCAAACTGAATGAGCAATAATCATTTATTAGGGTGGCACCAGCCATTAAATTATTGACAAAAAAAAAAAAAAGTGTCATGAAATTCATCATTTCTTTGATTTAATCACAAATGATCCGTCACTTGTGTAGGCCATAAGCTTCTCCTTCTTTTTCGAGCCACTTGCACTGCGACTACTGCTGGCAGAATTCTCGCGTTCAAAGATAGGCTCCTGCTTGTTTGGAGGGGTAATGTCTGCAAAGTAATCCCGCTTGCCTTCGTCTAACCCGTTTGATGGGGAGCGGTCCTGGATAGGTCTAGGAGAGAGCAAGCCCGAGGCCAAAAGGTAAGGGGAAGCGAATCCTCCACTAGAGTTGTGTGAAACCTGCGGAGTACTAGGGGTTCTCAGGCCTTTGACGTGGGTATCAATTGTAAGCTTGGGCAAGGCACCATTGGTGTTGTTCGAAGTCAATGTCGTATCGTCAGTGTATCCCACGACAGGCGACATTTCATCAGAAGTACCGCTCTCATTATAGTGTGAAGTCTCATCGAAGGTATCTCCATCACGCACAATTCCTCTGGCACGAAGATCTTCATCCTTGAGCTTGGATTCTTCACGTGCTCTTGCAAGCATCTCTTGTGCTTTCGAAAGACTGACAGTTGGTGTATTGCAACTGCTGACAACAGGAACATTATCATCAATATCAATTGTTGCCGTCATCAAGGCCTTGAGCCAGCCTCTCATTTCATCTTGTGACTCCACTGCAAAGTAATGAGTCTTAGGTTGCGTGAAAGTCAAACCCTTCTTAAATCCGGGCGCAGGAGGAACAATCTTGAAACAGTATCTTCCAAGACCTGTCAGGGCAGCGTACAAAGCAACGTACTTATCGTTGTTATTGCCGTCTCCATCGGTACTAATTGGAACGACTTTGTGCGCTGTTATATCGATTAAGCCTCTTTCACGTTTGTCCCGCAACGAGGTGAAATATGACAACCTAGTACCGTGCAAGGTAAAGTACCTTGATCTCCAGCCCAAAGTACTTCCTGATTTCTTGGACATCCAGCCGCTGAAGCTGGATGTTTTAATAGCTTCATCTGGAGTAATATCTCTGATACCCTCTTGGAACGCAGATGTTTTCAGTTTCTTGGAACCAGTCAAATTCTTGAAATTTTGAGTAGAAACAGAACGCAAACTCTTGAGTCTACCCTGAGGATTTTTCTTGTCTTCAGTCTTGGCTGCCTTTTCTCTCTTTGGAGAAAGCCCAACATCATCAATATCATCTGTATTATCATTGAATTTCGTGAGATCAGGAGTTTTATCATAAAGTCTTGAAGCTCTTTTGTCCGCCTTGGTACCTTTTGTAGGGCTCGAAGGACTTCTGAGCACATTATTATGGATGAATTTTTCTTTGTTTTGGTCTTGACCGTCATTTCCGTTAGCTGACATGAAGGAGAAAAGGGAAGAATGTCTCTTGTGGATTGCATTAGCAGACCCTGCCGCTGCATGCAGATGCAGATCGTTGTGATCATATACAGAGGAAGGAGGTCTGGAGCTCGAAGAAACTCCATGGCTATTAATCATTCCTGAAGAAGCATTAGTTCTTGTCATGTACAACGTGTTCGGAGAAACATGGTCATGGGCTTGAGGTGATGCTGGGCTGCCACCACCGAACTTAAAGTTCTTATTTATTGGACTGAGAGGAGGTGGTGCTGGAGCTCTTCTTGGGGACATGAAAGAGTTCTCACGACTGAGTGCATTCTGGGTTGGGAGGTTCTCCATTGATTGGGAATGATTTCTTGCATGACCTTGAGGTTTCTTTGAAGAAGCCTGGCGAAGACTTTGTGAACTACCATCCAAATGAGGATTTCCGACAGCAGGAGGAGGTAGAAGAGACGAAGCACCAGAGAAGGTACTGGTATCAGCTGGTGTATGAGGCTCATCTGTGAACAGACTTTGACGACGTCTGAACTCCTCGTCAGAATTATTGAATGGAGGTGAGTGGGTATCCGAAGGTTTGGACTCTGGGGAAAGAGGACGTTGGGCTTTTTGGGCAGGATCATGCTTTGAATATGGATTTTTGGCTCTGTTTGCCACCTGTCTTAACTTTTCGATTTCCTTGTAAAGCTCGAACCGAGTACCAAAAGAGTCAATGTCCAATTCCTTCAAATGACCCAAGTCTAACTGGAACAAAATTTCACCAGTAATCTTATGACGAGCAAATTGCCCAGCAATATCCAAGTCGAACCCCAAGACAATTGCAAAGTAAGACGAGACTTGCTTTGCAGTCCACTCATATGCTTTCAAGGGATTCAAGTCTTCAGTTAGAGATTGAGCGGAGACAGTACGCTGGTGAGTCTTCTGGACAGCGGTATTTTGATTTTTCTGAGAAAGCTGGAGCTCTTCTAGGGCCTTGTCAATTTCACTCATAGTGGAGTTGACATCTGCAGGTTGTTTAGGATTGCTTTCCAAGGATGTTTCATTGGATGTGGTGACATTATTTGAGGTCTTGCGGCTACCTGGATTGTAACCACTCTGGACTCTTCTGGACCTCGAACGGAGAAGTGTGGGTTCAGGATTCTCCTCAGTAATCTGCTTTGTGAACAGTTTGGGGAAGAGGCCAACTTTGCCATTGTCGACATTTCTTCCCATGTACCAACCATCGTTGTATTCCGAATCGTCAGCAAGGGCTTCAATCTTATCTCCGATGGAGAGACTTAGCTCGTCACCTAGACGAGCATTAAACAGCTTGATACACTGATAGTGACCAGACAGTGACATGATTATGAGAATGTTTGATGTGGGTTAAGGAGCGGAATGGGGGTTGGGATTATAGTTATTAAGGAGCGTTCAAATGAAGCTTTTTGGGTATTAAATTTAGTTGAAAAAAGAAAAGACTTTCTCCAGAGTGGAGGGTCAAGCTATTTTAAAGGCTGAGTAATGAAGGCAACTGGTGAACTCAGTTTATTGAACAAAAAATAGAAGTGATGTGTTCTTGTTATTTGTTTTGCGGGCACTTTCCGTTTCATAGTATAATGCTACGCGAATGCGGTAGCTGCATTAAAAACGGTACGCACACTACAGTCAAAAAAAAAAAGAAAGAATGGAAGACTGCATAAAGGCAAAAACGTCCTTAGCGATGGGCCAATTTAGTCTAGATTACTTCGTAGGACTCCGCCGTAATTATTACATGCTTGCGCCGCACGCATGTAGCTGAACGGGATATTGTCGTCAGAATAATCCGGTTTTTTTTTTTGAAATTCGATCAAAAGCTTTTAAAACAGAATTTCTGTAGACAACAAATTCGTTTGTTTACAAAGATTAGGACAGCGAGTCCTAACACACATCACTGCATATAAATACTGTGGAGGAATAACTTATAAACTCATGACCCCGGGAGACCATAAAACACAGGCTGAAACAGTCGGCATCGGATCTAACCCGTGAGGCTGCTTTGTATGCTTTTCTTCGGGAACGGCAGAGTCCCGAAATACAACGGTTCCTGAGACAAAGGGTGGAACAAGTGGCAAATCGCGCCTCAAGCACAATGCGCCTTATCGACCAGGCAGAAGGAACAAAAGAAGACCAAATGGAAAGAACAATGAACTCACTTAAAAGTCAAAACTTACTCAAAGTGCAGCCGTTTTGCACATCTCTGAAACATTTACGAAAAAAAAAAATTGCACTCATCAGTAATCAAAGTTAAAGTTTGAGGCTCTGTTCAAAGGTGCAGAGTTGAAAGCTTTATGTACAGCACGGAGAAGAATCAGACAGCTTTGGAAGGAGGAGAAAAATGTAGTGAACAGCCGCAAAATAGAATCACGAGCAGAATACCAGTACTATTTGGGCTTACATCAAAATTCCGGTTTCTTGCTTTTTCCCTATTCTGTGTGATAATTTTTTCCCAAACCATAAATACCAGCTATCAGCTGGCTGTTGTTCCTGCATCTCCGACACACTCGACCGCCCTCTTTTTGACACTCAGTGAAAAGTTTAACGTCTTCGGGAGTGAAAAAGGGGTGGAATAAGAAAAAAAAAAAAATTCAACCGTAAGGGCTTTCGTCGTCTTTAATTATTTAGCACTGCATTTCCAGTATATTATCTAAAACGAATTAGGAGATACAAAGCGAAAACCCGCATAGAAGAAAAATATTCTAGATTTTCAGGTAGCCGCACCAACGTTCCGCCACGCAGACCGAGCAGGACTTACGTTAGAGTCATTGCGTTACAGTTAATACTGTAGACGAACAGTTAGTAAGGTATCTCGCATGCACTGCATTTCCAACGTTACAAACGGTAGACAAAGTGCGGGCTCTTGTCACCCAACTCCACGAGCTCGTCTGTTGCGAAGGAGTCATACTTTCCAGCAGCGACATCCTTCTTTCTCTTCCTGTTCACTAGAATGTAGCAGCAACATGTGACGAGTACACAGATGAGACCCACACAGATAAACCCAAGCTCTAAAGCATGACCCAACTTGTAGTCGGGAGCATCCTGCAGTCTGTAGAAATTGGATGCAAATGCTCCGGCAAAGTTACCAATGCCGATTTGGAAAGCCATACCCACTGCTCGCTTGAAGGAACCAGCCAAGTTGTTCGAGAACCAGATAACAACCATTGGAAACGCGGGATATATACCAGCTGCTAATATGAAAATGCCTGCGTACACTGCACCAGGACTCTTGAATGGATCCAATGCCAAACACATAATGTAGCCCACAGCCATACATACGTAGTTAAATATCAAAAACGGAGATCGAAGTCCGACTTTATTGGATATGATGGCTTGTACAATACTCAAAAGAGCTGCAACAATGTAAACCGGTACCGACATGAGCTGTGCCTTTGTGGAGTGGTAGCCCAAGGTTTTGATAATGGTTGGAGTGAAAAGGGAAACACCATAAAGTGGAACGCACACACCATAGTAGTTCATCAATTGTAAGTAAGATTGCCAGTCTTTAAATACAGCAAAGAAGTTCTTCTTGTTACTCTTGTTGTCTTCACCCAAGTTAGCTGAAGGCAACGTCACATTTCCAGTAAGCTTGGCTCCATTTGCATTCGAGGAATATTTCACTCGATGCACGACATATTCTCTCTCTCTCTGTGTAAGAAAAGTTGATTCACTAGGATATAAAGGAAACACAAAGTAGGCTCCTGTTGAGAATAAAAACGTAAGAAGACCCTCCAAGATAAAAATCCACCGCCATCCCTCGTAGCCTCCCACACCATCCATTTGTGAAATGCCAGCAGCCAAAAGACCAGAAAAGGCTCCAGCAATGGAGGCTGCACTGAAAAAGATCGCTTCTCGAACAAGAATCTCACTCTTCTTATAGTACATGGATAATATGTATGAGATACCTGGGAACGAAGCAGCCTCAAAGAGGCCTAAGAGAGCTCTAGTGGCCATCAATTGATGGTAGTTTCTCACTGTCCCCATTAAAGTCATCACTATAGACCAGAGCACCATAGTGGTGGGTATAAATATCTTTGGCTTGACATGATGTAACACAATATTGCTCGGTATTTCCATAGATGCATAGAATATGAAGAAAATGGTCAAACAAAGATTGTATTGGTTCCCTTTCAAATTGAGGTCATCAGCTAGACCTTCGATCTTTGCATTTCCAATGTTGCCTCTGTCCAAAAAACTCAACAAGTACAAGACTGTGAATAGAGGGATAAGTCGGAGGTCAATTTTTCTTAGAAGTTTCCTCTCGTCAATGTCCAGAAAGTCAGAATGCAACTCCTTCTCTGGAGCTTCATACGAATCTGCCTCCAAATACTCGACCTCTGGGGTTGGCTTGTCTATTACAATCATGGTCTAAAATAAATTGTTTAGGGAGGCATTGCTCGCTTTATAACAGCTCATCACAGGAACAAAGCGGAGAAGCCGCAATGGTTGCAAAATGCGAGAAACGTGGGGTACTTCGGACCGCGAAAGGACAAATTATCTTAATACATCAGCAGCAATAGGCAGTACTAGCGAAAGCCAAATCCCCCTAGCAAACGTGATTTTAACAACAAGGCATCGATGCGCAGAGGCTCATTTTTCCCCACTTCAACAGCCGGGACGGAGTTTATAAGCAGGGGCCCGAAACAGTTTAGCCGCGCATTGGACCAACTTAAACCACCACACCAGATGATCCTTCTTAATCAGGAAGTTCGAGAGCTGGAATCGTTTTTTGCCCAGTAAGTACCCCGGCGATAAATGACTTTATATGATATTTCTAAAAAATGAGAATTCCCACATGCATTTATCCCACGCAAGGTATGACGCCATCTGCCTGGCCGTTGTTGGCTAAAGTTACTTTGCCTAAGGGTCCCCGGGCTATGTACTGCGAAACTACACAATCCGGGAAAGTACAGTGCAGAAAGGGAGCTACCGCATAGGTTGATGACGGGATGATTAACAAGGCAACTGTACTTCGATCATGAAGTAACTCTTGACAAATTTGCCAAAATATTTGCAATCAGGAACAGAAAGCAGTAAATCTTGCAGATGTCTTGCACCAAGATGCAAGATCCAGCTAGACTGCGTAGCCACTGTGCGTGAATGTAGAAAATGTCGATATTTTATAAGTGTTGGTTCAAATGGAAATACCTTCACTGTTGAATGCCTACGGGAATGTCTAACGTGCTGCTGCGTATCAGCGGATCTCAATAACGCTGCGTTACCTGCCGGCATGTCTGGCTAGTTCATGCGAATGATACACTGCACACAGAAGATAACTGTATCCCGCCTAGCGACAGATCGATGCTGCCATTGCGATATTCCGTGGCAAATTAATTTCTCTTCCCTGAGTTGACAACATTTATATATCCAGTACCACCCCAGATAGCTGCTCAAGAAGCTTCCCTGAGGCTGTGGCTTTTATTATCCGATCACACCCTACTTTGGCTTCATGCCGCCTCCTCCTAGCCAGAACAATCTGCCACGAAGAGGTGTCACTTTGCCCAGATTATTTGAAGAAATAAGTATCGATTCCAATCTCCACAGGCTTGTATCCCGAGACTTTTTCGTCCAGCTCAACCAGGTTCTGGCTGATCTCTTGAACCAGTATACGGAAGACCCGAACCGCTCAACAAGTACTCACATACCAAATATGCTGCTGCCCAGTCTGACCGACCTGACCGACCTGAACATCTCGGATCGTGTTGGCATAAGCAACAATGCTCTTCCAGCTCAAATCCGCAACTTGGCCTCTCCCATCCGTTTTCTTGCTATCCCCGACTTGGATTTAGATGTGGATCTAGATAGGGAACCTGAAGAACCCCAGCTCGGCCACGACTGGTTCCGTTACCAGCCAACGTTCCATTCTCGGTCTGCAGCTGAACGCTTGGCTGATACAACTCACAACGAAACGTCTAGTGCTTCCAGCTGGAGTTCGGAAGATGATGCCGACTTCCAATTTCAAGATTATCAGGACCATTACGATGATTCCGATAATACCCTTGCTAGTGCAGATGATGATGACGACGACAATCAAACATTGCTTCAGGGACATCAAACCGATTCAACCGATGACACTAACAATGGTGCTGCACAAAGTAATGATGATCCTGATGATTCTGATGATGATGACGACGACGATACGGACCCAAGAGCTGGCATCATGGACCGTATACAGCTGGCTCAACGACTCCTCCTATCTTCTGCAAGACAGAACCACACAAACAGAAATACTTTGATTATTTCGCCGGAGCCTGAGGAAGACTTCTCTGGCGGTGTTCCTTTAAGACGACAAAACGCCATCCGTGTCAAGCACCACGAGCACTCTGCTCCTCGGAACTTGGCCACCAGTGCTGCTTCTTACTACAATGACTTTAATCAACTCATCCAAGCAATCAAGAGTCTACCGACATATGTTGGTAAGTCCCCATTATTCCGCAGTCATTCTGTTCCGTTGAATCAAAAGAGAAAGAATAACTTGCAGAGATGGGGCTGTTTGCGTCATCTATCCAAAAGGCCAAGTCTTGAATCCAAAATGGACAGGTTTCTACATCTTCGTAGAAGCTCCAAATTGTGGTCCAATAGCCACCGCGAGCACTACCACGAAGCACCTCCTGCTGTTCAGAAAGAGGTAAAAGATCTGAAACGAAAGCGTGAAGAGAACTACGCCCGAAATCAAAAGAGGCGGAAGTTAAGAAAAACCTCAAACAATCTGATAATCGACAAGTCGTTTCTCCGAGGTGATTCTATCGATAGCTCAAAGCTTCCGCAGGCTGATAAGTATAAGATACTTAATAACCTCAGGTGTTCATATTTTAGGAGCGGATCTACATTTTCGCTTGACTACGTCATTCCACCACTGCATGACAGGGCTGAGTGCCATTTCGATTTCAATATCTCTCACATCGATCATGCCGACAAGTCCTTCCATGGAAGCTTTGACATGAATACCCGCTCCAGCATTGGAAACGACATCAAGAGCTTTCAGTCCTTCCTTAGCAAGTTGGCCGGAATACTGCATTCTTGTGCTTTTACCAACAACAGCAACCGGGTAATTGAATACAAGATGAGGTTACTCAACAAGCTACTCGACAGTATATCTGGCCATGAAAAATTTCATCTGACAGTGAATTCCTTCAAGATCCCAATCTATGGTGATATTATTGATTTCAACAAACACGACCTTCGCTTTTTACCAAATGCAAGACACGAATCACAAAAACCGAGCTTCACACGGTCCATGCATTACTCAAGAGTAAGAAATGAGCTGATCAAGATGCAATTATTGGAGTGGATGCGTATCAGGCCTTTCAAAAACTTTTCGGATACCTTCTTCCTCAACTATATTGCTTTTGCTAAACAAAACTTGAGTCACTTTGAACAGTTACCATTTCATGAACAAGAGCTTAGCCTAGAGTTTACCAGGCACTTGAAGGAATCTGTTTTTGACATCGTGAAGACTTCTGACTTTGTTGAGGCAGATGTGCCCATGATTCAGGACAAATTTCAGGAGCGTTTGAGGAAAAAGTCGGATAGGTACGAAGCTCTTTCAAAAGCAGATGGGCAGAAGTCTAGCTTTCTTACAGAGTGGGAGTCAAAGTTATGCGAGAAATTGTGTGAGTGTCTTACGTGTGAAGACTCTTGTCTTTTGAATGTTCAATTGAACTACGTTCTATTTACAGCAAGGATCGACATTTCGGAAACTTTGGATATGTGTTTAAAACGGTATCTCGAGCTTGATGTCGACGTCACTCATAGGACCTATATACAAAGAAAACTCGACGAAATCAACCGAGAACCGCATTCGCCTGACAAGAAAGAAGCCGTGCTTCTAGGCTCGGTCAACAGGAAGACAGGGCAGTTGGAGCTACACAACACAAGGCTGTCTCTTGATTATAGAAACGCTGGTTCTTGTGATCGTCGTGTATCATACAACCGCCTCTATGGCCATATCTTTGATGAGGGTGGTACAGATCTAGATCAGTGCAGCTCTCTAGAGGATGCATGTTCTAGCGAGAATCCACCTGTGTTTGCTGGGAGCTGGAAACGTCTGAAAGGAGGTGGGAATCCACTGTATAGTTTCGTCTAGATGTTTACCATCCTCTCTTTCCGTTGATTCTGTCTTGACGCCTTTTATTGAAAAAGTCCCTGGAGCACTCCCTGTATGCGTCAAAGAAATCTTGACAAACTGATTTGTCTTTTTGATTACGTAAAACGCAATTTATAGAAGCTTGCCTGCTTTCCTCGCATGGATTGTAATACTTTGAAGGCTCCTTGTTGACCCATTGGTACTTGTGGCGATGATTTTCCGGGTTATCTGGATAAAACTTGTAGTCATTCACATCTCCCTTTGTGAAGTCGACTTTATCTTTGTCGGCAATGACTTTCTCCGACGCTGAATTTTTTAGTTCTTTTTTGTCCTCTGACGGCATTGCTTATCTATGAGGAAACACTAGCTTGCGTTTAAATCGTAAACCGTCACGTGACTTTTGCTGCATTTGATTCGATGCATACTGTGACAATTCCTATTCTTTTAACTACAGTACTCTAAAAACATTTATCATATCATCCTATATAACTGCGTGAGTCAATTACCATCTGTTACCACCGTAGTTGCCAGAACCGCCGCCGTAACCACCGGAACCGCCGCCATAGCCACCACCGCCGCCGTAATTGTCTCTACCACCGCCGTAGCCACCGCCACCGCCATAATTGTCTCTGCCACCTCCGTAGCCACCGCCACCGAAGTCATCTCTTCTACCACCACCGTAGTCATCTCTACCGCCGAAGCCGCCGCCGCCGCCGCCACCGTAGTTGTCGCGACCACCAAACTCTCCGCCACGGCCACCGCCGTATTCGTCTCTGCCACCATAGCCACCGCCACCATATTCGTTACCACCGCCAAAGTGGTGGCCGCCCTCGTGACGTCTCTCGTCCTTCTTGTCTTCAAAGTGGTGTTCAAGCTTGTTGGCGCCAATTGCACCAGCAAGAGCACCTCCAATCTTACCTAAAGTAGAGTGGTGACCGGAAATCTTACCACCACCGTAAGCGCCGGCAGCACCTCCAACAACAGTGGAGAGTAAGCCTCTCTCACCGTCGCCATGCTGTTGCTGGCCATTGTTGTGGGATTGGTAGTTGTTGTCAGATCTTTCGCCTTGTTGACCCGAGGAATAGAAATCGTTTGCAGACATATTGTATAGAAAAGAAGGTCTACTCTACAAGGAGTTCGGACAATTTCCAATTTATAGGCCAACTGTGGAGATCAGGATGTGCGGGTGTTTCTTCAGGAGAACACTGCATCAGCGACCTCTATGTACAGATCCTTTATGCATATGGGGTTTAATGTTGCTCGCAGTATAGTGGCGTTGGCCCGTAGAATTTCGGGACGTGTTCAGAGGCTTAGCAATTGCTTGGCGCGACCAGGCTGTGGCAGAACCTCAGCGTCATGTTCGATTGGTAAACAAAAAAGGAAGTCGTACGGACAAAAATAGAAGACAGACGAACAGCTTGAGTGAAGAATTTACGGAAGTATGGCTCGTGTAGAATACGAGGCGCAAACAACATAGTACGCTTTTAAAGGCACCAATTCACCCAAGAATTGCTAAATTATTATTTCCACGTGCTATTTGTGACCACAGCAGGATCATCCTGGAGAATCGACAGTATGTTACCGAAGGCATAAGAAGTCAGGTACGGCGATAGACATGCAGGCACTGGCAGTAACGCTTTCTTTGTAGATCACACGACCCTCATCGATTACGTCATCGCGGCTATAGGCGATGGAAGATCTGAGATCAAGAAGACATGACGTCCACTGCCTCGAATCCTGTGCAATGGATTGAAACCGATGGTGACAACCTGATCAAATGTTCAAGATGCAAAGAAGTTCCTGCGCTGCTAATATCTCGGAAGGAGGGATTTTGCCCGGGATGCTTCGTGTTCTTCATGAAAGGAAAGCAGCGGAAGCTGATGTTGAATGAGCGGTATAAGGTCAAGTATGGGCCTGTGGCTGAGAAGTTTGGAGTCCAGAAGGTTCTCCTTCCATTTTCGTTTGGCACTTCCTCCGGTGCCCTCTACGACATGGTGGCATCCTTGTTGAAAGAACAGAACTTGGCACACAACGGCAAACAGGGTTTTGAGCTAGTCGTTTTGCATATTCTCGAGGACAAGACTAAAGAAGAAGCCACAGCTAAGCTAGAAGAACTAGCTCTGCTCTATAGCCCGGTGAAGATTGAGACTGTAATTCTCGATCTCGGAGAAAAGAGGCTTAATGCCGGTGTTCTTCGAAGAATACGAGTGAATCCACAATTTGAGGTTTTTGAAGAACCAGCAGACAAGTCGCTGACTATACCAGAGCTTCTCCGAAATGTTGCAAGCAACTCGCTGCGTGATGACCTTCTACAGCTTGTATACAATGAAGTGATTCTCCAAACCGCCATTTCAAATGGATGTCATACCATTATACCAGGCCACAGTATGACGAGACTTGCAAATGAAGTATTGGCTCTCACAGTTAAGGGAAGAGGAGCAGAAATCCACGAGGCAATAGCCGACCGTACATTCACGCTGATGGGGCATGAGGTACATATCATTTTTCCCCTCAGAGATATCATGTATGCCGAAGGACAAGCTTTGGTTCAGCTCAATAGCGATATCCAACGCTTTGTCAATATAATAGAGGAGGAACCAACTTCCCTTGTCAAAGACATGACTGTGCAAGCACTCGTGACTCAATACTTTAAAAATCTCGACGCTAGCGGATACGCATCTACGGCATCTACAGTGGTGAAAACAGCTGAAAAATTGGGTGCTCCAAAGCATCCTGTCTCTGGAAAATGCCGTCTGTGTGGAAAAGACATTCATCTCAACTCAGCAGACTGGCTTCTGAAAATCACAGAATCTACGCCTGCACCGCTCAATACTGATGCCGAAAGACAGTTGGCTCAAGAATACGAAAATGCATATCCCGTCAAGGTTGAAACCGAATCCAGGCTTTCGTTTTGCTATTGGTGCACAGTGACAGCTGCCGGTGCTGGTGACTATGTATGGCCTATCAAAGAGGAGCAAGATATTCTCAACGAATATATCTTGGAGGATGATTAAGAATTAATTTTCTGGAGTTCTCCTATATCACAGTGAAACATTTATTCAGATGGAGCGTGAATCCATCTAGTTGCATTTACAGTCTAGCACTTTCAATAGATATACTAACAGTATCTTACTTCGATGCGGCCTGAGCTGCGTCTTCTCTTACACTATTTAGTGTTTTCCTACAAGTAGAGTAGTACTTGAAATGTCTTCACCGCCCTGGTCAATATGATTATATAATTTTTTTTTAAAAAAAAAGTATCCTTAACGTGGGACAAAGGAGAAAGAACTAAGAATCAAGAGTTTCCTCTGTTATTACTTTGTAGATGATTTTTGGAAATTACAAGATGGTGCCCAAAGCAGTTCTCAAATTGCATACCGCGGTACTAATTTTTGTGAAATACGCGAACTCAATCTATCCTCTCACAAAAACGAACACAACCAAATACCAATATATACCCCCATTAATATTCACAACCAATGTTTTCACTGCCGGTATTCTCGGTTGATTCGTATGATTCCTGGCGAAACCCCAGGAGACGAGTCCCAAGGGTACATGAACAAATCAAGGAAGCACATCAAAGGAAACCAGCTTCTTCTGATCTGTCTTCATACATGGCACCTCCGCTTTCAGCCTATCTCCCCAGCGAGCCTGGTGCTTGCATGTTTGACACACAATACAATAATGCCAAACAAGAGGGCTACTCTCTTCATCTACTCACTCCACCAGCATCCAGAAAGCTAGAGCGACTCCGCTCGATAGGATGTGTGGGCTACGATACCATTGCTCCTATTGGTATTGATAAAACTATGGCACAGATTGACTATGAGGCTCGAGAATTGGAGGATGATGACTCCAACCTCGTCCAGGTTGAGAACCTGGCATCTCACATGTCTCCTTCTGCATTGCACGAAGATAGCGAACAAAACCAGGATCTCGATGCTCAGGTACTTGATGCCGATGCTGCTGCCGACAATTCGGCAGAAATACTAAGTGATGATGACCACGATTTCAATAGCCTAGATGATATGAGAAACGATGCACAACCATTTGCAATCTCAACAGGAACTGCGGCCACAAGTGCCGGGGTCCACTACGCTCATGAGTGCGGTTCCGATGTTGACATGGTGTTGGAAGATTCGATATAATGCAACTTTAAGCTTTCATTTGATCAACTTTGGCCGTCTGAATATGGAGAGCAGGAATCATCCATTTGCCACATGAACATCTAGAACCTTTCCAACTGTATCCCCCGACTTTCGATTGGCATTTGGGGCAGCAGAACTTTCCCTCTAGCTCTTGCTTTTCGAGCTCACCTCTCATCCACTCTACTGGCTCTTCCATGAAATAATGAGAACAAACTTTTGCTGCATCAGAAGCGGAAATGATCCTTCTGGAGTTGGGGGCAGTTTTCACAAATCTCGCTTGGCGTGAATCTGCGTCAGGCATATCGTGGGGCTCTATGTCAGTCTCGGTCGCTAGCACATGACGGCATTTTCTGCAACGGAGTTTGTAAGAGCCTGGCCCTTTATTGTTTGACTTTTTGTCAAAGAGACCTGCAGTGGCAAGCGAGCTTCCACTAGGGTCTTGTTTCAAGTTTTGCTGAATGACGTATTTTCTATATGCACTAGACAGTTGATCGACTTTGAACCCCATCTCTTTGAAAGCCTTGAGCTGGTCGACGAAACCTTCATTGGGTTGTGCACTCTCCAGCTTTCTTCTCACAGCATATAAAGCCTGATCGTACAGCAAATTGTACTTGAACATAAGGTATGCGATGATTACTGAGACCGATCGGGAAACACCTTGAGCACAGTGCACGAGTATAGCACCTTCATGTTTTTTTGAATCCTTTTTTTCTGGATCAGGAAAGAGGGCTTGGTCTATAAATTTATTTGTAACAGGAAGATGCAGTAATAGATCAGAAGATTCTTCATCTGTAATGTCTATCTGTAGATGAGCATAGTCTTCTTTTAGGTATGGGGGTAGGGGGCCCGGGACCACCGAAATTATATGTGAAATATTGTATTGCTGTTTGAAATCTTCATGAGATGTGACTGGTTCAAACAGCAGCAAGAATATGCCACCAAGTATTCTCTGGATCATAGATGGTGGTGAAATGAGGAATGAGACAAGATGAGATGGCGTGTGTACTGCATATACTACAATGGCTGCAAAGACACATCTCAGTAGTTTTCATTACTATACTATATAACACATTAAAAGTGACCATTCTTCATATTTGCAAGATTGATCTTCATAAGCTCAAATGGTGTGATGTTGAAAAGATCGTCGATTTCTTCCAAAGTCTTGTCTTTCGTTTCTGGCATGAACAAGACCTGATAGATCAAACCGAGGAAGGCAATACCACCATAGAAACCAAGAGTCAAACCTGTGTAGGTCATCTTCTCGGACATATCAGTAAAGTTGTAAGTGACTGTAAAGGACCATAAATAAAGGAAAGTAGAACAGATCGTCATACCCAAGGACCTAGTCTTCAAGTCGAAGGACTCAGCGGGCACAACCCATGTCAAGGTAGAATAGGCACCAAAGAATAAATTGTATGTGATAATACCTGACAAGTAGACACCCTCAGCAGCAGGTAAGTTTTTGTTAGGGTTAATAAGGTAACCCACACCCACGAGAATTAAACCAACAAAGAAACCAATGATGTTGTAACCCCACACTCTTCTACCAAACTTGTCCATCCACAAAATGGCAGGAATGGTACCGATAAGCAAAGAGCCACCACCAACCAAAGACATGAAAACAGATCTCTTTTGATCAAAGCCAATCTTGCCCATCAAAGTAGACATATAGTACATAATAGCGTTGATACCAGTCAACTGTCCCAAAGTAACCATAACAACTGCGTAGAAAAGAGCTCTTCTGTTTCTTGGGATACTGAATAATTCGACCCAGCTCTGGAACTTAGACTCTTGTGCGGTCCTTTCTTTCTCTTGGAGAGCGGCATGTCTCATTTCCAAGAATTCCAACTTGTTGTTGTCATCGTTGATGTCTCTCAATCTGCACCAGACTTCGTAGGACATTGCGTATCTCTTTTTGAGTGCCAACCAACGAGGAGATTCCGGTAAGAAGAACAACCCAATAAACAAGATTGTGGAAAAGACTAAAGAAGAGCCAACCATAAATCTCCAACCATGATGGACATCGTAGAAAATAGCTGCAACTGCGTAGCCAAGAACTTCACCAAGAGCGATATTGAACTGATATAGGGAAACGATATTTCCTCTAACATTAGCTGGCACAGACTCTGAAATATAAATGCCAACACATCCACCCTCTATACCAACACCGACACCAAGAATAAATCTGCCAGCGTACATGAGATGATAAGAACGAGCCCCAGCACAAAGAGCAGATCCAATCGTGTACCATACACATGAGATAATCAAAGACCATTTTCTGCCGAAAAGCTCATTCAAAGGTGTCATAATCATGGAACCTGCCATGGCACCCAAAGGCATAAGGGAAGATATTAAGGATTGTTGGTGAGCCGTAAGATTTAAATCGACTTTCATTTCAATGGAAGCCCCCGAAATGATGGACTGGTCTATGCCAGACAACAAACCAGCTGCTGCCGCAAAGCCACCCAAGAGGATAACCATGTTATTTTTGTTTTTGAAGTTGAGTTTCACTTCGAGATCCAAAAGTTTATCAACCAACGATTTCTTCGAGAGCTGTTGTTGAGCGTCGGCTTCAATTGCTGCAAACTCTTTTTCGAAGTCAAAGTTCCCTGCTACATCAGCTGTGTCAATTTTTTGTTTGTCGTCATACCTTATGTCGTTCTCCAAGGAACTTAAGTCCTTGGAATTTTTATCGTCAAATATACTTGTTGTCATGGGAAAGAATTAATATTGAAAGGAATTTGCAAGAGCAGATTATTCTATATTTATATACTTCTGGCTCATTGGCCTCTCCAAATAAATCGTCATGCTGCACTCCACAAACAAGCAGCAAGAAGCCGTCATGCCGGCTTTACCCCACAGATTCAGAGCAAAACATGCGGATAAACCTCTCGAAAAAACACGAAGTTTACCCGATGCAGCTTTTTTCCCTCCGCAAAGCCCCTCTGTGCGTGAATAGCAAAGACGGCGGGTGGTTCTTATGTCTGGCGGCTATACTACAAAAATTTGGCTGATCCTCGTATGCGTGAGCTCTTCAACAATCTTCGTGACTAACAAGTAGACAATGGGGCCCGTGGGCTTTTTGATGTCACATATTCGAAGTTTACTTTGACAGCTACAGTAGCCGTGTCAACAAGCGGGGAGTAGCTCTACACATTGCTAGCAAAACACCTTAAATAATAACGACGATGACTAGTGTAAACATGCCTGAGGAAATGTTTAGACGAGCTCGAATGACGCAATTGTTATGTACGCCGTGCCTATTTGGCTGTGACGGTAGAGGAGTCCAATCGGCATGCAAAGCAGATAATGCGCCCCCCACTGCGGGGCATCTGTGGGGTACATTCCAGCTCATGTTACATAAACTTGGAAGCAAACGAGCAAAAAGCCGCTGCAGGCAAGCTGCTAAAAATAATCGGAAATCGGCTTCTAAATATCCACATAGTTCTAAGGCCTGTCCTATATAATCCCACCAGAACAAAGAAAAAGTTCTGTTGCGGATTCTCGAGTTTGTTTAGCGTCGTAATCAATGCGAAATCCTGCCGTACAGCTGGGAGTTGCATGGCCTCGATGGCGTGCTTCCTGCGCGCCGCTGAAACAGCCACTTCCGCAAGCAGGACATTCGTAAAAGAATGTCCCATAAAGGAAATACGAAAGAGAAACGTGAAAAGATTCACGTATGGCAATGAGGAGAAACTCAACATCCGGCACCGGAGTTCATGTTGAACGATCTGCAAAAGGTCTTGTTTTACCTGAAACAAGACCACAAGCTACAATAAATCCACCAGATATCTTCGGAGTATATCCCAACTACTCCGAAGTCAACACGGCTTCTGTCATCAGAGAGAGTATCTATTTTTAAGTCATTAACGTAAAACCTCATTTACCTGAGAACTTTCTGCGGAACTCAAAGTCTAGATGTTTTTTAAGCTCCTGAAACTTATTGCCGAAGTCTTTCCCACAGTACACGCATCGTAGCGACGTGTCCCGGATTATCTTTGAGAGAATTTTTGGATCGCGGATGTGCCTATCTGGGGTCCGCTTGCGGCCGAGAAAAGGCTGATTTCTGCGAATAACAATTCCTTCGTCTGACCCATCGCTCTGATCTGACTCGCATGAACCCTCGTCTTCTAGGTACTGGCTCTTCCGGGCGGGTCTTAGATCATCAAAGTCAACAAAAAATGACGTAGTGAACGAATTATAGTGTTTTTTGTTCTTCATTCTCGGCAGACAGAAATCCTGAGTTATGATGTGAATATGCAAATTTGCCATTGATGGCTCGCTGTGTATGCCAGCTCTGATGAACTTTTGTTTGAATTCGGCTTTTGCGGGAACATTGTCATCAACAAAATCGGGAACTAGACTGTCTACCATCATTTGCTTAGCTTTCTCAACATACTCTTCTATGTCATGAAAAAACTTTGCATTTTTGAAGGCTTCAAATGGGTGCTTGTGTGTCTCCTGTTTGCTTCTGGGCATTACCAACCAATGCCTTAGTGACTTTGGGTATTGGTCTTCAATTATAACAACCGTGTCATCATGAAATCTGACAGCCGGGTCTTCATCGTTATCGAGATAATGCTGTAGAGCATGGCGGAAGCTCATGCTAGTGAATGATGTCACGCCTTAGCGACAGATCGATATATGGCGATCACGTGATTTGACACATGGCCTTCAAATTTGTCAGCTTTAGTAAGTTTTTATCTTTGGCTAATGTCCATTACGTTAATGCTATTTATGCTATAGTCGTTCACAATGGAGTTACATGCAATTAATGCAAACCCGATGGTATTCTACCTTAATTGTTATATCTCGTGGCAAATCCTCGTCATTAAAAAGAATGTCTCTTAAACTTTTCTCTTCCTCACAGAACGTTCAGTCTGACGGTCTGCTGTCTTCTCAGCTTGAGTGCTTGGCGTCTTCTCTTCGGACTTGGGCTTCTTCTCGTCTTGCTTACTTTCCTCAGCTAACTCTTCATTAGTTTTGAGCTTAGCCAGTTCTAACTCTTTCACAAACCAGAGCACCAGCAAGTAGAGTGCAATAGCGATGACAAGAAGATTCACGTAATGTATGGATCTCGATTGGTAGATCAGGAACAGGAGAGCGAGGAACAAGGCGATAAAAGATGCATGTGTTGCCTTCATGAGGGCAGGGGATGTCCCTGGAGTAAAAACCGACTTCCAGAGGTCTTCAATGAATGACATGTTATTCCAATTTTGGCTTTTTAATTATTCGTTTGACGTGGATGAAGGTTTAATGCACGCCGTTCGCAGTACACATCCGTGCACCCTTTGATTCAGCCGTCCAAGATTTGACTCTAGACGTGGATAAAATCAATAATTTTACTTTAATTACCAATTCATTCAAATGTCAGGAATTTATTTAATTCAAATTCCCCTATAGAACTCAAAAAATAACTAAAGAGTGACGGATTCAGCATCTCACGTGACATGACTTTAAGCGTGCGCCGCACAAAGAAACGATTAAGAAGAAACTGACTTTTCAACAAAATTATTAAGTCAAAAGTTGACAAAAATGGTCACACTCGAAGATCTGTTCATCTCCGACGAGGAGGTAGAATACTGGTATGTATTTACACTCAAACTATCGCTTGTATACCGATTAAAAGCATGATACTAACTACAGCCCATTATGTGTGGAAGAAATGGATATCTCAGACAAGAACTTCAAACCCTGTCCATGCGGCTACCAGATCTGTCAATTCTGCTACAACAACATTCGTCAAAATCCAGAGCTTAACGGCCGTTGTCCTGGCTGTCGTCGTCTATATGATGATGAGAGTGTCGAGTATAGAACTCTAAGTGCCGAAGAGTACAAAATGCAACAGCTCAAGAGAGAGAAGAGAGAGCGTGAGAAAAAACAAAAAGAGAAGGAGAAGAAGGAGCTGGAGATTGCATCTAAGAAACACTTGGCTGGGCTCCGTGTTGTCCAGAAAAATCTCGTGTACGTGACAGGTCTCAATCCGCCATGTGCTCCAGAAGATTTGCATTCCATTTTACGCTCAGATAAATACTTTGGTCAATACGGGAAAATCTCCAAGATTGTCATCAACCGCAAAGCGCCCTCAGCATCTTCTCATAACCAAAGTATTGTTGTTTATGTCACTTTTGCAAAAAAGGAAGACGCGTCTAGATGTATTGCTGAACTTGATGGATCTTTGTGTGATGGCCGCGTGTTGAGGGCAGCTCATGGTACTACCAAGTACTGCCTGTCTTATTTGAGAGGGCATCCTTGTCCTAATCCAAATTGCATGTTTCTTCATGAACCAGGTGAGGAGGCTGATCTGTTTACTAGAAAGGACTTGCTGACTCAGCAAGGTATCAAGATGGGTATGAGTGGACTTAGAAACCAAGGCCAAAGTGGAGATGATGAAAGTCATTCAGATGCTGATGATGGATCTCACTACAGCTACCAGAACTCCATCAATTCCATGAATACTCCAAGTTTGAATCATGCCTCAACCTCGCAAGCACCAGTTTTGCCTGCCACAGCTCATTGGGCAAAATCAATCTCCGCTTCTGCTTCTCCTCAAGTCAACAACAATGCATCACTCGCCAACACAGCTGCATTTCCTTCTTTGGGTGAGATTTTCAAAGAACAAAAACAGAAGAAGGATGTCAAGCAAAAGACTAAGGTGAGATCTAATAAAGATGGCCAAATTTTGGCTGACGATGTTGAGTTTGAGGATGGTACTGTTCTGCAGTTTGCTGAAGATGTTTCCGAGAGATTGAAGCAACTTGCATCATCGAAGGAACATTTGAAAGTTCATTTTAAGGATTTGTCGGAGAAATCGGAACTTTTGCCATTGTTCCATTTCGATGACACCATTGCCGCAAATATTGGAACTTCTCTTGAGGAAGAACGGCTTCTTGCTCGGCTGGTCATTGAGCTGTTCTTGTTGAAGCCCATCAAGAAGTACCATTTGGCTTACCAAAATCACCCTATCAGCCAGCAACAACAGTTCTTGCATCAACAAGCACAGTTGCAACAACAAATGCAGGTAGCTCAACAGGCCCAAACGCCAAATGTTTTGGCTTCGCGGATGCAACAGTTGCAATTGGAGCAGCAACAGCAGCAGCAGCAGCAGCAGCAACAACAACAACAACAACAACAACAACAACAGCAACAGCAACAGCAGCAGCAACAGCAGCAGCAGCAACAACAATTACTTTTATTGCAACAACTCCAAACCCAAGGGCCTACCGAAAACAAGCAACAGCTGACTCCTTCTCAACTCTCGGCTCAGCTCAATGCATTGAGAATGAGTGATCGGAGTAGAACAGCTACACCTCCACCACCAGGATTATTCAACAAACATAGTCAAGACGGCCCTGCACAGCCTCCAGCACATCCAAGCCAATCTTCTAGCTCCCAATTGTTAACCCAATTAATGAGTGGTAAGAAATAAGCTTGGCGAGAAGAGCAAAAAAAAAAAAAAAAAAAAATATCTTCACATCCTTACGAAATACGAATATGTACTTTAAATGCATTCTCTATGAGACTATTTAGTTATTATACATTAAGGTAGTTATTTTTTTAAGATGTAGTTGCTGATCAACTGCACCAGGCTCGGGTCGAAAACATCCAGTTCCATCATCTGCATAAGACGGCCCTCAATAGACTGGTCCTGAACCTTCACTTGGTGAATTCTCAAAAGGCGGAGCATGATGATTTTATGAAGCTGCATTCTTGCCACTTTAAGTGTTATGTCTGGTGTATTTTCAGGAACGCGAGCCATGAAGTCAATTGTTGCGAACAAAGTCATGGTCTTATTGAAATCCCAAAAGCTTTGAAGTGGCAACTTCCGGAATTTCTCTACATAGTATTCTGGGGGACGTTCACTGGCCGAGATCTTTTGCATGAGATTATCAAAATGGTTCGGTTGTGGTGCAGCATTCTCGGCAGGATTTGCCCCCGGTACACTTGTAGGAGTAGTAGGCTGAGCCAGTGAAGTGGGAATGCTCGCCTTTGCCGGCGTGGCAGTTGATGCTTGTTGATGTAATGCTGGTGGAGGATGTACAGGAGTACGATGAGCTGCTCCATTTGGTGCCTGTCCACCATTTGCAGCCGTGCTTTGTAGCAGCGTGGATTGGGGTCTCTGTGGAGGAGCCCATGCCAGGGGCCTCTGAAGTGAAGGCTGTGGAAATGCTTGTTGCAAGAAGCTTTGGGGAAGCTGTGATGGCTGGGGCGGTCTTTGAACCAGTCTTCTAGGTTTATTAGTTGGATGCGGGGCTGCCACATGCGCTTGTGTGCCTGGCCTTTGGTTATTTGGGGCCTGAGGAGGCAAGTTTGGAACATTGAGCGCCTGACGCGTTTGTTGATTGATAGTAGGGAATGAACTTGGAGGTGAAGCTGTAGGAGGTGGATTAGGAATTGCCGCTGGCGGCAACGGTCCTGATCTGTACTTGTTAAAATCAATAGCAGGACCATTTGCTGCTGGGGACATTCCGTATCTGACGGCAAGTGCAGTGTTTATTGCTTGAATGACGAAAGGTTGCCGCAGTTTTTCAATGATCTCCGTCTCTTCAATAAGCATACCTCCTGATCTCTGCTCAATGTAATTCTGGATCTTTTCAAGACGATTAGGGACATTTGTTGGAAAAGAAACCACAGCCTCGATTAAGTACTGAGTCATGTCTTTACTCCACACATTTGCAGCAGACGCATTAGTGGCTGCTGCATCCTTGTGAGGGGCTGCACTCAATACGCTTGAAGTAGACTTTGACTGTTGAATTCGGAGATCTCTTTTTCTCTTGAACTCGTGCCAATGCAAAATGTAATTTCCAAGAGGCTCCCCGTGAGGGCCATAGATGTGACGATGATGTAGGAATAAGTCGTACCGGCCCTTGATTTCGTCATCAGAAAGCTGGAGTCCTGTTCGTCTGGCGAACTGGATCTTCAAATCAGCCCAAGGCACAGTGACGTACTTCAGTCTGTTAAGGTAAAACTGTGAGGCCACAACATTAAACTGTGAATTATAATACTGGAAGTTGTCAATTGTAAGAGCAAGCATCCCATAGTGAGATCGAAGTGTGTATGCAGCTTCACTAGAAAGCTCGATGCCAAATTGCTTTTTGAATGCTTCAGATACTGCTGCATTTGGTGACAGCGGGTTGTCCAGGACAGCGTCAAACGCACACTTCACGTGCTCAGATGTCCAAGTGTTGAGATCCGAGAAGAACTTCTGAGGTCTGTACTTCTTCGTGAATACCTGACTTGACTCTGAAGGTCTCTTTTGCGGTGTACTTTCCTTACTTGAAGGCGGAGTTCTATCATACACATTTCTCAAATCAGAAGGAGCGAAGCGGTTTGGTTCTGACGGTTGTGTTTGCGTAAGAGGTGCACGTATTAAATCCTCAATTCTCTTTTGTTGAATATTGGTGGTTTCGTCATTTACGACTTGAGGTGCAGCATTCGGGGTGGCTTTGTCAGCAGAAGAAACTGTTGACATGTGGTTCACATTAGCATTCTGAGAAGAAGTACCGAGAAACTTCGATACAATGGAATTCAACACGTTGACGTCAGTTGCCAGCAGAACCATTGCAAAAGCAACTTTACCTCCCTCAATGGCGTTTTCCCTATACTGACGTCTGATGACCGCCAATTGTCTCTGCAGCTCTAAAACATCATCAACTGGCATCTTAGACTCCACTTGAGAGACAAGTTGTGATAAATCATGCAAAATATTACGATAGTCCAGTGCCCATTTGCATTTAGACGTTTCATAGTATGATTTTAACGCGTAATACAGATAGCACAACTTGTCGAACTCGTAAAGATTCTTCAACTCTGCGTTCAAGGGTTCTTTACCCTGAGCCAAAAACTTGTACTGATCATCTAGTTTTTGTTTGTCTGCTAAGAAGCTGCGTATCTTCTTCTCTATGACACTCATGTCTTAGTAGACTAGGGCCAAGAAACGCGAGAAACTTTCAGAAGGGTCTTAAAACACGCGGCTTTATAGAACTAGAAGCAGGGTCGAATTATGGTCCCTTTTGACCAATTGCACTAGCCAAAAATCTTCTTGTCGAGAGCCGTTAGCACAAGTTTTTTTTATTCCTTCTTCCGGAAGTCTCGGGGAGACACGGAGGTATAGACTTTTTCTGTTTTTGTATTTTGGGCCCGCGACACCGTGCGAAAAAAGTGCGTTAGCGAAGGGTTCTGGGGGAAGCGGGAAGGGAATTGATGGTTGCCCGAACGGAGTTCAAGTGCAGAATTCGAGGCAGGAAATCCGATTTCAATTAATAGTCGATATGGGTTTCGCCCGAAACTTCGAGCAATCTCACCAACAATCAGTGCACGTGTGTACAACAGCAGGAGAATGTCTGCGGTGTAAGGGATGATGGTGAGTTTTACTTTGAATTTTTTTTCTTGTTTGTTTGTGCGAAGGAAAATTTTCTGCGGGCCTTTCCCCTTTGATCGCCATGCGCCATTCGCGATAACAACCCGTGGGTGTGGATAATTACCAGTAAAAAATCGGAATTCCACGTTTCAGAGGAAATCAAGACATTTTTTTTCTACATTTATATTCCAGACTTTATAGTATGTACATTGCGTGGTCTCTATTTACACAAACACATTATGCACCAGGGCGCTGCCCCGGCAACAAAACACAGGATATCCAGGGAGGTACGGGTGCATCACTGCTGGAGTGTGTGCGACCCTTTACGGCCCTCCGTTGTTTTAACTTTTTTCTAACAAAGGCGCTTTTCACAAAATCCTCTTTATGCAGACTCGTGGTACACCTTGTCGCATTTATGGCAAAGCTCGTCCTCACTGTTAGAAATATATTTCCAGCATCTAGGGCATTTGCTTGATCTAGATTGCTGGACGTGAACTTCGACTGACAGGTTGTTATCTAAATCAACTAAGAATTCACGTTGAGGACTTTCGGTCTCCTCTGCAGGAGCCTGACCTATAGTAGCTCCAGACACAAGGAAGTAGTCGTCTAAGAAAGCTTGGTGCGATTCGAGTAACTCCCTTGCAGCTCCTTGTGGTGCAAGGAATATCTCAACCTCCAACTTGTTCTTGTAATGACCTTCGTTTCGGAGCTCCTCTAGGACTTTGTATAAACTGTCTCTAATTTTCCAGATTTTAGACATTTCAGCTTCAATGTCCGGGTTTTTCAGGGCGTCGGGCACTGCGAGTTCAGCCCAAGGAACCAAAAATGGGCACAATTCCTGGTGCCCCATTTGAGCGGCAAATAATTGCCAGCTCTCTTGTACAACCACTGGTTGAATTGGACCTAAGATACCAGTGTAAGTTTTAAGGATAGCTTCCAAGACCGTTTGAATGCCTCTTCTTCTCAAAGAATTCTGCAGATCAGTATACAAGCAGTCTTTGCAAATATCAAAATACAATCCACTGAGCTCACTAACATGAGCATTTATCTCACGAACAACACCTGCAAAATTATGATTCTCGTAGTGGGCGATTGCAGTTTGTTGTAACCTATGCAATCTCGAAAGAGCCCACTTATCCAATTTGCTCAATTGCTCGTATTCGACCCTATTTTCAGTCTTGTAGTCTTGTAAGTTTCCTAAAAGATACCTGAAAGTCACTCTGAACTTCCTCACGTTTTCCAAAACACGTTGGAAAATTTCAGGACTGACAGACACATCTGAGGTGTAAGATGAAGATGCAACCCAAAGCCGAAGACCGTCTGTGCCTAAAGCAGGAACAGCAGGTTTGCCTCCTCCTTCGATGACTTGTTCTGGAAGAATTGTGTTGCCCTTGGACTTGGACATCTTCACATTCTTTTTGTCCAAAAGGAAACCGTGAGTGATGATTTTCTTGAATGGAGCCACAGGCTTGAAGCTCTTCCCGTCCGATGCAGAAGAAATGATTTTGTTGAGCAAAGACAGCTGGAACCATCCTCTGTGTTGATCGCTTCCTTCCAAATAAACATCGGCCAATGGCTTATCTGAGGTAAAAAGTTCCTCTGGGTTCTCAGAGAGTGTAGTCCAAGAAGTACCTGAGTCGAACCAAACGTCCATTGTATCCTTGCCTTTGTAAAAGTCAGCACCGATGTACTCATCTGGAAGCCATCTAGATATGTCACCTTCATCTTCAAACCATTCGTCAGTACCATACTCATCCAATTTGTTCACAATGTGGCGTATCACTGCAAGATCTTCTATTGGCTCACCTGTTTCCTTAGAGTACACAACAGGAAGAGGAACACCCCATGTTCTTTGTCTAGAAATACACCATTCGGTTCTATTTTGCACAAACAGGGAAAGTCTGTTGATACCCAGCTCAGGGACAAACTTGACGTTTTGCAACAGCTCAGTTGCGGCATTCTTAATAGCCTTAACGTTGACAAACCATTGAGGAGTGGCTCTCTGAACAACTGCAGTCTTGGATCTCCAGTCGTATGGATAAGAATGCAAGAATGACTTGTTCACGTGGAAAAGCATTTGGAATTCATCAAGGATACCAAGACATTTAAAAATGGACTGCTTGCCGTTGGCATACTGCCCTGTAAGACCTTGGAACCCCGGTGGAACAGCAGAAGCATCGTATAATCCACGTCCGTCAATAGAGGATGCAATGTGGAGTCCATGTCTTTGACCGATGTAGTAATCCTCCAAACCGTGAGCTGGAGCGGTATGAACAAGCCCTGTACCGGCAGAATCAGAAACATGATCTCCGTGAAGAATTGGATAGGTCTCGTTGTCTTTAAAACTTGGGTTTGTGTACTTCAAGCCCTCAAGCTCGGAGCCCGGAAATGAAATATCATTTTCGGCAACATAATCTTTATGAAGCTGAAGCACCGACTGAACCAAATTTTTTGCAACCACGATCCTCTCACCTGTCTCAGTGTTCCGAATAAATGAATACTCAATGTTTTTGTTAATGCAAATTGCCTTGTTTGCGGGAATGGTCCATGGAGTCGATGTCCAGATCATAACACTGATGTTTTCTCCATACTTCTTCTTGAACTGTTCACTCTCAAGAGGAAACTTGACATGAACAGCCACAGACTTGTGCTGTGGATTGTAATCAAGCTCTGCCTCTGCTAATGCTGTCTGAGTCTCACAGCCCCACCAAACAGGCTTGAGCTGTCTGGACAAAAGACCATTTTCGAAAAGCTTCAAGAAAACCTTGAGCTGGGAAATCTCGTATTTGTGTGCCATCGTCACATATGGATCCTTGAAACTCGTCATGATAGCATAGTGGTGGAACTGCTCTCTCTGTTTTTGAATCATTTCCAGAGCCAATTGCCGACAGAGTTTTCTGATTTCCAGTGGCTTGAGTCCTTTGGTATCTTTAACAGCTTTGGTTTCAATAGGTAGGCCATGACAGTCCCAGCCTGGGCGAAAATGCACTTTAGAACCCTTATGGACCAACTCAAAACGGTTCACAATATCCTTGAGAATCTTGTTAAGGGCATGGCCAAGATGTAGGTCTCCATTTGCATAAGGAGGTCCATCATGGAGCGTAAAATGTTGTTCAAAGTCTTCCCGATTGATTTGTCTATTGTAGAGTTCTTCGCTGCATCTGTCTATTAAAGCTAGCCTCTGTTCCCCTTTTGGAATTTTCGGCAGGAATTCTGTTTTGGGAAGAAGTAAGCTTTTCGAGTAGGAGACCTTGGCTTTGCTGGCCTCCGATAATAATCGCCCTGATGGCCGAAACATGGGGATCATTTTGTGAATCATCTCTGAAGCCGTTTTATTCGCTGACATCACGTGACTGCTCATGGGCCCTGCTGCTTTCTTTCAGCACTTCGCCAAAAGATATTTAGCAACCAAGCAAGCTCCAGCTGGTGAAAAGTAAAGTTGCAGCATTGCTAGTTTTGAGTTTCATTCTGGTTAGCTTTTTTAGGGAGATTTAGGGCTACTTAGTATTCGGAGATAAATTAGTTTGACCGACTACACTTGAGACAATAGGTAAACACATGAATTTACTAATAAATAATAAGACATGAAGTATAAGGGATCATGTGCATTCGTCAGTAGAAGCTATTCGTCTTTTTGTATGGTGCATCGCTTATTTGTTGATGTTCTTGACCAACTCGATGTACTTCTCGGTGGAGAAGGACTTTGGTCTCTCAATTGGCAAACCAAGACCACGGTCGAGGATCAATTGAGGCAAGACACCGAAGGCTCTAGAGACACCGAACAACACAGTGTAGAAGGATTGCTCAGTCAAACCGTAGTACTGCAACAAGACACCAGAGTGGGAGTCCACATTTGGCCATGGGTTCTTGGTCTTACCGTGCTTGGTCAAGACACCTGGAGCAACCTCGTAGATGTTGGAAACCAACTTGAACAACTCGTAGTCAGGCATGTGCTTCAAGGCAAACTCTCTCTGAGCAGTGTAACGAGGGTCGGTCTTTCTCAAGACAGCGTGACCGTAACCTGGGACAACTCTGCCGGAGTTAAGGGTGTCCCACAAGTACTTCTCGATGGCCTCCTTGGAGATGTCACCCTTCAAGTCATCTCTCAACTTGAACAACCACTCCAAGACCTCCTGGTTAGCTCTGCCGTGCAAAGGACCAGCCAAACCGTTCAAACCAGCAGAAAGAGACAAGAATGGAGAGGACAAAGCAGAACCAACCAAGTGTGTGGTGTGGGCAGAGACGTTACCACCCTCGTGGTCAGAGTGGATGGTCAAGTACAATCTCATCAACTCCAAGAATTCCTTGTTCTCACCGAAGCCGAGCAAGGTAGCCAAGTTGGCACCGTAGTCCAAGTCCTTGGAGATGTCACCAGCCAACTTACCGTCGTGGAAGACGTTTCTGTAGATTCTGGCAGCGATGTTTGGCAACTTAGCCAACAACTCAATGGAGTCCTCGTAGGTGTACTTCCAGTACTCAGTCTTTGGGACACCCTTGGCGTAGGCCTTGGCGAATTGAGACTCAGATTCCAAAGCGTTGATGGCAATGGAGAACTGGGCCATTGGGTGCAAGTGAGAAGGAGATCTGTCGATCAAGTCCTCGACGTGCTTTGGCAAAGCGGATCTGGCAGCCAACTCCTCGGAGAAAGCCTTGGTCTGAGCGTCAGTTGGAACCTCACCAGTAAGCAACAACCAGAACAAAGCCTCAGGCAATGGTTCCTCTCCACCAGGAGCCTTTGGCAACTCCTTTTGGATGTCAGGGATGGTTCTGCCTCTGAAACGGATACCCTCGATTGGGTCCAAGACGGAACCTTCCCAGACGAGACCCTTGATACCACGCATACCACCGTATGCCTGCTCCAAGAGCACCTCGCCAATGACGGTCTTACCATGCTCTTTCTTCAACTGCTTGACCTCCTCGGCCTTCTCTGGCAAGATTTCGGCCAAACGGGATTTCAAGGTCTGTCGTTAGCAACGGGTCGACGAAGAAAAAATCTTTAAAAAAAATCACAGGCATTTTTTACATACTGGCTCGGTAGCGTAGGATCTAACACCCAAAGCTCTCTTCAAAGCGGAACGTTGCAAGAAACGGAAGGACATTTATACTATGAATGACTAAGTCAATTGGTTCCAAGGTACAAAAATAAGACTCTCCAGGTTCGGCAGGGCACGGCACCTTTATATATTAAAATACAGGGCAAGTGAGAAGGGCGATCCGGTTACGTAAACTGCATACGCATTCTGCATGTAGCATGGGTATACTCGGTGGCCCGGCCAATCACAGTGCGCTCTGCTCAGGTCGGAGGTGTATCCTCGGACGCTTTAATCGCTCCATTACCGCTGATTCTGCCAGAGACTGACACCGAGAACGGCAGCCATACCTTGAACACACTACAACTTGTGCCAGACGAAATTGGCAAAAACGAAAAAAAAAAATTACATGCAAGGTTCCGAAAGCAGACCACTTTTCTTTTCTCCCCCACAACAGCAACCTGTCTTGAAGTTGCAATGGTGGTCAACGTCTTAATCCGCCTCCTGTACGCCGGATACTTGACCCCAGATTTCGGACTTGGCGAATGAGAGCTGCCGCTAAGGAAGGCGATTCGCGATTACTTTTTTTTTTTTTTTTTTGATTTTCTCCTTTATTTTTGCTTGTGCGGTTTCTACTAAATTTCACAGGATGTTTTCACGTCCGAGATTCGCTTAACCTGTGGCTCAGCAACGAGTCTTGGTTGTCGAGAACAAGAATTTTGGTTTTGCATACGTGATTGTTTGTAGTTTCTTGCCTTGTGCCAAAAGTCTCACCTACGCCGACCTGCCGATCTTCCGGCGTCGGTTGCTCGCACTGGAACCTGACGTTTTTAATATTAGGCCTCTACGCACAGAAAGAAAACTGTGGAATTCACCGGAACCCCGGCACCCTTTCGGACTTTAAGCTGGTTCCTAGGTGTATCCCCGGAAATTGAACAATGAAACAAAGACGAATCCCTCAAAGAAGAATTCATGGATTGAGGACAAAAGGAAAGTGTTACGAGAAATGGGGTAGCCCAAAACAGCTAAACGCCGCCACACCGGCTGCAGCCGGTACCAATTTCAGTGAAAAGAAACGACACCAAACTCCTGCTGTAGCCGATGTTCAATTTTTCCAAAAGTTATTAAATCGAGATATTTTAAACTTCTGCGGTTGCTTCTCTTATCTCTACTCTTTGCAATTGCTGTTGAAAATATTACGTTTCGCTGTGCACGTTTTTCTGTTCATGCAGATGTTAAGGAATCAAACATAAAAAAAATTGTCTCATCGAGCATGCTCAGACTGCGTATTCGGCTCAAAGCCCTGATCCTTTTCGGCTTTAGCCAACACTGGTTCCGGCACGACTTCCGCGGACGCGACCCTCCTATAAATTTCTATCGCGAATGTTTCTCTTTCTCTATATGGGACTTTATCTCCATCTATATGACGTTTCTAGGTATACGTGGTAAACGAATCCCAGAAATCAATCTCTGTGGCCTTGTGTCGCAGGGATGCCTGCAGAGGTGATGCCATAGATTCAGTGTGGTATTGCCTTTGATGGTGTCCCACATTTAAACCAACACTGGTCGGCTTACAATCGGTGTAAATGAAGTTTTTTCAAGTAGAAATTTAGTCTATGAACTATTATCGGCAAATATAGCTTCCTAAACGGGAGACTTAAAGTACAGTCTGGTATACTAAATATATCAGACGCAATGCAAGATCGAACTGAACGGTAGTGCTGAAGTCAGCCCTGAATGACTACGCCACTCCGAACTCAGAGTAACTCATCGTAAATGGCTGCACCTATGGTTTCCTGTTTTGGTGCATTCGTGACGGGACACCGACTATTGAACTCGCAGTTCCCGCATTTGTTCAAGTTGTCCACAGGGTCCGGCTTCCGCCTGCCGTCCCAGAACAGTGCTGTCCTTCTCAAGTGCTTGCCTATCTCCTTTTCCTTGTAGGGAAATACCTTTTCGCTGAATATCTCATTCGATTTGATGTGGTGATACTCGATTGCAACTGACGATGGAGTGACATCCTTCAATGTGGTGTACACCTGTGCAGCTCTAGCAGCGAAATAGCATGGTGTGAGAGGATACTTCCACTCTTTAAAAAGCGGAGCAATGTCCATATTAACCAAATTTGAGTCGTCGTAAACTCGAGAGAGATACTCTCGAAACTCCTCCTCAGATATTGCATTCTTTAGGCTGTAAGGCTGTCCCATTGTAATTGAGCCAGCTCGGAAGGTATCCTTCATCTTGTCATCAAAAGGTTTAAAGCCGATCTCCTCGCCCTTGGCAAGCCTTAATGCGTCCTTCACGAGAACTTCAAAGTGTTTGATAAGTAAAACTGCCGTGTTTAATTCTCCAATAGGCTCGAATGGCTCACCTCTCCTCCGGCTGCAACTTTCAAGAAGACTGTGGAACGTGAAATTAGGGTCTCTTGCCAAGTTCGTGAGAAACTTGACGTAGTACATGCATTGGTATTTGGCACTGTCAACAATCAGTTTCAGAGGAGGCAAAGATCGTTGCTTTCTTGTCTTGACATCTCTTACTTCAAGAGTAAGATTTTTGCCCAGAGATAACACACGGGCTCTGCCAATCTTTATCAACTCCGGAAAATCATATACTGTGTGTTTGACAGAAATATTACCGACTTCTTCAACAAGCTGCTCACAATTCTTGTCAGCACCGGCACCATGTCCTTTCAATTTGACCACATCGGCTATGCCATTCACCAACACACCATCCTTTAGCTTTTCTATATCTTCGATGAGTGAACCATCCTGTAAATTAATAAAAGAGTGAAGATAGATTTCTCTAGCAACACCATGCTGAGTGAGGTACAACATTCGTACCAAAACACGCTCTACCAAATCGTAGGACCAGTAAAGCAGTCGATGGTTTCGAATCAAATCATAATCAGATTCAGCCAACTTCTCGATTCGTTCCAGCAAATCGTCCACGGCATCACCCACATCCCTTTTGACATGCTCCGCTTCCTCGAGACTATTATGATATACTTTGCCTGCCTCTAACCTTTGATTCGTCTCCGTTTGCAGGCCCGAATACACGTTGTAAAAATGCTGAAGTTCACACCATCGATCTGTAAGAAGCTTGGTGACTGACAACCGAGGTTCATCTATGATCGATCGGTCATAATTCTGCGTGGTGAAAACTTCAAACGGCAGCTGAGGAAGAGTATTTGGTATATTTAGGAGTGATGAAGGGTGTTTCTTTAAGCCTTCCAAGGCCAGCACGATTTTCGGATTCACGGCAGGCTTATCCGAAATGGAGCCTTTTGCTAGAGCTTCGAGAATCGGTAGCGTCGTAGAGCGATCAGAAACGAAATCCGTCACTTTATTGGATACATTTCCTTTGGGGATTTTGAAGATAAGACTTCTTGACATAGGATCTGAGGAAGAGTCCTCTGGCGAACGGTGTAGTCGAGATCTCACAGCCGAGGCTGGCATTTTAATTTTTCCCTGGCTCTTTGATGCGACTTCAAAACGCGTTTCTGAAACTTAGATAAGACTGTGATGTAATTACGTTTCAAAATCGAAGATATGCAGTTTTTGTTACTTATAAGCAAAATACCTACCGGGGCCACTGTGGCAAATGGGTGCGAATACAAGCTAAGCAAGCTTCTGTATGCGTAGGGTAAAGAAGCAACCTCACACCCGAGAGAAAAAAAATAATGGCTGCCAGTTTGAAATAGCCAAGTCACAATGAGGATAAGAAAGTAGATAAATAATATAATCAATTTGTCCTGTTGTGACTGTGCTAATTGTCTATAACATATATGATAGTCCTGTTAGTGGATGCCTCTTTTAAGTTTAAGGGAGTCTCTCTTTTTCTCACTGAGACTGACCTGACCAGGCAAGTTGATTTTGTTGTTACCGTTTGCCATTGGAGTGTCCCTGACGGGGCTTTCAGGGATCAGGCCTTGATTGCGGAAACCGTTCACGTTTGGCAGCTGCCCACCCAAGCCATTACTTGCGCCAGGCGTGTTAGGCGACAGGAAGTATCCTACGTCCTCGGATGGAGTAACCGCAGATAAAAATGGGGAGTTTAGCAGTTCACCAGGCATGAGCTGGCCACTGTACCCATGACTTCCTGTTGTGTGGGTGTTCATGCTGTGTGGAAAGCTTCCAGTGTCCGTGTTGATTGTCAATGGTTTTGGTAGTAAAGAGCCAGAGCTGTTTCCACGGCTTGATGCTCTTGACTGCATTGGCTCTGAGGTAAAGTCATCCATTTCAAAAGTAGACGACCCGACTGATCCTGGGGTCGTCATTGAGTAAGGGTAGTTGCTGTACGAGTTGTTTGGGGTACTGCCCAGTGAAAAGGATGATTTCGATGATGTTGGTGGTGTTTGGTAGTCAAGCATCATTGAGTTGAATCCCCCAGGAGTTTGACTGAGGTTTTGACCCTGCTGCATGTTGTTCAGGAAGTTGGCCAGCCTCTGAATAAATGCTTGCGGGACAAAGTCATGCATCAGCTGGAGAGAGTCGGTGGATCCATTCTGCTCCAGGTGCATACCTAGACTTGTGTTAGGACGTATGCTCAGCATGTTCCCGACATGCAACCAGTTGGATCCGTTGTAGGAGTTGTTGCGAGTAAGTGAGTGCTTTCTCAAGTTGAGTGAAGATGACCTCAGGCGAGAGAGAGCGACAGCCTGTGCGGTTTGGTTTGCATTGTAGTTTGCAATGTTGGTCTCGTTCAACAGCAAGTTGACTAGCGACAGCTGCTTCAAGCCCAGACCATTGTAGACGCCATTGCCACTAGAATTGGACACCGATCCGCTCAAGTTGGTTGCTCCTTGTGCAGCGGGACCAGGAGTATTGAGACCAACTGGAAATTGAATGCTGGTGGCATTTGGGAGCTGAGAAGCAGCGCACGACGACCTGTTAGCCAGACAGAGATCGATAAGACGTTTGCGGATGAGTTGCAATATAACTGGTTGGAACGCGTGATTTTTGAGGCCATCAATGTTAAGCACATTCTGAGTGTCATACTGAGGTGGCGTGATTCCAGAGGCCGTGGTCTCGGAGATGGTTTTCATCATAGAGTGGAAGGCTTCGTTGGCAATGCGAGAGACTAGACCCAGTGGCGGTATGGAGCCACTGAAAGGGGTAGTTGTAGGAAGCAGCATGAACTGTGAAAATATGCTGAGAACAAGGTTGTCGAACACTGGGGTAAAGCAGAGAGTGTAAGTTCTCAATTTCAGGGACATTGGTTCATCAACATCGGTAAGGATATCATCAGATTCGTTTTGCTGGGGGTGGGCATATAGAGTAGAGAGGTTGGAGGTAGGGGCGGCGGAGAAATACAGGTCCTTATTTGGGGGGTCGACAGGAGTCCTGAGGGTTTGATCGACTGGAGTAAAGGGACCATCGATATCGCAAGCCAAGGACTTGTTTAGCTTGAGGGATAAAGGTTTTTTGTTTAGCATTTTCGACTGGTAGTTGAGTAACACTGAGGCATGCAATCAAAGGAGGAAGGAAAAATTGCAATAAAACAAGAAAGAATAAAAAGTTGTGCAAAAATTTGAGAGCAGCAAAAAAAAAAAAAAAAAAAAAAGAAATAATGCAGTTGTTTGTATAGTGAGACAGCACGTCAGATAGCAACACACACCACGACGCGGTGAAAGGAGGCACTTGGAGAAAAAAACGAAAGCGGTAAATAAAGAGCGAACCTGATGGCAAATGACTATAGAGAACCTGAAGTCTTTGTGGAACAAAATTATTTTTTGCTGCTAGGTATTAGATTGATCTTGATCGCGCCAGATGGAGATGTCAGGGGACACGTTTAGTGGGCACGTAGAAATATATAATCTTTTTTCTCAAAAGGGTGTCTCAATAAATGACGTCGCGCAAACCGCGTGAAGGGGGTGGGGGTGGGGTCACATTTGACGCGCGCCATAAATTAACTCGATTGATCAAAATGAAGCGCGTCTGCCGCAGGCCATTTGACAAAAAAGACTATACGAGGCCCCGACTGAGCGTAATTTTTTCGAAAAGAAACTTGAGACTTTCTAACGAGCTCCCGCTTATGCTCTCTACGGAGGTGGGAGTTTTTCCATACTGCGTTGCCCACGGAGCGACGCAAAAAAATCAGCGCTTTGCAGCTCATGAGTAGATCCTTTTCACCATGAGAGATTTGAGGTCTCCGCAGTGGCATTTTTTCCTGAATGAATCTTATTGATTTCTTGAGCTCGTCTCATGACCCTCTAGGTGCGAAATTTCATAAGAGTGAATTATGATGGGGCAGAAGCGGGGCTGCGGAGACTAAAACTAAGGTAATGTGCATAGATCTTGCAAAGTAAGGCTGAAAAAAGCTAAATCTGCCAGTTGCCTGCCTCACACTTTTTTGGTTTGTATGTGTTATATTGGTCCGTGTGTGGCGGCTGTCAAAGCTGCACTACGAAAAGAGTAAGTACGCCTGACTTTAGCCACTGTACGTTGCGCGGGCTTCATTGCCCTTGGAACAAACCGTGTCCCCGCCTTTTCCAGAGAATAGACCAGAGTACAATTGACTTTTAGGCTTTAAGAAGTGGAGACATAGCTTGCTCCGGGATTCATGTGCTGGGTTGGCAAAAGTTGTAGTCCTTGGCGGTGACGCAGTAGCGGTTATTGGCGCTGCCGCATAGGTCAATGGCCAAAAGTTCGCGAAAATGGAGTGGTGGTGGAGAAGGCTACTTGTTGGCTACTTGGCCGACATGTTGAGCCATATTCATTTCCATTGTGATCCAGGCACTGGAATCGAGATCAGACCCAATTGTTCAGGAGGCGACTCCACTTGCAGAGGCCAGGTCCCTAACACTGGCGACACAATAGCAGCCGAAGGTTCCGGCCTGCATGTGCCTCTCTGGACTGTCAATCGCCGATCTTATTGTCGAGGCCGGAGTTCCTAATGGCACACCGGTCCTGCACCAGAACACAAGAGCCATTAATGGTGGGCCGGTGTCTGGGCACAGTCGTACCACGGCAAGCACAATGGCAAAATACTAAAGCAAAGTTTAGATCAACTTCGCATTCTGTGGCAAACAAGGCCACTGGTCTTGTGAGGCTGCGCATGGATTGTTGGTTCGCGCGGTTTTGCACCCGTAGCTTCTTTGTACCACAACGATGTCCCAAGAAACAAAGGCCGAAATTCGATTTGGCCTGATTTCGGAGGAAATCCTCTTCTACCATGAGCGGGAGTCTTGGCATCAGGTGCTACTTTGCCACCAAGCGGCGCCGAAAGAAATCACCCCAGTAGCCCAAATAGCGGTGGCGGCCTCGTTTGCAAAGCTAGCCAGACTACAAGCAGCAAAACAGTTGCTCGCTTCGCTAGTGGAAGAAGAGCTGCGCCCCCAAACTCGGCAGCTCTTTCTTGTTTGTCTTGGCAATTGTTTGCAAGAAAACGGTCAAGACGGAAGCCCCTGTTTCGTAGAGGCGGCCACATTTAAGAAATTTGAGCTGGCGCCGGACCCGGATCCAGAGACCTTGGCGCGATTCAGCTTTGAACCAGTGGTGTTGGACAGTGCACGCGAGGTGGCGCTATACGAACGATCTGGCGGCAGCGTTGCGTCTGGCCTGTATGGTGCCTCGGTGGAACGAAGTGCGCAGTGGGCGCGGCGGCTTGAGGGCCACGCCAAGTTCCCGGCAGCAGACTTTGTGGCCGCAGTAGGGGAGTTTGGTGGCTGGCAGCCGGTGGCGGAGATGGTGCAATCCAAGTTCCGACAGAACAGAGAAGCACTACAAAAGCTTATGCACTACTGTTTTGCCAACTCTGCATACGAGATGCCCACCAAGGGCCGAACCAAGACTGACGGTGTGGTTGGTGCTGCGCTGAAGGCTGTCGGAGTGGGCTCGTTGGCAGCGGTGCAGTTTTTGTGCGGTGACTTTGCCGCGGCAGCACTGCTTGCGCGGCGGTACTTGCGCCAGGTATACCAGGCCCGCCGAGCCGCTGGTCACGTGCTGCTCAAGGGCACTGCCACCACCGATGTGGCCACGGTGGTGATGGTGGGTATTCTCAGCATGGAGAGTTTGCCACCGAGGAAAGATGAGAGGGCGTTAGAGGCCACAAACGAGTTTCTCGACCGGCTCCTCGATAGTAGTGTGCTCAGCGGCCCGTTCGCATACCCGCTCCAGAAGTCGCAGTACTTCCTGTGCTGCGGCCATGTTTTGCGGCAGCTCTCCAGCAGGGAAACGGAGCTGCTTAAGGTGACCAATATGGCCATTCTTATTGAAAAGCACGCATTTGAGCCAATGTTGGAGGTTTCCAGAAAATATATCTTGGCTTCTTGCTGCCATCCGCACGACGACCCGAACATCACAGCCATTTATGACAGGGTCTTGTGGGCCCTCTTCCTAGCTGGCGGTGTGCACGCCAGGGCCGTCTGGCTCTTTTTCCTTGCGCGCCACCACGCCGCCGAAGCCGCATTCTACGGGCCCGTCGCACACCGCACATGCTGCGCCGCCGCACTCTCGCCCTGGCCCTACCACGCCAACGGGCCCGACGTCCTACTCAGAATGTACCACTTCTGCCAGATGATTGATTCCAGCACAAGAGAGCTGCCGGCCGAAATGGGCTCTCCGGCAAACACCCTGCTCCTGCTTTGCCCACTGGTGTACGAGCTGGAGGACGGAACACACGCCTACGTGGCCGATCTGTTCTATCCGGGTGCCATTTCCTTCAATTGTCACGGAGACGTGGTGCAGCCAGAGCTCCGGCCCCAGATCAAAACCGCGCCGGCGGTGGTGCGGGGGCGGGTCCACGCCAGTATGGAGTTAGTGCGCCTCTGGGCGCACGCCTACTGCGACCACCACGGCTCGGTTCCATCGTGGGCTGCCGATCCGCTCGCTTGGGCCTCCACCGCACTGGACCTTGTCACGTGACGTGATCATAACCACAACCGCTCCAACGCTCCCCTACCTTCATCATGGATTTGTTAGCCGACACCGACGAGGAGCCGGACGACATCTTTGAGAACCTCGATGTGAGTCTCATGGGTGTGTTCTCCCGCAACCAGCTCCGGGAGGTCCGCCGCATGGCCCGCATCAACAATCTCCGCACAACTGACGACCTTATTCGGTTCATCCAGGAGCACCACGACCGCAGGGTCTTCAAAGTCCACTGGGCCCTTGGCCTCTTTCCTGTGCCTATTCTCAACCTCGGTCCCCTCCGCAGGCGTCATGGGGCTCGCAGCTTGGCACTTTTGGCCACTAAGTTGATCTCCGCTACCATCACTATCATATTTCGCATGATCAAGAGGTTTGTCTACTTTATCACCGTCATGATGTGGCTCCAGACCATTTTGAAGGAATGCTCCTTTATCACCTTCTCTGACAACTATGTCTTGGACATCACAACCTATCTCTTGAGGAACTACCCAGTCTTTGTGCAAGCACGAATAAATACACTACAGTACCCTCCATCAGACGTGTGGGAGTCTGCAAACTCTACCCTGGAGGGATTCCGGCAAGTCTTAGTCCACAGTGCTGCCCAGCTCATCCGCGTCAATTGCACAAAGGGACCTGACGATGCTGAACCCCAGTGCTCTTTGAACCAAAACTCCCTTATCTTCCGCTTCCATTCGGTCTTCCGCAACATGTACACCCACTTTGAGGATATCCCAGCTCCCCTTTTCACAACATCGGTGGTCTTGTTCTATCTTGTCTATGGTGCAGTAGGTGAGCTTATTCTCTTGAACTTCGTCTTCCACTGCTGCATGTGGATTGCGAGCCGTCACTTCTTGGCTTTTCTGTTCCTTACAAGACTTGCTAAGCTCTTCTGGCTCAATGCCAAAGACATCGTGATGTGAGTCATGCTGCTTCGCTTCTACTTGCCCAAGTGGTCAGTGTTATGCACGTGATGCTATCTCTCGCGATTTGTGGGGTGTCCTTGCAAATTGTGGGGTGCTATTCGGCCTACACTCCAATTGAGCCACAGTCACAATCATGATGAAAGCAGCTGTATTCAAGGATAAATTCCAGGTTGAAACAGTTGACAAGCCCGTTCCTCACGTCACCTCCTCAAATCAAGTTGTCGTCAAGGTAAAATACTCCGGCCTCTGCGGGTCGGATCTCCATTACTACCGAGGACATATTCCTTCTAAAGAGGGCACGACAATGGGCCACGAGTTTGTCGGTACCATTGTGGAGAAAAGTGACGACATTGAAGATTCCCAGCTCTCCGTTGGTGATGATGTCATATCTGTCTTCACAATTCAATGTGGTGACTGCTGGTACTGCGGACACGGGTATTCCGGAACTTGCAACAAAACAAATACTTTCGGCAAAATAGGCCTCGATGGTGGTCAAGCTGAATATGTGTTGGTTCCTTATGCAAAAGCAACTTTGGTTAGAAAGCCCGAGAGCCATTCTGACCAAAATGATTCTCTCTATGTCCTCATGGCTGACATTTTTGTTACAGGTTATTTCGGTTCCAAAAAGATTTTGGACCATTTCAGTCAAGTGGACCCAAGAGAACTTACAGTGTTACAAATAGGTGCTGGCCCTGTAGGCTTATGCGCAGTGAATATACTCAAGCACTTTGGCTTCAAGCATATTGTCGTTGTGGACGGAATCCAAGAAAGGTTGGATCATGCCAAAAGACTTGGTGCTTCTGACGTGGTGAACTTTGTAAAAGATGACGGCAAATTAGGTGAACTTGTCCAGAAGTACACTGACAATATGGGCTTTGATGCCGTTTTAGAGATTGTCGGTGCTAAGCTGGCTATTAGAAGTGCGTTTGACTCCGTTCGTCGGGGTGGTTTTATAGCATGTGTGGGTATGGGCCATGACGAGCTTCCTTTCAACGCACTTGAAGCATACGCAAAGGGTATCACAATTAGTTTTGGCAGATGTAATGCTTGGCTGTTGTTCCCGGAAGCATTAAATGTCTTTGAGAAACTCAAGCATAATTTGGTTGATCTTATTCACTCAACGCCATCTATAGATGATGCGGCTGAGTACTACAGGAAATTTGAAAAAGGAGAGGTTGGTAAGGTGGTTTTTAGGTTTTGAATAAAATTTTCAGTGGATTCATTTTGTAAAACAAGGGTCCTTGGAAGCTTGGAAACACGCTTAAATCATGTAAAAAAAAAAATTGGTTTAAAAAGTAAAAAATAATGGACGAGACAGGATTCGAACCAGTGACCTTCTGCTTGCAAGGCAGACGCGCTACCAACTACGCCACACGCCCTTAATTGTATTAAACAGAAGTGAGGCTCTGACTAAATATCATTAATTAAGATGCTCAATTTGCTGGGATTTCTCTGAATAAAGCGCAGAGTTCTTTCTTAATTTTATTAAGTGCGAGATTGCAAAATGGTTTCAAGAACTTGTCGCCACAATAAAGAGGCTTTTAGCTAAAACGATATGTGTAGTAAATTTTAATTTTCCTCCTCAAATAACTGGGAACTTTTTATTATTGAATTCTTTTCAATAAATATTTAATTTTGCTAGTTTTAAGTTTGTTGATCCTGATCTGTTTGAAATTCGCGGTGATTTTCATAAATCAGAACCTGATTGCAAAATTCACGGGATTTACAACAAAAACATTTAAAAACCGAAGAACAAAATTCTCTCACCACAAATACGAAACTATAGAGCAATCCAATTTATAGGTTTGTGAAGTAAAAAGGGGTTAGCCTCATACAAACCAGAATTTTTGATGTACATAAGTAATCATCATCAGGAATTGCATTGGCAAGTTATCCTTTGAGATCAAAGGAACAAAAAAATGTCTATTTCGCAACTACGAGGAAAATCAATTATGATACATAAACTTCTTCATATTTTTTTTTAAAAAAAGTAATATTAATTTTATTTACAGCTATTTGTACTGACGCTAACTAGGTGAGAAAGGATTTCAACAGGCAACTTGTCCGAGTGGTTAAGGAGAAAGATTAGAAATCTTTTGGGCTTTGCCCGCGCAGGTTCGAATCCTGCAGTTGTCGTCAACTTTATTTTTTTTTGTTTTTTCCTTGTCTTCAGGAGGCTTGGTGACAATTTTTCTTCTGTGTCAATCATTTTTTATTAAACGAATTGCTTTTGCCCGTAAAATAAGTTAATGCCGCAAAAGCGCTTTTGTAGGCGCAGCCCTGTCTAGGCGCAGAGAATATAGGCTTTGCGGACGACTTTCGAAGCGCATTCACGTTATGCTCTTAAAAAACACACAGATAACGAAGGGGTTGCTCCACAACACTTGCTTTAATTGAGCTAATTTTTCTTCAGATCGGTCAAATTACACACATGCTCAATGCATATCGTGGATGACTGGACCAATTTTGCGCGGCCAGTGACGTCGTTGACAGATTTTTACGTGCATTATGCATCCCCTGAACATTAAAAAAAGTATAAAACAAAACCAAAAAAATAACTGTAAAAGTGCTAAGTATAAGAGAACCTGAAAATAAATTGAAAGCAGTTCCTCGAAAAATCTGGGTTAATCACTTGACAATCTCTACTGATTCACGTCCCCAACGGTAGACGTCTTAGGACGTCAAGCGAGGAGATTGCGCGAGCTGGAACGGTCTTCGCGTATATCGATAACAGATGAGGGCACGTAACCCAAGGATCAAAACTAATTATAGGTCAGAAGCTAAGGGCGAGAGCAAAGATACCCTCAAAATCTCATCCAAGTTTTAATAATTCAATGGAGCGAATTTGGAAAATTAATAACACGAAGTGCTATACGTTGTACCTGGTAAAATGATGGTGGCAAAGAAACCAAGTTTCCGTAGGATACCGAAATTAACTTCACTCAAAAGTAGATCGGGTACGCAGCCATTTGCATATTGCTGTCAGAGGCATTGTTCTCGTGGCCTTGCATGCTTATCTGCTAACCACAAGGGACTCTCGAGAAAAATATAAAGAAAACCATATTTCAAGTTTAAAGAGTATTGAAGTACGAAAGATATTCACCAGTTTTTTTTTTTTTTTTTTTTTTTTTTTAAAAAAAAAAAAACAGCAACATGATACGGCTTTCTTCGATACTCAGATGGCATGCGAGCGGGGACGATGCACCACCGGAAATATTTAACTGCAAACTCTACTTAAGCATTTTTGTCTTTGGTATACTTGGTGCTGCTCGTGGACTCGATGAGGGCAACATTTCTGCAAACATGGGCCAAATTTCTTTTCGAAAGCAATTTGGCATTGATGACCCCAATAAGAGTCCCGCAGATATGGCGGATTTGCAGTCCAACATTGCCTCCATGGTTCAATTAGGATCAGTTGGTGGGGCATTTTTGGCCATGTTCATTGTGGATAGAATTGGCAGACTAAACTCGTTGCGTCTCTTATGTGCCTGTTGGGCTGCAAGTGTCATTGTACAAATCACTTCATTTCTGGTTGGCCAGTTGTACGCAGGGCGGGTCATTGAGGGACTCGCTATCGGGCAAGCGACCACTATCGGACCAACTTATTTATCCGAAGTGGCACCTTCCCAAATCCGTGGCTTATGTGGATGCATTTTTGCTGGCGCAGTCTATTTGGGAGTGATGCTTCTGTACTTTGCCAACTACGGAACAGCACTTCACATCTCTGACAACAATCGCAACCAGTGGGTTATACCGACATGTGTCAAGATAATCTTTGCAGCGTCTATACTTATTTTGTCGATATTCTTCGGAATTGAGTCTCCTCTCTGGTTGATCAAAACCGGAAGACCGCACGAGGCTGCAAAATGTCTCTCCAAACTTCGCGGCCTTCCGCTGGATAGCGAATATTTAGCACAAGAATTCGAAGACATGAGTCAACGAGCAACAGAAGCACAGAAAGCAAGAGAAGGATCAACTTTTTTTGGGCTTGTGAAGGAAATTTTTTCTGGTCGTCCAAATCAATACAGAATGTGGGTCCTCGGAGTAACGGCACAGCTTTTGGGCCAGTGGGGCGGGGCTAACGCGGTGACCATCTACGCGCCAGAGCTTTTCGCATCCATTGGCATCAAAGGTAAGGAAAAGTTGAAAATGACTGCGGTGTTGGGGGTTGTCAAATTTGTTTCCGCCTATTTAAGTGCTTTTTTCATTATCGATGTCTTGGGCAGACGGCCTGCCATGTACATTGGCATCTGTATCCAGCTTGTGTGCGAGCTTTACTATGCTATCTTTTTGAGCGTGGTTCCTATTTCCACGGGTACGGATGCAAGAAAAAGCGCTGGTGCCAGGGCGGCGCAAACGCCTCTAAATGGAGCTAGCGGGCGCGCTGCTTCAGGCGCTCTCGCAGCCATTTTTCTCTCTGGCACAGGATGGTGTGTGGGCTTCAACAACATTCAGTATCTTATGGGGTCGGAAATATTTCCGCTTCGGGTGAGGCCCGTGGCAAACTCCATAATCATGATGTTGCATTTTGCCAACCAGTACGGGAATTCCAAGGCACTCCCACGGATGATGCTCGAAATGAAGCCGGAGGGGGCGTTTTATTTCTTTGTTGCGGTACTTGTGCTTTCATTGTTCTGGGTCTGGTTTTTTGTTCCCGAGGTTTCAGGTCTCTCTAGCGAGAAATTGGAACGCGTATTCTTGCTCCCGTGGCATATCATAGGGAGAAAAGGTGCACAACTCACACATGATGACGTGGGCACCGTAGAATGCATTGAGACCCAGAAAGTGGAGCTGGCTCTGCTCCTGCAGAAACAGGCGTTTGAGTACGGAGCGTCAAAGGACGATTCTGAGGAATCCAAGGACTAAGCACCAACTTCCCCATTATTGTCAATAGTATTGAAATTGCTTTAACAATGTGTGTATTGTTTACAGGAGTCATGCGGTGAACTCCGCGTATTGTTCCCCACCAGGCTGACGTGTCGAAGACATACATTAAGAATCGGAGCTAGGTGCTTCTGCAGTGCAGCAACATCCGATTTTAACTTTGTTGTGCCCAACACGGCGGCGTTTCGCTATCTCGTTTCGGGAACTTTGCCGCTAGTTGGCCGTCTGCGCGCCGGAAAACTTAATAACTGTACGATTTCCCCGCAGCTTTACCGTGAGTATGCACGTCTAAATCATTCCGCCAGCGGTTTGCTTGCCGGAGATGATGTTTGATAATTAATTAAGGTTTATGGCCACAACAGACCAAAAGATACGGAGAAACTTCGTAGGCATCGTAAGGCTGAACTACCCAAGATGAGAAGGTGGGGCACGGTTTGATTCCTGGACCCTCAAAACTGTTTGACAGCCGTTCTATAATTAGCGAGCGAAACTTAAAAGAAATTATTGACAGCACAAAAAGGGCAACATTGGACGAGAAAAATGCCAAGAGCACACAAAGAATCGGAGTCTATGCCACGCCGCTTAAATGAAAGACATGCAAAAAGATACCATTTGCAGGCAACTACATCTCGATCCCGGCTTATTCGCCAAGATAGAAAAGTGTCAAGGCGGGGGATTTGATGGGAACCGGCCTCTAAATTTCTTGGGTCCAAGAATCCCGGGATATCAACAGAGACTCCGTAAATTCCCATAACTTGATTGCCACTTAGCTACGGAATTCGCCCAATAAGACCTATTGTGATTACCCCGCTCACTAACAACATGCGAGCACACATTTTTTTTTTTTTTTTTTTTTTTAAAAAAATATCTTGCGTAAGCAGACTGCCCATGTACCCCGCGTTTTGAGTATGCAAAGTGTCTTCCAGTGCAGGACTGCAGTCATCATCGATGTTGCAAATCTGAAAATTTTATTTTAAGCGTCGTCATGAAATGAGCTATCAGGAACACCCCCACTTAAAAAAACATTCCAAGCAAGAATTTTCTCATGGAAGAGAACTTCTCTAAGAAATTACGATAGCGAAAGAAATACGACTATAGAAGAAAACTTGAAACCGTAAATTAATGGCGTAGTAACCAGACCATGTTTAAGCCCCTCGAAAAGCCCGGGGTTGATCAAAAGAAAAAAAAGTATAAGCTTGCCCCTCAGCTGAGGGGCCAACAACACTCTTTGTTACTCATCGACCGTTGGATCGTTCCCGGGGTGGCGCATATCTTTCCCCACTTGTCCCGGACTTATTATTGAAAAGTTTCTTTTTTTTTCATTGCTATGACATAAGTATTTTTATTGATTAGCTAGGCGAGGCTATATACGTAAAATGCCCCTTGTATGATTATCACTACGCCTGCAAGGACCATGCAGCACTTCTCTTTTGGCCCCCTCCGTTAAGCAACATATTCTCCGAAACATATATATAGCGCCACCCCACTCGGAGTTTTATTTTTGTCTTTCGAATTTCTTAGCAGCCAATGTTCGACTTACAACAGAAATATTCCAAAGATTCAGTACTGGATACTGAAAAACAACAACCGGTGGTGGTAACTAAAGAAGAGCCACAAAAGAAAAAATTCAGATGGAGATTGGAGGACAATGACTCTCCAAAAGAAATTTACAACATGACCTTGTGTCTCACGGTGTTTGTGTTCGGTGTGTTGGGTGCCGCTCGTGGTCTTGACGAAGGTGGAATTTCAGGAAGTGTGGCCCAAGCATCTTTTCAAAAGCAATTTGGCTTGAAAGATCCCAGTAAGTCTGAAAACCAACAGGCAGATTTGAAATCTAACATCACATCCATGGTGCAGCTTGGATCTGTTGGTGGTGCATTGGTGGCAATGTACACTGTGGATAAGCTTGGGCGTATTAATGCATTGAGAGAAGTTTGTGTTCTTTGGCTTGTGGCTGTCATTATTCAAATTACATCTTCTAAGGTTGGCCAGCTCTATGCTGGTCGTCTTCTCGAGGGATTCGCTATCGGCCAAACCACTACAATCGGCCCAACTTACTTGGCAGAGGTTTCTCCAAAGCAAATCAGAGGCCTTTGCTCATGTATTTTTGCTGGTGCCGTGTATTTGGGTGTGATGTTGTCATACTTCGCTCATTACGGTACAGCTTTGCATATTTCCAATGAAAGCAGAAACCAGTGGGTCATTCCTACCTCCATCAAAATTATTTTCGCTGGTATCATTTTCATCATGTCTTTCTTGGTCTGCGTGGAATCTCCTAGATGGCTTCTTAAAACAGGTAAACCTGAAAAAGCCGTCCAGTGCTTATCTAAAATCAGACACCTTCCGGAAGACCACTCTTTCATTATTGGTGAATTGAGTGACATCAACGAGCAGATCATGGCCGAGAAAGAGGCAGTTTCTGGAAATAATGTTACCAGAATTCTCAAGGAATTTTTCACCAAAAAGTCTAATGCATACAGATTCTTTATTATTGCAGCAGCTGCACAAGTCTTGGGTCAATGGTCCGGTGCAAACGCCGTTACTATTTACGCCCCAGAGTTGTTTGCTACTATTGGTGTTACTGGTGTTGAGAAGATGAAGATGACAGCTATCTTGGGTTTGGTGAAGTTTATTTCTGCGTACTTGAGTGCCTTCTTTATCATTGACTTCTTGGGAAGAAAAAAGGCTCTTTATCTGGGCATTACACTTCAAATGTTGTGTCTTCTCTACTTTGCTATTTTTCTTACTATTGTCCCTCAGGCAGCTGATGACGGCAAAGATATGGCTGGTTCCCAGGCTAGGGCATCGAAGGGTGCTTTGGCTGCACTTTTCTTGTCTGGTTGTGGTTGGACGATGGGTTTCAACTCTATCCAATACCTCTTGGGTTCTGAAATCTTCCCATTAAACATTCGTTCTTTTGCGCAGTCTACAGTGATGGTTTTGCATTTTGCAAACCAGTACGGTAACTCCAAGGCTTTGCCAAAGATGATAATCTCGATGAATCCTTGCGGTGCATTCTATTTCTTTGTTGGTGTTCTCATTATCTCGCTTTTCTGGGCCTGGTTCTTTGTTCCAGAGGTTGCTGGCCGCTCCTTGGAGTCGATGGAGCAAATCTTCAGCTTGCCATGGCTTGTTATTGGCAGAAAGGGTCCAGAGTTATGCCCAGACTACTCTGAGCTTAACAAGATGCACTACGAGGGCGACGTTTTGAGTTTCAATGAGAAGAAGAATTCAACGGAGTTCGTTGAGGATGTGAGAACGAATAAAGACAAAGTCATCACCAAGGATGAAATTGTCCAGAAGTAACGGCGTCATGAGAAAGTGCATTTTATTGGTATTTAACGGTGTATATTAACGCGAGAAGAGTTCTCGACTCCGCACTTACGTAGCATATCGTAGCGTGTTTCGCAGCCAGATAGCGCTAGCTTCTACTACACACAGTACACACACAATTTTTCCAATCTCATCAGATACTCTCCAAACCAGCCGAAATACAACCAAGCCAAGATGGGTGTCCCCGCTCTTTTCCGATGGCTATCGAAAAAGTACCCAAAGATTATTTCCCCTGTGGTAGAGGAAGAAGGAGATGCTGAGTATGGACGCGAGGCCAAATACCTGGATCCAAACCCCAACGGAGAGCTTGATAACCTATATTTGGACATGAACGGTATTGTCCACCCTTGTTCTCACCCTGAGCATAAGCCTCCACCAGAAACTGAGGACGAAATGTTCTTGGATGTGTTCAAGTATACTGACCGTGTGCTCATGATGGCCAGACCAAGAAAGGTGTTGGTTATTGCAGTGGACGGAGTTGCCCCCAGAGCCAAGATGAACCAGCAACGTGCCAGAAGATTCCGTGCTGCTCAAGATGCCAAGATCCACGATGCTGAACGCGAAAGACAAATTCTGGAAGCCGAGGCCCGTGGTGAAGTGATTGATGACGCGGTCAAGGGCAAGAAGAAGTGGGATTCCAACGCCATTACACCTGGTACACCCTTTATGGACGGCTTGGCTGCTGCCCTCAGGTACTGGGTGGCTTACAAGTTGGCTTCTGATCCAGGCTGGAAGGACCTCCAAGTCATAATAAGTGATGCCACTGTGCCCGGGGAAGGTGAACATAAACTTATGAGTTTCATACGGTCGCAAAGACTGGATCCCGCACATGACCCCAACACAAAGCACTGTATTTACGGCTTAGATGCTGACTTGATTTTCTTGGGTCTTGCTACACACGAGCCTCACTTCAGAGTTCTTCGAGAGGATGTCTTTGCTCAAGGAAACGGGCGTAACCTTCGTATCACCGACCAGATCAACATGACCGCAGAGCAAAAGGCGGCTCTTAATGCTCAAGATGCAAAGAAGCCTTTCCTTTGGCTTCATGTCAACGTTTTACGTGAATACCTAGAGGTTGAGCTTAATGTGAGGCTGATGCTTCAATGGGATTTGGAAAGAGCCATTGATGACTGGGTGTTCATGTGTTTCTTTGTGGGTAACGATTTCTTGCCTCACCTTCCGTCCTTGAGTGTCAGAGACAATGGTATTGACATCTTGGTCGGCTGCTGGAAACTGATTCTCGGCAGAGTGCACGACTACATAACGTGTGACGGAAAGCTAAATATTGATGCTGTTGAACAGCTTTTGGCTGCTTTGGCGCCAAAGGAAGACCAGATCTTCAAGAGAAGGCGAGAGAACGAGCTCCGGTATCAAAACAACGAAAAAAGAAAGAAACAGTTCCAGGAAGAAGATAAGGCCTTGCGTGCCCAGTATTTGCCCACTGTTTCTAAGGGCAAAGAAAAGGCGCCTGTTACAGCAGACGTTAACATGCCCTTGATGGATACTTCCGGTAAAATGGTCGATGGCTATGCACAATTGAGTAACAAGGACATTGTCAACAACCGTGACGTTATCACAAAAGCTAACATGGCTAATGCAAATGCTGCTGAGGCCTTGAAGAAGCTCATTGCACTGAAGACTGGCGGCAACGAAGCTGCAGAAGAGAAACCAGAGAACCCTGAATCCAAGAAACGTACTGCAAGCGAGAGAGAACAAGAGGAGGAAGAAGAGGAGGATGACACCAATGGCGATGTTGTCAGAGATTGGGAGGCCGGCTACCGTGAGAGATATTACAAGAGTAAGTTCGAACTTCTGACAGATGAAGAGGTTGAGCAGACGCGAAAGGACGTTGTTCGTTCATACCTCGAAGGTATATCATGGGTGCTTCTCTACTATTACCAGGGCTGTCCTTCGTGGCAGTGGTACTACCCATACCATTATGCCCCATTTGCTGCTGACTTTACGAACCTTCGAGAAGTTGTCGGAGAGCAAGGCATTCAATTTGTGCAAGGTCAACCATTCAGCCCGTACGAACAGCTTATGTCTGTTCTTCCAGCAGCTTCTGGTCATAACCTTCCTCAGGTTTTTAGAGAGCTTATGTCTAGCCCAGATAGTGAGATCATTGATTTTTACCCAGAAGAATTCAAGATTGATATGAATGGTGCTAAGATGAGTTGGCAAGGTATTGCACTTCTTCCTTTTATTGATGAGCACAGATTGTTGCAAGCTGTGAGAGGAAAGTATCATCTTTTAACGGATGAGGAAAAAGAGCGTAATACCAACAAGGTTGCTCAGGTTTTCATCTCAAGCGAGAACAAACGTTACGAAGATTTTATTAAAAGCTTTGATGAGGGAAAGGGGGTCACGTTTGGAGCAAACAAAACAGGCTTAGCTGGTGTGGTCAAGCCAGTGACTTCATTCTCGTCTAGGGGAGAAACACTTTTCCCGCTTAAGGAAGGAGATATGCCGCATATTAACAACAAGACGTATCTCACAGCGTGGTACGATTTCCCCAAGACTTTTCCCGGAAAGTCAATGTTGCTCAACGGGTTTATTCCACACAACAAGATTCTTAATGAGATGGACAAAGCGGCCATTACTGGAAGGCAAAGAAATGGACCTCGCTTCCAAAACACTTCGGACTATGTAAACACGGGTCCTATGGGATCAAAGGACTACATGGCCTACAGGATGCGTTTTGGGGGTTACAGAGCCACGATAGAATCCGAAAAACCCAAATCTCAGCCTGATGCTGGTCAATACAACCGCAACCAGCAACGTGGAGGATTCAATAACCGCCAATATTATGGAAACCAAGGCCAGAACTTCAACCCAACCAACCAATTTCAGGGCCACGGCCAAAACTATGCTGGTTACAACAATTATAACCAGAATTATAACCAGAACTATGGCCAGAACTATAGTCAGAACTATGGCCAGAACTACAACCAGAAATTCCAAGGCTATCAAGGGAACCAAGGGTACAATGGTAACCAAAATTATAACCAAGGATATTCAGGGTACAACCAAGGAAATGGCCAGGGGTACAATCAAGGGTACAACCAGGGCTATAACCAGGGTTATCAGCAAAATTACAACGGATACAATCAGAATCGCAACAATTATGGAGGTTACAACGGTTCCAATAGGGGACGTGGCCCAAGAAGGTAGAGGATACTTGAAGCATTAGATGCAGGGCAAACGAAACCAAGTTCCTGAATTCCAACTGTCGCGAAACGGTGCCTCAACGGCGCATCCACAGTTTTGAATGTAATATTATTAACGCTCAAATATAACCAATTAACATAAACAAGCTTTAGCACAAAATATTCACCATTGTATTGAAATGGCCCTCTTATTCTTCGAAAAGGAATCTGCTACAGAGGTTTCTTTTGTAGACAAGGCAGAGAATTCCACTGTGGAAATAAAGAAGAATGCACAAGCTCCCGATGCCACAAGGAACGTGATAGTCAGATCCCAATTGGCCCTCAATCAAAATGAAGTGGTTGTCATAGACTCAATCCGTGCTGGAAAGGGTCGCAATTCCAATGATCTCGGCATCTATCATAATATTATCAAACCGATCCTCGAAGACGTTCTCCAGGTTGAGCACCGTTATTTTGCCACTACATCACATACATCCATTCAGGAATTTGCCTCTTCTTTTCTGCTGGAATCAAAGAGACTGACTGTGGTTATAATAGGTGGTGATACTTCTGTAAATGAGTTCATCAATCATATAGGTTCAACTACAAAAGCTCAGATCGATCTTTCAATCATCCCTGCTGGAACGGGGAACTCTCTTGCTTTGTCAACTGGTAATAGCGATCTTCACACAGCTTTGCAAAGGTTATTTACCTACACTGCTTCGGATTTGAAGCCATTGAACATATATTCAGCTAAAGTTCCTACTGGCACCTACATACTAGAGCATGATGGTACCAAAAAAGCAGCACCGTCAAGCTATTTATTCACTGTGGTTGTCTCTTGGGCATTTCACGCTTCCCTAGTTGCCGACAGTGACTCTGATGAGATGAGGAAGTTTGGTATCGAGAGGTTTAAAGTTGCAGCACACAACAACTTAACAAGACCCCAAAAATACGAAGGAAAGGTTCAAGTCAGCGATTCGGAGAAAGTTGTTTTAACTCGAGATGGCCCTTTTGCGTACTATGTGATAACACCAGCTCAGAGATTCGAGCCAACCTTTGATATTCTGCCTTTGGGTGATATCTTTGACGAAGCTCTCTATCTCATTACGTTCGGCACAGAGGACCTGAAAGACGGGAAATATATCATGGATATAATGATGCAGGTATATGACAAGGGAAAACACATTGATAATGAAAAAGTTCATTACGACAAAATCGAAAAGGGACATACCATACACTTGGCTGCCGTAAACTTGTCTTCTTTTCAGCAGAGACGGTTTTGCGTGGACGGAGCAATTGTTGTTCTTCCAGAGCAGGACTCTAGTGAACTTTCTGTCAGCAACTACGGGAATACAGTGAATGGCTGGTCGATTTATATTTTAACATAGATTCATGCAAACGTTTCTATTAAGTCTATAAAGCTGTTAAGCTCAGTTGCTCCGGCTGGAAAAATAGAGATAGACCACACAAAGGCTGGACACGCCGCACAAGATTGCCATAAGCGTGTAACACCAGCCAAATCCCATTTGCTCCATATTGTCAAGGCAACCAACAAATATGGCTGCGCACCAACATCTGGTTAAATTGACAATAGCACAAGCTCCTGAAGATTCTGTGGGTCTCAAGTCCACAACAACTGTGCTGGAAATCGTGAGCCAGCACATAGCTCCATATGCAATAAGGCAAGATGCAATAATGACGAGTGCAACAGGACCGTGTTCTTGCAAACTCCACGCAAAAAGCAAAGCTGAGCAAACGCACACGAGTGAAGGCATTGCAGACACAATTAATCTTGACTGCAAAACGTTGAAGGTGCTACCATTTGCCAGACTCTTCTTTTGGTACCTGCTGAAAGATACGTCGAGGAGTTTACCGATGGAAAGAGACCCGAGCAACCCACCAGCACCACAAGGAATGTATGCAAGGGCCACTTGTTGAAGTGAATAACCATAGTGCTTGGTTAATGCATGAGAAAGCGAAGTAAGCATCATGAGCCACAAAGAGTAACATAATGATGCAGGAATTAAGGTAAGAATAGCCTGTTTTTGTGTCAAAACCTTCAATGGCTTTAACAAATTGACTTTTTTTGGTGGAGGGAGTAACAGCTCATCTACCCTGTTTTTCATGAGCCTGCTCTTGAAGTGGGGCAATCTCATGACCGGTGCCAACATAAGAAAGCGGAATTTCTGTGGTTCCACACCTCCAGTGGGACCCACAATGGACTGTCCAGTCTCAGGCAAAAAAATGAAAAGAACAATAAAAGTTGCGCCTGCGCAAATGGACAAAAACCAGAAGATGGCTCTCCAGCCAAAAGCGGATGAAATCATACCGCCGATAAAGGCACCAAAGGCCTGGCCGAGAAGGGCCAATCCTGTCGTCAATCCTATGAAAGAGGCTCTTTCAGCTTTAGTTGTAATATCACTGGCAACACCACTACCTAATGCAATGGTGGGAGCAATGCAGCATGCTTGGATACATCTCAATACAATAAGACCAGCGAAGTTTCTGTTCACAGCCAAAATGCAATTAACGGCCATGTACATCAAAAGACATGAAAGGATAATTGGCCTTCTTCCAACGGAGTCGGCCATGCTGGAAAATAAAAGGGGGCCGGCACCTTGAAAGATCGAGTATACCACGATGGTGATATTAACTTGTGCTTCATTCACACCGAAAGCCTGCTGGATCTGAGAAAGCACTGGCACATAAATAGGACTTGAGATGGAGGACCAAAAGCCAGCAAGGCCCCCAAGAAAACAGATCATGTATTTTTCCCATGGATGGTAAATTGACAGTGGCTTCACCTCTGGCTTCTTCACTTCCTCATATTCGTTATCGCTGACCTCTGCCGACAGATTCTCTATGCTGGAATTATCTGGATGATGCGCATCTTCTAATTTTTCTAAATCGGAGTCCACATCTGGGTTCGGTACTGATCTCGTTCTCCTCATCGTCATCATGTTTAGCTGAGTCTGAGACAACATGGACTGAAGTCTGATGGGGTGCATCGTCTTTGCCCTGTTGACATACTCTGCGTATTCGGAATCTTCATATTCAGTTGGTGTTTCCATAATAGCTGTTTGACCCAAAAAGATTTTTCATCTTCTCTATTGTGCAACTGAATTTAATTTATGCATTTTTTCAAATGTATATCTCACCTGACTCATGCCGTGAGATTGCTTGATGTATACGAGATGCGCGACTACGGAACGCTCCTATTCATTCTTGGCTCACTGATAAGATAATCCGATCTATATAGTGAAACAACAGGAACCAAATCAACAACAATACTCCTTATAAATGTGGTTTCTTTCGAAAAAATTAGAAATAAATAAAGTAGAAACTAAACTAATGGATATCTAAATCCCATTCCTCAAATAATCTATTTTCGGTTATACATCTTATGTTCATTACTATTCATTACTTGTATTTGTATCGCTTTCTCCGGTGACGGCGTGCCGATTTAGTTTCTTTTTTCGCAAGGCTGCAACATGAATTTTTCCGGGATAAGTCACTCATCACCAGACATGCAGGCAGGAATGACAAGTGTGCGACTGCAAACTACCACACTTAATCCTTAGGACGCTTGTAGACATTACTGGGTTGATTTCCATTGTTGAATGGTCTCTTCCGATCTCCAGCGTGCCATTGATTTGGTTTTCTGTGATAAGTTGTGGGGTGATCTGTTGGTGTGCCTGAAGAAGTATTCTCGCCCTGTTGTGGCATTGATGCAGGAATGTTGGTGTTCGATGCAGCCGTCTTCGGAGTTTCTGCATCAGGCTTCTTCACAGTGAGAGTATTTTCTGCTTGGTTTTTGGCTGGACCTCCACTTGTGGGTCCACCACCCGTATTTTTCCGCTCACTTTCAAGTCTCTCCACTTTTCTATTCAAGACCCGGAGCTTAAACTCATATTTTTTATCAACGGCCTGTTCAACCTTATTTCTTTCTTCTTGGAGCTGTTTTTCAATGTTCTCATTGAGTTGCCTTATTCTCTCCTCGTATTTCAGCGTAAGCTCCTTCCGCACAGCCTCTGTGTCACCCGCAGGCGCAGGTCTCTTCTTTAATTCTTCTTCGACTCTTTCTTGAATCTTGGATTCCATTTCCTTCTCGAACTGGGCGAAAAGTTCATTCCTCAAAGAATCTGTCTTCAGCGCAAGTTCCCTGGAAACTCTGGCTTGAATTTCCTCTTCTGAAGGACCACTTTCAGCGGGTTTAGCTTTGCTGATTTCCTCCTTTAACCTTTCCTCATATTCAGCACGCAATGAGTTCTTCAATAAAGTCTTCTCCTGTTCAAGACTCTCTTTGGCTTTCCTAACTTCTTCCTCAAGCTTCTTGTCAGCTTCAGATTTGGCATTTTCAGCATCAGATTTAGCTGTCTCTGCTGAAGCCAATTTAGCCTTCAAATCATCAAGAGCTTGGGTGTCTGTATTAGGCTTGTTTGCCTGCTCAGCACTCTTCTTAGCTTCTTCTAAAGATGCACGAACGTCAGCCAACTCTTTCTCTAATTCTCTATTCTTGTTTCTGTGACCGATCAACTTATTCTTGAACTCGGATTTGAGATTTTCAAATCTCTGCATCAAGGTAGTGAGCTCTGTATTATTGCTGAGCTGGTGTTTCAAGCGATCATTTTCCTCCTTCAATAACCTAAGGTCTTGACTCTGCAAAGCAGATTGTGTGCTTTCATCTGGTGCACTAGTTGGTGCAGAATCAACTGGAGCATTCTTGAGCTTCTCGATCTCTTGTTGCAATTGCTCAATAGTCTCCAAGTTTCTCTTGTTCTCATTCCTGAGGGTCATATTGCTCTCACGAATGATGTTCAATTGCTCTAACTGTTCAAGAAGACGGCTGTGTTCAGCAGAAGCATCATCAAGCTGTAATCTTGTGTTCTGGAGCTTCAGTACCTGGGAACGAAGAGCATTCGACTCAGTTGTCAAGGCTTCCACTTGAATTCTCAACAGCTCCTTCTCTTCGGCCAAAGAGATAGACTTCTTCTCAGCAATATCCTTCTCACGACGCAAGTAATTAACGACTTCCCTCATCTCTTCTTCCTTACCATCTGGTTCAGGAGAGCCTTGGTTGGAGAGCTCGAGTTGATTCAAAACAATGTTGTACTGATACTCCAAATCCTTAAGCTTGGCAGTAGTGCTGGAAAACTCATCCAGCTTAGCTCTTTGCTCTTCGAGCAAAGCGTCCTCCTTTCGCTTGATTTCCTCGGATGCAGTTTCGACTTTCTGAGTGAGCTCGGCAATGGATTGCTGTGCCAGATCATTAATTTCTTTCTGGTTAACCAATTCATTATTAAGGAATTCGACCTCTGCAAGTTTTTGTTCAAACTTTTGTTGTGTTTGAGCATTGACAGCAATTTGAGACTCTAAATCACCATTGATTGTAGAAAACTTCTTTTCATACTCTTCCTTGAGCTCATCATAAGATCTTGCTTTGAGGGAGTTTTCATGAAGTTTAGTTCTTAACTCCTGAATTTCATTACCGAAACGAGACTCAGCTTCATGGACCTGGGCCTGAAGCTCGTTGATTTGAGTTTTAGCCTGGGAGAGTTCCTCGGAAAGTGCCCTTCTCTCATGTTGCAAACTATTCAAATTCTTTTCCGCATCAGATCTATAGTTGTCAAATGATTCAGTTGCCTTTGCCAAAGCATTTTCCGCAGCCTTGGCAATGTTACTGAATTCTGATACCTGGGCCTCTGCGAGTCTCAAATCATTCTTCATGTCTTCATAATCTGCAGCCAGTACCGAGCCTTCAGAGCTGGCTTCGTTGGCTGGGTTGTTATGACGTGATGGTCTTCTGGTTGCTTGAGCTGTCTTCAATTGTTGGGTAAGATTATCAACTAATGATTGTTTCTCTGTTAATCTCTGCTTGGACTCCAATAACCTTTGACTCAACTCATTGACCTGCTCAAGCTTGGTGTTTTGTGCTTTCAATGCCATCTCTGATTGGGAGGAAAGAATTTCAATTTTGTTCTCCTTCTCCAGAAGTTTGGCCTGTAAGTTTTGATAATTTTCGATACTGACAGACAACCTATTAGAAAGCTCAACACTTGATTGCTCTCTCTCCTTGAAAAGATTCTGCAAGCTGATGACAAACGTATTCAATTGGTCTTTGTCAGCCTTCAACTGTGCGATTTCTTGCTTAAGAGATTCTTGCAAGGCAGTCCAGACTTGCTTCTCCGTATTCAAATTCTTGGCAGTGGAGTGAGAAGATGCTAATTGTCTTTCTAAGTCTCTGAGTTCATTTGACTTTTTGACAATAAGATCTTCCTGTTTAGAAGCTTGCTCTTTCCAGAAGGCAGCCTCCTTGGTAACATGCTCAACCTCCTTCTTGGAGTTTTCAAGTAATTTTTTGGTGTTTTCCAACCTACTCTCAGCTAGCTTGGCAAGATGTCCAGAAGAATTCAGTTTGAGTTGCAATTCTTCCCTTGCATTGTTAACCTCTGATATTTTATCAGTTAGAGACTTAATTCTCTCGTTTGACTCAGTTTGAAGAGCTCTGTAAGACTTCTCTTGCTCTGCTAATTTGGCATTCAAGTTAGAGATTGTCTCGGAAAGAAGCTTGACTTCAACACTGCTATTTTCGCTAGCGCCATGAGTTGATCCACTAATAGAAGACAATAAATCACGTTCCTTTGTAACGGCATCCAATTTAACAGTAAGGCTATTGAGTTCACCCTCCAAGGTCAAGATAGCCTCACGAGCTTCCTCAACAGCTGTCGATTCAACGCCATTGGTTTCGACTTCTCTTTCTTCGAGTTGCTTTCCGAGCAGACGAACTGCAATCAAAAGTTCTTCGTTTCTCTTTTGCAATTCGACGATTGAGCCAAATTCAACAAGTCTTTCAGAAACCAATCTATCTGTATCAGATTCATCCTGGAAGTCTTTGTTGCCGCTCTTGGCCAAGATGGAGTCAATTGTCTTCCTTTCACTAGCCGAGATAGGATTTTGATTTCCTTCTCTAACCTTGGAGTGGATGAGATAGTAGCACAACTGTTTTCCGAGATCTTTAGACAATTGTCTTACAGTTTGGAGCTCAGTTTCATAGGATGATAATCTGGAGCGCAATCTGGACGCCTCTTTCTCTGATTCAACCTTTTCAATTCTGAGTGATTCTAGCTTGCCAAGAATATCTTTAACTTGTTCCTCATAGAACAGAATTTGATTTCTGTAGCTCGTGATTGCTGGCTTCCTAGATTCAAGCTCAGTGACAAAATGCTGGAGTTGGGCTGCGAGTTTTTCCTTTTGCGATCTCTCGAGAACAAGCTCCTTCTTCATGTGGTTGAATTCGGAGTATAATGTGAACAAGGAAATACCCTGTGGGTTGTTTTGCATCACGATTTCTGCAGAGGAAGTTAACTTAGGTAACTCAGTTTCCTTATGCAACTCTGCGTCCAACGCCTCCTCAGCCCTTCTAAGTTTCTCCTCCAAAAGTGCTATCGAATCTTCTTTAGCGACAATATCTTTCTGAAGGTTTCCAATTGTCTCTGAAGTGCTGCTATTCAAATCCTCTGCGTAAAGCTCGAGTTGCGAAATACGCTCATTCCGCTCACGAATCTGAACATTGAGAAGTTCGATAAGTTCATCTTTTGTAGAGAGTTCTTTCGAGAACTTGATTTTTTGGACCTCGGCTTGCGAATCCAAGTTTGTTGCACGGCTAGTCTCTTTCTCAAGCTTGGATTGTAAATCGCTTATTTGAGCTTGAAGACTGTCTCTCAATGATATAAGAGATTCATTTTGACTTGAGAGAGAAGCAACCTTATTAGAAGTTTTCAAGAACTCGGAGTCGTGATTCTTGAGTAGACTGGTGTACTTATCTTGTAATGCTTTGAGTTCGCTTTCGTACCATTCTTTCAGGTTTTTGATGTAGGAAAGCTCATTTGTAGCTTTGCCGAGCTCGAGTTTATAGGTGAACTTTTCATTGATTGCATCACTCAATTCTTTATTGAGTTGACTGAGCTTCTGGCCCAGATCAAGGTTTGATCTCGTGGCTTTATCAAGGGTTTCATTCAACCGCAAAGTTTCGGACTCCTTGCTTTGCAAAAGATCACTGTATTCTAATTCAAGCTTCTTTATCTTTGATTCTTGTTCGTATGATTGTGATTGAATTGTGGAGTTTTCCGAACGCAAATTGGAGATGATGTCATTTTGTTTCAGGACCTCTGCATTAAGACTCTCGTTTTCTTTGGTCAAATGGTTGTTTTTGTCTGAAAGAGACGAGATTTGGTCTTGATAAGTAGAAAGCTTACTAGATTCAACCTGGCTAAGCTGTTCTTGGTTGAGCTTGAAGAAGGATAACTCAGATTGCAAACCATGAAAGCGCTGAGCAGCGGATGCTAACTTTTGGAAAATTTGCAGGGAGATTGTACTGAGAGATGAGGCATCAACTCCAAGGAAGCTTGCAACAGATTCAGCATCTATACTGCTGTATGAGCTGTTGTTTCTGTGCTCATGTCCACCTGCGATGTTGGTAAATGTGTCATTTGCAGGGTTTTCGAGCACATCATTTGCTTCTGCAAGGTCAGCAAGGTTAGAACTCTTGGCATGGGTTGCCACTGGAGAGCTGCGAACATTGTCGGCGTCCTTCGCCACGTCAAACGATTTTGGCGTTGAGATAGGATCTATTTCTTTCAAAGGAGGTAAAGATTTCGATGGAGTGGCGAAATTAGGTGCTGAGCTTGGTGGGTTTAGTGTGACTGATGTATTTGGATCCTGTTCCTCTTGATCATGCTCATACTGTTGGTCGTTTTCGTCGTGATTTTTGCTGTCTTCGTCGTTGGCATATGGTTGTTCCTGAGGAGCATTCTCGTTGCTAATTTCCTGGGGAACATTCTCGATGCTGATAGAAGGAGCCACCGGATTTGCTTCCGAATGAGCAGGTTCCTGCTGGTTCTCTTGTTGGAATTGTGATGGGACCTCTTGCTGTGGGGGCAAGCCGAAAGACGGTTCCTGAGATTGGTCATGGGCCTGTTGGTTTGCAAATGCGTTAGAGTGACTAGCACCAAAATCTTGCGGCAGAAATTCCGGATGCTTAAATTGATCGGGTCTTTCATTCTGCTCAATCATCTCAATATCGTCGTCACCAGAATTATCATTATCAAGCGCTTGCTGCTGCTGATGTGCTTGGTTCTCATGATCACCATGCTGTGAAGCGGGATTCTGGAAATGAGAAGCCAGATAAGTATCTGGCCTTTCGTCAGGATGATCACTCATTGCTCAGTGTACTTCAACGGCAATTGATTACTCACAAGCGTTAATGCACAGCACTGAGCCAGCTCTGTTGATGCGACTGCATGCACCCGTACACCGCAAGTCTAATAAGTGTAACAACTGCATCAACAACCTGAGACTATCGGAAGGCACTAATTATACAGTGTAAGACATAAAGGGCCCTACAAGAAGACAGAAAAATAGCATTGACTCAACATGCTGAGCAAAGAGGCTCACTTAGAGAGATGGTTCTTTAAGGAGAAGAGAATGTAGTTCGAATAACCAGCCGTTATGAACCACCCCAGTTACGAGTCCACACAGTAGCCATCTTATCAAGAGTACTCTGAGTCCATAGCGGCTTCACTGAGTATTCGTTGTAAACCAGCAGTGTTGTAAGTGCGCGGGTAGGGCGGGAGCCCTAGAGCACGTGCGCAAGAAAAGAAAAGCGCGGATGATGAACAAATAGCATTTGAGCGCCGAGCCCGTACACCGGGCGCGAGGAAAATTCCTACACCAGGAAAGCGAAAAACTCTTTCGAACCTCTTTTCACACCTCCATTAGTACGCCATGATTGAACCATCGTTGAAAGCCTTGGCTTCTAAGTACAACTGCGAGAAGAACATCTGTCGTAAGTGTTACGCCAGATTGCCTCCAAGAGCAACCAACTGCAGAAAGAGAAAGTGTGGTCACACCAACCAGTTGAGACCAAAGAAGAAGTTGAAATAATCGGACAGCCCCATATCCTATCCCATATTTGCGAGCAGGCTGGCCATTTACGACTTTCCTTGCTTGCTTGGCTTATGTCGTGCAATGTCCTCCGGTTTGTTTAGCCTTCTATCAATAATACATTTCCTGGATTTTACTGTAGACCGGAGAGGTGGTGAGGCCAGGAGTGCCAAGGAGTTGAGAGATGAGAGATGAGAGATGATGGAAGCAGAAGACGTGGGATTCCCCAGCTGAGAATGTTTCGTTCTCTGGATTGAAGATGCTAGTCTAGAGAAGGTTGTGTTTAAGGTGCTGTTAAAGGTGGCGTCTAAGGTGGCGATGGAGCCGCTTGCCACCGCAGCCAAGTTTGGTAATACGACAAAGACCACTCAGCTTGTCCCATTTCTGCAACCAGTCTCTGTTTCTACATCTTTATTGGCTATTCCGGTTTCGCTGTCTACTTGTAGTATTTTGGCGTGTCTCGATGTCCGATCTGCGGACGAGTCCGCCGACGAAAGTTTCGCAAACTGACGTGCTCCGCGTTATATACAGGAACATGACCGGTCTGAGTTTGCAGCCGAGCTGTCTATAGTGCTCGGGCGTAGATTACACTCTGATCTATAAACTGCTGAAAGGTGTTTCTACCGAAGCGTTAGATAGCACAGAATTTAGAGTATGTTATGTACAGATAATGTTGAGAAAGTAAAGTCGCGATTGCACTTTCTAGCATCCACAGAACTTGGTCACTTTTTTGCCAAAATCACAATCACAACCAATAGTCCATGTACTACAGTCAGATTTCACGAATTATTTCGTTGAAAAAGCTGGGTGATTTTTCTTGACTGTCTACTCTGTTCTCTAAGCAATAATTTCTTCTCTATTGTTTTCTACCTTTTTCTTTCCATTACTCCAATTCCGCTCATCGAGGTGTCCTCGATTGCCTTGGCGAAATCTCGCACTTGCCGTGCGGCACATCCACATGATCTTAGTCGTTTACAGACACATGCTGCACAAGAAGTTACCCGTTTGCAGCTACAAATTATTTTGCAGCTAGATTTAATAAAATTACCAAGAGACGATACTGCAAGTAGTCAGCACTACGTGACCAAGGATACTTGTCACTCTCAAAGCAGGTGTTGCAGTTGTGTCCGCGAAGGTCACCGAGGCAACATTCCTCAAAGCTGGACCTTCGTCTATTAAAGTTTCCAGGAGCTGCCATAAAGGGCAATTTCTCTAATTCCGTCCCTTTTCTCTCCGCTAAGCCGTATCGGGGTTTTTGTGATGTCTCTCTTGATTCGCTTTCGTGCAGCTGATACTTTACAAATAGTCCTCCACCATGCCTGACAAGCCGGCCTTCTTAACTTGTGTTGCGGTATTGTGTGGTCCATAAGCGTCCGGTGAAAAGGGATTTTGCGCGCCTCTGGATCAGGAAATCTGGGCCATTTCTGTAAAACATTTATTCTCTTATATTCTTCTGCTTGTGTATTTATATTTCCTAGGGTTTTCTTGTTGCTACAGGTTTTAATCGGCTGTGCGGGAAGTTGCCTAGGGGAACCAGAAGCTGATGAAGACCTCCTTTGGCTATTCCCCACACGTCACATCATCTGCTTACAATGCCTGATCCGCTGCGACCCGTTCAGCGGTGCTACCTGGAAAAAAATAAAGTAAAGAACAAAAAATAAAGTAAAAGAATTGAAAGATGAAAATAAAATAAATTGCAAAAAAAAAAAAAAAG